>VZSE01004118.1:236967-308377 GCA_013398275.1 Promerops cafer | reverse complement strand
TTTTTTAAAAATAAAAAAATTTTTTTTTTTTTTTTTTTTTTTTTTTTTTTTTAAATTACAGTAAATTTGGTGCTTTTACATCAAGGAATAAGTCACTGGTGTATTTTTAGCCCTCAGCCTTCATTTTATCCTTGCTTCTTTTTAGCAGTTGTTAGAATGAAAGAGGGGACAGAGATGACTTTACAGCCTCCCAAATTCTCTCTCACTCTTGACTTTTGGACTCTAAAATACCTGACATCCTGGCTGACTTTTCCAATTAGATGGCCTCATAGAGCACCAACCTTAGCCACCCTGGCACATCTTGCCCTGCAACAATAGCCACAGCAATGTTCCTGCTGGAGCACACACAACTGGCCTGAGACCACTTCAGAAGGCTTCCTCCTTACTACTGCCACCCTTATTTATCCCCCCCCGTTCTTATTTATGCTGTTTGATCCCATAGGCTCCCTTAGGGCTGCTACTGAGCAAAACACCCTAGTGTGTATGAGCCAGCAGGCTAAGTTCACCAGCAGCATGCACAAAATGTGGAAGCATCAGGCATGTGTTGAATTTTAACCCCTTTTTGACAAGTTTATAGGGGTTTTAATTACTGATGCACAGGGTGATGCCAGTATTTAAGGTGTATCCACAAACAATTGCAATATACAGCTGCTTGGACCTGGGGCTTTAAGCGTGGTTACCAGGCTCTCAGCTTTCCCCACCCCTTCTCTGACGATTTGGCCAGACTTGTGGAAAGCCCATGGCAGTTCAGTTTTTCCCTGAACAAGAGAAGGAAAAAATTGGTAGCACTTGTGGATGCCCCACCCCTGGAAGTGTTCAAGGCCAGGCTGGATGGAGCTCTGAGCAACCTGGTCCTGTGAAAAGTGTCCTTGTCCACAGCATGATGGTTGTAACTAGATGGTCTTTAAGGTCCCTTTCAGCCCAGGCTATTCTATCATTCCATGATTCTATGAGTCTATGATTCTATGATTCTATGGAAACCCTGACCACCAGTGGTCTTTCTAATGCAGCTCCATCTACGTTAGCAATCCTCTTGCTCAGATGTTCTGAGTTATATATATATGTATGTATTAACGCTAGAGATAAAGAAGTTTGTGGCATGCATTCCTTTTTCAGCACTTTGGCTAGGATTTAAAAATATATTACCCGTGCTTAGAAAGTGAACTCAAACTGAAAAGTGGCAATTAGTGATCTTAATTTAGTCTCCCAGCAGGCAATATTTATTCAGGTTTTCAAACAGGTGTTTATGGATATAGGTAGCCCAGAGACAAAACCCAGATATTGCTTTTATTCAGAAGTGTTTATACTGGAGGTATTAAAAAGCTTCTTTTGAGAGCAGCTCTGCCAGTGCACTTGCAGTGCAGGCCGATGTGAAAGTCAGTATGCGGTCAGCCAAAAGCTGTAGTCACAGGTGCCTATGACAAGTTAGAACCCACTTTACTCAGAGGACAATCTCTCTCTCTCATTTTCTTTCTTTCTCTCTGTGTCCCACAAGCCCCCTCCCCTACACCGTGTGTATGGGATTTTTTATGCATCTGTGATCTTTAACTTCTAGTTGGAAGTACCCCACTTTCTTGGGGAGCTTGTTCCTGTACTGGACTGCACTCTCAGTGAAGATTTTTTTTTATGTGTATCTGATGTGGACTTCCCCTGGTGCAACTTTAAGGCATTTCTTCATGTCCTGTCACCAGACACTGGAACAAAGAGATCAATACCTCCATCTCTTCTCCCCTTCATGAGAATGTTGTAGACAGCAATGAAGTCTTCCCTCAGTCTCCTCTTTTCTAAGCTAAACAGACCAAGCATCCTCAGTCACTTCCTGCAAGTCACGCCCTCTAGTCATTCCTCTGTCTTTGCTGCTCTCCTTTGGAAACATTCCAATATTTTTATACCCTTTTTTAATTGTGGAGCCCAAACTCACGGACTCCTTGAGGTGAGGCCACACACGGCTGGGGCAAACACTTTCCAACAGTTAGCTGTGCTGTGCTTAGTGCACCTCAGGGCACAGTTGCCTCTTTTGGCTGCCTGGGCACATTATTGCCTCATTGAACTTACCATCAACTAAAACACCCAGATTCTGTCCTACAGGGGACTCTCCAGTGTGTTGTCCCCCAGCCTATACATACATGGAGGATTACAGTGTTCCCAGTGCATCATCTGGCATTTGTTCTTTTTAAAGAAGATTCTTCTGTCAGAACTTACAAGGCCTGGCAGACTGGTGCAGATGAAGCTTTCTAGCTGCTGAAGCAAAGATCACATAGGCGAATGACATGGCCGCATTCAAATAATTAATTTTTTTAGGCCAATTAACCCATCACTGCTTCACATGAATCAGTTATGATCAGCTTTTGACACAGAACCTGAGTAAGGCTCAATGCCTTGCTCTTGAATCTGTCATTAGGAGTTTACCCACTCAACCATTCTGCCCTCCCTATTTTCTCCAGAATGTCCTAATTTCAGAATAATTACTCTGCTTGGAATGAGGCGTCATTATTCCAGACCAATATACAAAGAATGCACATTGGGGAAATACTCCGAAAGGGCCCAGTTAGGCTGGTCTCTGTTAGAGTAAAATAAACATTCTACAGGAGGCTTGGTTCGATTCTCTCACAGACAAGCTTACAGAAATGTATTTCTCACTTGAAAGAACTTTCCCAACATAATATTTGATGATGACATGCTGTTGCATGCAAGTATGGTCCTGTTACTGAATGGGCTGAATGTTTTCGGTGGACTTGTTTTGTATTACAATGATGAAGCATAAAAGAAATAAATCTGTATTCTACGTGCTCATACCTTCCTTCCATTTCTGCCTCTGACATTTACTATAGTCTTACAAATTCTGGATTAAGCTTTCATCAAGTATTGCCAATGATCTGAACCATGAGATGTCATAGATTATGGTTTCAAAAAATAGAATCAAGTAAATACGTTCTGGGGCCTCCTGGTGCTCCTAGCTAGGCTATTCTTTATCCTGCTGCATTGATAAATGCCAGATAAATAAATCCCCTTCTCTCACACAGGAATAATAATGGAATCATTTATAATAGCCTTGTATGTTGGCAATAGACAGGAACAAGGAAGATGGTTTTCTGCAGAATGACTTGACCTGAAAGTATTGTCCTTCAGTCAAACAGGTTAACCAGAAGATCCTGAGCATTTACTTAAACTAGCAGAGAAAAAGGTATGCTTAATCCATGTTGCACTTTTCACATTGATTCAACTGACTAGACATGCCTCCTAAATGCTCTCTAACACCGTAGCCCATGACATACCACACTTAACAAGGCTCTAACAGCATTTCCACTGTAACAGAACTAAAACACATGGCTTGTAACATAACTTTGAAACTTACAGCACTTGTGAGTTTGGACATGGTGCAAGGGTAAGCAACATGTGGTAACCACTCATCATGACCAAATGAGCAGAAAAGCCCCATCTTGACATGGCTTATTATGTCTCAAAGCTGTAAATGTAATTGTTGGGTGAAAGTAAATTCATTGTTATTACTATGTACATTTTTAAACATACATTTATACCCTGCACTTCTCGCAGGTTTTCTCTCAGTGTTACTCGCACGAGGTCAGATAATTTGGCAATGTATTAACATCCAACAATAATTCTGTTGATGGTAACAGAATAACAAAAGGTGGAATTGAAAATGTGTCACTAATGCATCAGGTCTTCAAGTGGATTCAGGTTTGTAACCATGTTACAAAACAATTTGGTCAGTGAGAAACGTAGCACATTTTGTTTTGGTCAGGGTTATTGATTTAGAAATCTGTTATCGTAATTTTAGTTATTTCTTGCTTACTGTTTCCTCTAGTTTATAATATTCTTAGTATTGAGTGTGCATGATGTTTTGCTCTCAGAAAAGATAAGTGTGCTGGGACCTGATCTTTCTCCTGCTAACTTCACTGGAAAGAAGAAAATGCCAAAACCTTTCCTAACCCTAGGACCTTCAGGAGTGTAAGAGTCCAAGTACCTGCTTCCCACAGCCTGTTAAAATTCCGTGGTGGAAATGAGCATTGCTGTCCCAAAGGGTAATATGTAGAGGTATTTAGCACTCATAAAATCACCCATTTTCATACCCACTATAATAAGTGGCTGAGATTTACATATGAAATATATCTGTAATAAATTTCCACATAGGGTCTTTTTCCCTCCAGAAGCATGCAAAACTTTTTAGTTCCACACTGCGTGCTCCTATTCTGATCCTCCACATGGCTGTGGTCCTTTTTATGTGGGAACATTAAACTAATTTTACTTGGAATGTACAATGGTTTCTCAAGATGATGCACCTGATACTAAAAAGCAGTTCACAAGACTTCTTAGGAAGACAGATTGTTCCCCAGAGGCTCCTTCTGCTTTGTATTACAGCTCATAGTCTTGCTTTTAGCCCCAGCTCATCTTTGACAGCCTTCTGCTTCACATTTGGCATCCTTGTGACATCTACAAAATGACTTGGGGGTCAAGAAGTCAACTGGCTTCCTCATATGCTTCTGCCATTACTAGTGACTGTGTTCAGACCATGAGGGAGGGGAGATGAGGGCTGTGCCTCTCTGTGTGTGAAAGAAGGAGAAGGAGACACAGCGAGGGAGAGTGAGATGTGATGATGACACAGGGAAATATTGGTTTAAAATTTTCTTTCTACCCAGGTTTGTGATGATTTCCACCCAGACACAGCCCTGCTTTGTTCGAGAGCAGTTGAAGGTTGCTGCAGGTTTCTTGTTAGTCCATACAATGCTTGTAACTTGATGATTTTGCCACACTTGAAACATTTGTTTCTGAGCACCAGTAGATTGAAGGCTTGTTCAGATATATAATATTATTGTGAGTCAGGGCAAGGCCAGTTCCTGGGGTGCAGCTACAGAAGTGCATTAAGGTATTTTATTTGCTAGCCACCAAGAACCTTTATGTACAGGAGCTGGAAACGAGATGTCTGAAATGTGAGCCTGGAGAAATCTTGGCATGAAACATTTCACTTAATGAAAAGGATTTAAAGAAATATGAAGGTATTATGTTTGCTATTAAAATATAGGTAAAATACTGCTTTGCAGTGTCCTGTATGTAAGCTGTAACTCCAACTGAATCCTGAATGTTTAGGAGCCAAACTGAATCTAAATCTCCAGTTTATACTGTGGTGAGTATCTCAGATTAAAGTAAATCCACATTATCCTGCTTGTCGTAGCTGGGATGTTTTGGGTTATGAATGCAGCCATACAAACAGGGTTTGAAAGAGATTTAAAACAAGTTGATGAATAGAACACTCAGAAAGCCATGTTATCAGATACAATCTGACTAGAAATTTATACGCTGCTGACATGCAGAAAACAGCATCTACTGTCTGGCATGGCAGAGACAACAAGTGCTGAGGTTCTTTCAGATGCAGCAAACCAAATGTCATATAAAGTTAATAGTAATTTAAGTTAGTGTAGGCTCCTGACAAATTCATAAATGTGTGTCCTAACACTTCAAGTTATTTTTATCTCTGTTTCTAGAAGTCCTGTTTAGCCTGTGCCCTCAATGGGTGATTGCTGTGAGTATAAGGAAATACAAGCATTCTACCATAATTTAGTATGCATTAATGTTCTGCTTAAAATTAAAGCAAAACATTTTCTTATCTCATGCAACAGAAATAAATGCTGTGAACAAATGTGTTTATTGAGAAACTTATTTTGGGGAATCTCTTATTTTTTTTCCTTCAGGCAGGCATGAATTAAATCCTATGCACACTAGAAATTCAACAAAGCTTGCATTACCCTTTAGTGTCTCTGTTGCACCAGTGTCAGGTCTTTAATTAAAACAGGTTAAATCATACTGTATGTAGTAAAGATTGATTGAACAAAGACATGATTTCTTCATCTAAGAACTTTCAAACTTCTGCAAACTCTGTGATAGAGTGGTTGGAAGGTTTTTCCATAGCTCTGAACATTTGCAAAATATTTGTACAAGCGCATATATCAGACTCAAATTCAATAGAGGCATGCAAATAAAAAATATGGCAGTAATGCAAAGAAGTAGAAGGTGATTGGCAGGTCAGCACAGATTTACCAAGAGGAGAATCACATTTAATTAAACAGGTTTTGTTCTAAGATAAATGCACTGGATTTGTGGATGAAAAAAGAGCAGTGGATGTATTTTTCCTTGCTTATTTTGACAAAGCTTACGGTAATGCCTTTCACAATGTTCTGATGCCCAAACTGGGACCTTGCATCCTGAGTGGGAGGACAGGTGAAAACTGGTTGGATTTCAGGTTTGTGCTCAAGGGGCTGTGCTCTGTCTAGAGGTGGGTAATAAGTAGGATACTGCAGGGTGTCTCCTGGGATGAGTCATTGCTATACAACATTGCTAGCAGTGGTGATGCTAAGGAGAGGATAAAGCAAGTGTGTCAAGTTTGCAGTGGATGGCCTACTTTGTGTGTTTGTGAGAGGAAAGTTGGGTAGAAGGGCCTGATGGAACCTCCTGAAATCCAGCATGGGTAGAGACTAAGCTATGCTCTGGGAAGATAGAGACCTTCAGGGATGCAGTCGGGGGCTGGCAGGGCCAGGGAGCACCTCTGGGGTGTGGTGTGGAGTTCTGGCAGGCAGTAAGCTGAGCTGGGTCAGCCACATCCCTGAGCAACAGTGGGGGCCAGCAGCACTTAGTGTGGTGACCAGGACATGTCCCCCAAGAGCCAGGGACTGTCCCTTTTTCTTAGCACATATCTGGCCACTGTGTTTGATTTTGGGCCTTCATCAGAGGGAGGATGTTCAGCTGGGAAGAGGGGTGATTTCAGGGTATACAAGAGCATAACTAGAATAGATGAAAAAGAATAAAGAAGATGTAGTTGAGCTGTTCACAGTGGTGTGTGGTGGGAGGGTGAGAGGCAGCAGCACAGGCTGAAGCACCACAAACTCAGCCTGGAGGTAGGGAGAAGCCTTTATCCACAAGGAGAGACCAGCAGTGGAGATGGAGTCCAGGGAGTTCAAGCTGTCTCAAGTCTTGAGGTTTCAAGCACTAGCTTATGAAGCTCTGAGCAGCCCAGTCTGAGCCAGAACTGACTCTGCTCTGGATAGCTGTTAAATCTACCAGCATGTTCAAAAGTATCACTTTGAAAAAGTTGCCTTTACCATAAATTCAGTAGATCATCTGTACATGGAAGAGAATGGGGAGGAGTCAGCCTCCTATACCGGACCGAGGAGTGGTTGGTTACTGCTTTGCTGCAGGCCCTGAAATATCAGAGCCCTGATGATTTCTTAAGAGGTCACTTGACATTTTTTGCATTATGTCCTGCAGATCAAACTGAGGGTTACTTTCAGCAGGTCTTTGAGCAAGTATGTCCCAGTGCTTCATCTCACAAAATGACCTGTCATCAAGAGAAAGTTAAAGACCTGGTAGATGTTTCTCCCATCAGACAGACTTATGCTACTATTCTTCATGAAGCCAACAGAGGCACAAGAACTGAAGAAAAAGGGTCAGGGATAGAGATCTGGTACCTTCCTCTGCCTGCCATAGCAATGGTGAACTGTAACCCAGATTTTGGATGCCATCAAAGACAGATGGTCTTCAATGCTGCTTTAAGAATGTTTGGCACTGGAAAATCAGAAGACAGTGAATGGTCTGAGTTGTGAATTTTTCTTCCTAATGTTTATGCCACAGTAGTATAGATTCCCTTGTCTGCTGATTTCATGACACTACCTACAATCAGGGAAACATTTTGAAATTAAACTTGAGGCCATCATGAAAGTAAAACATGACATGGGCCAAGAGTACTTACTTGTCCAGCACTGTTACTAGTGAGCTAGCAAAGGATGGAGACACTGAAGCAGGCATTTCCAGAGACTGACCACCCACTTAGAATATGAAACTTGTAAGGCAAACTTATATCTCCAGGTGTGGATAAAAGCTAGGTGTGCTTAAGTCCAGAGTCTAAGTTTTGTCCAAAATTAGTTCAAAGCTGGTAGAGCAAGGTTTTGATACTTTCCAGTGTTAAAAATATAGTAAAAATATTATCCTAGGATGTAAAGAAAAACAAATATAAGTAAAAATCATATCTATGAAAAATAGTTGTGGAGAGAACGAATTATAACCACATATTTCACAGAAAAATGCAAGAGAAGGTCTCAGTTGGGGTCTGACTTTGTGGTTTACAGGCTTTTTTTTTTGTTTTTTAATTTGAAGCTGTAAGTGGTGTGGTTTGGCTTTGGTATTTTTCTCTTTTTTTTTTCCCCCCCAGTAAGAAAATCCAGGTTTTAATTGGAACAGATGCTGTTTAAAGTTGTGTGGTTCTCACTGTAATAAGTAGGAACACTTCCACTATGATAGATCAAATCAAGGAAAAGTGGGAAAGTCACTCCATTCAGCCATAACAGAGCCTAAGTCTCCTGATCCTCATTAAAAGAATCAGACCAAAGTACATTTTGTATAAATAGCAAAAAGTAAGACTTCTCTTTTTTTAATGACAATATGATGACATTCATAGAAATTTGAGTATCACTGACAACTGCTAAAATGCAATGCATCTGTTGTTTCATTAGGCAGGAGGATTCACTGATTTTTAGATTAAACATCTAACTAGAAGTTGAACAGGATAAGACAGACATCAAAAATAAAACATCTTTTCTTGTTGGTGAGTCACTTGCACAACTGGCAGGAATTCTTTTTCTCTTAATGAATTTTTTCTTTGTCACCTGCTGACAGATCGGACCATCATATATAGAAAAATTCAGAAGCCAAGCACCAAGCCACATCACTTGTGTAGCATTACAGTTTGTATGTGAGTTGGGGAGGGAAAATAAAATAATAGCTGAATGTTGGAGCTCAGTGTAAAGTGGTAGAAATTGGAATTATTTTGTAAGAAAAAGTACTCACTGCAGAAGTTGAATTTGTGCTCCTATGACTGAAATAACTGTGGGAAATGCTTCACATAAAGTCCATGCCATTTGAAAATCCTAACTTTACATAAACTTTTTATACAGCCAACCAAATGAGTTTTTAGTGGGTAAATTCTCTATAATCTAAATTGTATGTCAACAGGCAGATGTCTGAAGTAATGAAAGCACTCTGGTTACGCATGTATTGCAGTTACAATAAATAAGAGTGATGAAGTTTTGTTATCATGTGCCAAACTCACATTCTAGTTTAGGTTTCCAACAAAAAGTGTGTGGAAATAATCAAACCCTAAGAACATTTAATTTTTACAATAAGTTTAGTTCAATAAAACAGCGTACAAGTGCTCTCCACAAGAAGACATATTTACTACATGTTGATACTGAACAAATATTTAATATAGAACTCTTCACACATGCATGAAAATGGCATCCACCCTTCCTTAGTTAATTTTTCATTATTTAATTATTTCATTTTACCTTGCAATCTTTACAGGAAACCCACTTTATTGCTTTTTAAAAATGTATTAGAGCAGATGGGTGTGACTGAGATTTAAATTTGTGCCACAGTAAGGTTTCCATTAGTTTTTATTAGCAGCCACATGCAGTTGTGATGGGAAAAACTGGAATCCAGCCCTGGCCGTATGTCAGCACAAAATGCAAACCTTACCTTAGCACTGAAGGAGACACAGGGCTGCTCAAACCTTTGGTTCCTCCAAGAGAGTGAGCCTTTAGGGGAAAAAAAAGTCCTCCTAGACCTTATCTTATCCAGTTTTTGCCTCTTACCTTCCTACCTAGTTGTACAGACTGGAGAATGACCTAAGGGTCTCATCTTCTTGGCAATCGCTTTATTATGGGATCACCTCCCTATCAGCTCAGTTGATCAGAGCGTGGTACTAATAACATCAAAATGGTGGGTTTGATCCCCACATGGGCCATTCATGGAAGAGTTGGAGTTGATTATCCTTGTGGGTCCCTTCCAACTCAGAATATTCTGTGATTCTGTGATCCTTGTGCACTTCAGGCATTTGGAGCATGGTAAAGATGACAGGTCTCACGTGTCCACAGCAAGCTGCCCACTCTGCTTTCCCTGAAGCTAGCGAGGGTTTGCAGTGACACCAACAGCCCTGAGGCAGCTGACTCTGATTTCAATTCTGAAGAGTGTATGGCAACCACTCTTCACCAGAGATTCCCTCCAAGAACAACATCGTCCCCTTGGTCTGCAAGTATCACCTGGTCTTAAAACTACATCAGAATGAGATGATCAAGCTGCTTCTTTCCATGCAAGATGACAGATTTCTTGCAAGACGTAGAATCATTAAAAAGAAATTTTGACCAATATCTTCAGGTTAAAACATTTATAATGACAGCACTTATGACAGTTCAAATCTGAAGATCAGTTGAATGTTCATCTCTATTACAGTAATTTCTGTCATCAGATATCTTAGTCACAACAAATATTCCCTATGCAGTGACTGACATCAAAAACACACATAAAGCATGGGCATGAAAATATTTCTATGAGAGAACTATAGGTGTCACAAGCAGTCCTCATCCCAAAAACAACCCATGAGAGTTGTATTCTTGCAAAGGATGTTGAAATTCTGTAATGCTATTAATGACTCTTCAATATTTTGTAGCAAAGAAGAAAGACATATTGCAGAAAGAAATAGATGATGGGCTTCTTGTTGAAAATTCTTCCAGAAATGCCTCTCTGCTGTGTCATCTCATCCATCTCTTCTCCTCAAAAGTCTGAAGAAGAGATTGGAGACAGTCTGCTCTTGTAAGGGTCAGCCAGTAAATAAAGAAGCCAGATTTTGGCTTGCTAACTAACTGAATTGCCCCAAGGGGAAAGGTTTAGTTACAGTTTAAAAACAAAGCAAATATTTCTTTGGTGAGGCAGGTTTGGATCTCTTGACTCTTTAAAATTGCTTCCTCCCTTGACTGCTACATTTGTAATTCACTGTATCCTTTTTCATTCTTAATCTAAACATAATAACCCATCTTTCAGCCGCAAATAATAATCCAAAAAACACACCAGCCTCCCCTCACCCCTTAGCCTGGGATGAGAGGCAGCAAGCTAGCATAACAAATAGTGACTTTCTTGTCTCCTACCCCGACCATGCAGGTAAATTCTGACTATAGTTATAAACTTCACGATTCAAACCTTAGAGCTGTCAGCTAAAGTCCACTGAAGTGTGTTCAAACTATGAATTTTATGTACAGCCCAGTATTCTTACTAGACTTAGGGTGAGACTTCAACCTATTCCCTGGGATATCATTTGACTGCTGTTGTTGGGGGCTATAATTTCACAGGGGTGTCTCAAAATTTCAGCACAGTAACCCAAAACTCTTAACCTCAATTCAGCCTTGAACCTGATCCCCAACCTAAACCTAATCCAAAGCAGCAATTCAGCATAGCCTCTTTGACCTACCACTGATTACAGGCATTTCTGATGGGAGCCTCTCCACTCCCTCTCCTCCTTTTTAACACATCCACAGGCACAGTCTCCCTCCCTGTATCACCCTTGGCCACTAACAAAAAAAAGTTACAGGCAGCTGGGGAAGGGATGTAACTCAGTCAAGGTTCTGGTGAACCAGGATTAAAGAAGATTTTATTCATTCTCTGGAAAAAGAGCATGTTATAGGGAAAATATGTTGCAAGGAAAGAATACATTATAGAGGAAAAAATAGTTTTAGAATTAATAGTTTTTCTTCATTTTTGGAGCACTTTAAACTGCTGGTTTTGGAATGTTTTCAAATTTTTCTTCTTGAATGCCTATAGATGTGTCCCTTAGCTTATATACACCCTTGAATTTATCCTTTTGTACATAGAAAAGACTGGGATAGCACCTTGAAAACAAATTAACAAACAACGTCTTTTTCTTTTGCAGAATTCTTATAAGTTGCTAATGGGAGTCTGATGAATCAGACAACTTCTTAACCTGACAGGAAATTGTTTGTCAGTTTAGATCTGCTTCCTGAGAGGCACCTTCTACCTTAATCCTGCTGAATTTTAAATAAGGTGCGCATAATAATTTTGGAACCACATACCAAAATCTGAGGTAAAATTTATGTAAGAGAATGAGAGTACTTATTCTCTCTGTCTATCCTGTACTATTATAAAAAATATCTGAATCTAATGAAGTGCTTTCTTAATTCAAATTCTTAATATCATATTTCTGGGGAAAAAAAGCTTAATTAAAAAACCCTATAGCTTTTAGGAAATGTGATATGCATACATAAAAATAGACTAGTTTACTGTTTGAAGAATTGCAATGACAACATGAATAATGAAAACACATTGAAAACAGAGTAAGATGATGCATTGGAAAGAAAAATTTGCAAACTTGAAAGTAGTAGATGTTTATGTAAGACTGATGGAGTATGTCTAGCAATACCCCTTGTACATCAGAGTGCACCATTGCGTTGGCAGTTGGCATTAGCTCAAACACCCTGCCTCAAGGAAGATCAAAATTATTTCTTTACTGAAGGTTTCCATCCAAGATACAACAAACCAAAACCCCTTCAGCCAGCAGGTATGAGAGGTAAATCATGTAGTAAAGCAGGGAATGTCTGGCCACACTCTCTTCCAGGTAAGTTATTCTGAATTCTGGGTAGCCTTCCTACCCGACTGATAGGGCACACAGTGGTCAGCCTGCAGACCCCACTCTTCCAGATCTGCTGTGACTGGAGGCAGAACACATGACCTAGTTTTCTAAGATCAATGATCCTGACCTGTTCTTAAAATCACACACACCTCTATTTTAATCAAAAAGAAATTAGCACTCCCACATCCTAATCTCTGTGTGGATAAGCTTCCCAACTTCCTTAAGTCCTAGTTCTTTATGAAGTGCCGTATTTGGCTCCTTGCTGCTGCTGTAAAGATACATTGAGCTGACATTTAATTTAGTGTACAGCAACTCTAACTGAAGGTAGCTGGCTCACACTTGGTGTTTCTACATTACAAGAAATCATAAACACAGCGTAAGCTGGACCTTGCAAGTAGAGTTCTTTGTGTATCCCTGTTAGCGTATTAAGTGCAGAATTTAAGAGTTTTGTTGCAGTAAAAAAAAAGTTTAAAAAATAACTGTTAGAAAACAAACTCAACCATTAGGAACTAGTTTAAAACGATGCTAATCCTTTGGATATTGAATAGTACATGCAACTGCATACTGCAGTTCATCATGAGGTAAAATCCGGAATCTGTGCTACTGTATTTAGGATGAGTAATTATCACAGTCAAAATGATAACAAGTAGTGCCCAGTGTGATGCAAAGAACTCTTCACTAGTAATGGGTGGAGCGCTCCAGTCCTCTCAGGTTACCAGAGATGATAGTAGCTCTCACCTCCACTAGCTTGAAAACCTAATGGAAATCTACCAGGTTTGGTGGATTTCCACAGAATTGTGGTGAGGATGATGAGGAATGTAGTATTTCAGACGTCCCAAGGGGCAGAAGAACTTAAGTTCAGCCTAGAGTCACGTGGATTCAAACCATGTCATGTCAATGCAGAGCATTCCTTCAGATGGTCCTGGTTTTATCCTGGCNATTTTATTTTATTTTATTTTATTTTATTTTATTTTATTTTATTTTATTTTATTTTATTTTATTTTATTTTATTTTATTTTATTTTATTTTATTTTATTTTATTTTATTTTATTTTATTTTATTTTATTTTATTTTATTTTATTTTATTTTATTTTATTTTATTTTATTTTATTTTATTTTATTTTATTTTATTTTATTTTATTTTATTTTATTTTATTTTATTTTATTTTATTTTATTTTATTTTATTTTATTTTATTTTATTTTATTTTATTTTATTTTATTTTATTTTATTTTATTTTATTTTATTTTATTTTATTTTATTTTATTTTATTTTATTTTATTTTATTTTATTTTATTTTATTTTATTTTATTTTATTTTATTTTATTTTATTTTATTTTATTTTATTTTATTTTATTTTATTTTATTTTATTTTATTTTATTTTATTTTATTTTATTTTATTTTATTTTATTTTATTTTATTTTATTTTATTTTATTTTATTTTATTTTATTTTATTTTATTTTATTTTATTTTATTTTATTTTATTTTATTTTATTTTATTTTATTTTATTTTATTTTATTTTATTTTATTTTATTTTATTTTATTTTATTTTATTTTATTTTATGTGTACACAGTTTGGGGTAAAAGTTTAGTTTGATTCTCTCTTCCACGGCAACAAGTGCACACAAAAGACCCGGGAGTCATAAAACTCCTGCACAGAAAAAAAAAAAAGTAAAATAAAACATGCAAGAGATGTTAAAAAACCCAAGCTATTTCTGGACCTGGTGAGCTCTTGCGTTGAAGCCAGTTGCAAAACCATGAGAGCACAGGTGCATGCCACATGACCAGGTGATAATAAAGCAATTCTAGAATGTGATCTTGAGGAGTCTGATGATGCTTTGTCTCTGTAATACATCCATCCCAAGGTGCACTTTGAAATCTGTTTCATATTTAGGGTTTTTTTTTCTTTTATACTAGTAGCTTTAAGGGAAGTCAAGCAGATGAATATCTACATTTAGGAGACCACATGTTAACAAGGGGCTGTGAGGTGACATAATAAGGTTGGTGAGGCACGTTCACCATATGCAAAATTGCTGAGCAGTGTAAGAGGTTTATAAACAGACGGGAACTCACGAGCCATTGCAAGAAGAAAATCTCTCTCACAGGTGACCCTCTGGCCAGTCCTGAGGGTTTGGAAGGCTGACTTGTGAGATAACTTTATTAGTCACAGAAGTACTGGAGTTAGACAAACTCTCTGCAATACTAGTAAAAGCCAGAACCATATTTTTCACTGTGGAGGAGAGCACTAAGCAAAAGGGACACCTGTTTACTGCTGTCTTACTGCTCCACTTGACAGAAGTCATGCTGAAAGGAATGGGAGTCAGGAGTGCAATGACTTTCCTTGCTAGGAAATATTTGCTGTATCCAAAGTAAATAGCCAAGTACCAGAGAAGAACTGAGTGGTTGTGAAGCCTCAATTTTGAAGTTAAGTCAGAGATAGGAGTGACAGATATCTCACAGAAAATAAATGTCTCTTGGGAACATTGGTTTGAACAGTTTGATATGGTAATTTCTGAAATGTGAAAAAAGCAATCTACTTCCATAAGTTTTCCAGAACCTTTGTGTTCCAAAAGGCACCTCTTGTCCTTGGTCTGTACAACAAAATTGTGCATAACATCTTGATTTGAAGTAATTTGCTTCTTCATTATGGTGATATGTACCTTGTTTTGTTCAATGCAATTATCACCCTGAATGTGAAACACTAATGCAACTTTGCTTGATGTTACATTGCAGATTAGGCTGTGCAGAGCTCATCATGGCATAACACTGATGTTGTGATCTGCTGCTGCAGGAAGAAAACAGGGGAGACATTTCAGCAACAGCAACCTGTTAAATGTGTGACTGCACTGACTAAGGTATTAGTCTGTTTAAGAGGTTTTTTATCTATTTTCTTTTATATTTTGCAGGTGGTGTGGAAAGATTTTAAAAATGGCTCTGGTATTATATTAGATGTACTAATATTTGGACAGGAAAATGCTTATTCTTTTTACGTATTAGTCAGGTGACCTATTTCTATAAATAATATCTTAGGTCTTCTGAACAGCATGCAACAGTTTCATATTGACCATTCATGAGTCCCCTAGTGAGACTCAAGAATTCTCAACCTCTTATCCCTTGTCCTGCATTAAGCAAAGTAGGTTGTTACAAAAACCCCTTCAAATTACAATGAAAATAATCCAGTTTGAAGGTTTGGCTATAGTCTGGTGCCAAAGAAAGGTTTCAAGCATGTTACAATAATAAAAACCCAATATTTTTGATGACTCTAAAAAGAAATGAAGAACAAAAAAAGAACTGACTGTTTATGGATGGTTGAAGGAAGTAATTACAATTTGAGTCCTTCATAAAAGACATTAGAATTATCACAAATGTATCAGCTTTTTGAAAAAGAAAACCTGATGAGCAACTGTACAGATGGCGAGATGTGTTCAGTTATTGCATACCCTTACAGAAGGNAAAAAAAGAAAAAAAATCAGTCTTCATATCCTAGTCCCTTAGCAGCAGATTGTATTTGTCCTTCTACACTTGCTTCATGCAAAATCAGAGAACATATACATAAAGATACACATATTAGATTTTTTTTTTACTTGCTAGAAGAGGCATTATGTGACAGACTGAAAGTAACATTTTAAGCGGTGTGGAGGAATTATAATGAGAATTGAATAGTTTATGGCACACCCCAAAATGTTTGTGATTATTTCAGCCTCATAAAAGTTGCCAAAGTCTATGAAAACGGCTTTTGTTGTCCTGGTATGGTGTGGTGGAGAGGTCCCAGATTTCCTACGAATCTGGGTGATTGGAGCAATGCAGCTGGCTGTGTTAGGTGACACATACCAGGACTTTGAACTACCTATAAAAAATAGGTCTCATTTAGCATGTAGTATTAGGCATTTGGCATGCAAAAATGCAAGACTTCCCCTTGCCTTCAGCCAGTCACTGGGAGCAAGCAGAGCTCTCCCACACAGAAGGGAGGTCTGGACTGCAGGCATGCTGCCGGCTGGAGCGAAGGCTGGGACGCAGGCCCCGGTGTGCTGGAGGGAGAGCTGCAGATCATTTAAGCCCCTGTCATAAATCTGTTCCAAGAGTGGGGAACAAACTGTGCAGAATGAGCAAGTGTGTCATATAATGACTATAGATTTGGAGGCCTGTGTCTCAGCCGTGAGACAGTCACCCTCTAAAGAGAGAAGCATCTTTTCCCTGCATGGTGGGTTTCTTCTGGAGATTGTCTTTAACCCCATGTTTTAATGACTCTCTGGAATTTCACCACCTTTGTGGACAATGTCCCCCAGGCCATCCTAACACAATATTTTTGGCGTTAAAGGATGCTGTCCTGCAACTGATATGCAACATACACTTTCTTCCCTTTCTAATACATTGAACTGCTGCAAGGCATTTGTTGTTTTGTAATCTCTTTTGACACTTGTCAAAGTAGGTTTGCGGACCAGCCACTGATTTTACTTCAGAACAGCTCCATAATATGTGTTTCTTATTGCAACTGAAGAACATCAGGAAGGAAGAGGCAAAATCCACTTTTGTTTGAATTAACTGTATTTCCTTTGCCAGGATTTAATTTATGCATGGATTTTGACCCAGATTTCTTGTTAGCCATCCACTGGCAGGTTATATGGCATAACGAGAAGGTTACATGGTATAAGAAAGGCTTTCAGTCATTGTCTCTCCTTAGATAATTTTACAGGAAAAAACCCCAACTATGCAATGCCAGCCCTTCAGAAATGTTTAAAAGATTTTTGATACAAACACAGAATTTGTGTCCTGTACAGGGGTTTTGGGTGACATTTTGTCATAAACCCACAGCTGAGTGTTAGCTGGGATGTTAGCTAGGAAGCATTTTCATCTGCACTCCCTATGTGAGGCTATGTCCTAATTCTACCTTGCTGATGGTCTTTAATCAGTCGTAATCTCAAGACTGTGAAAAGGTTCTTAACGAAGTTTTTCTCCCGTTCTTTGATGGCATAAGGTCTGTTCCCCTGCATGACTGCAGTCATGTTGGCAAAAGGGGTCCCAAGCCCTTTCACTTGCTTCCAAAACAGTGACCCAGGAAACACTGTTAACTTTTATTGCAAAAATTCCTTTTCATTTTTCTTGGAGGCTTTTTGAAAAAGAAAGAATGTTACAGGTTTCCTGTTGCTGCCTAAGACTCACCTCTCATGTTTCCTGACAGGTGGGTTTTTTTTTAATGCAGCTGTACAGGTAAGAGAAAGGAGATACATTCGTACAGTACATCTGCCATCTTGAAAGTTGTCTGCCAATTTTATAAAAACATGATTTCTGAAGGTCACTGAAATTTAACTTGAGGACTAGACATGTGGGAAGTGGAAGATTTCTATCCTAGTAAGCAGCTGTCAAGATCATTAAGATCTTAGCTGTGTTCACCATTTTTAGAACTGATTTCAGTTTACTACTTATGCAAGAGTTACAAGAGGTAACAGAACTTGTGCATTTCAAGTGTGGTACAACAGTATTTAGAAGCATTTGAGCAGTAAGACTGTGATAAGAAACTGTGTCCTTCAAAATCAGTTTAAGATGAGCACTTTCTTGTTCTGTCCTGTTACAATTTAGTAATAACAGAAAACTGTTCCTACCTTCTGTTCTACCTTCTGTATTCCAGTACATCTGATGTACTGGAATAAAACAGCCTCCAGTATCAGGAAAGGTTGCTTTTGCAGAGAATGTCATACCCATCCCTTCTGCTGGAAGAGTGTTGCCCTTTTGCTGCAGTTAAAGAAGATGTTTTTCAGTGGCTCATCACTGTTTGTAAAATCGCTGTAAACAGAACTTCTACTCTCTGTCAAGTGATATGTTTTGCATGGAGCAAATGCAAATAATGTGGAGCAATTCCAATTGAAGAAAAGAAAAATTTCTGAAACACTGGTACTAGTTGAAACAACTAGTTGAAACTACTCTGAAACAATTATGCAAATAACTGGTGTGGTAGATTGATTAATCTCTCTTGCTATTTCCTGCAAACTAGAAGAGCTATCCTGTCCCAACTGTCCTGCTAGGACCTGTGTCTCGTCTATAAATTTATGTTGATAAATATGTACAAAAGATATTTATATGTCTCATGAATCTAGACATCCTGGTACTTCAATCTTATCAGGACTCTTTTCCTCTGTTTGAAACTGCAAGTACTTAGCTTGGGGAAGTGTGCTTAGTCAGGGAGATAAGACAGAATTACAATAGCAACACCAACTTGGCACAAGTTTTCTTGGGCAGACCTGCTCCTACCTGTCACTGTCCGACTTCATCCATATCCAACACAATAGTATGTTTTGAAAACTCCTCAGCAAACAGTCAAACACAGAGCCAATGCCATGGGGATGTGGAACTGAGTCTGGCCTGTCTGGCCTGTTGATTTTCTTCACCCCATATACTCATCATGATCCTACCAGAACTGGCTTTTTTACAAAATCTTTTTTGGGCTCTCTAGTGAAGCAATTTAACATTCTCTGCACTGTGTCCTCCAGATCCATCAGAAACTATTCTCTCTTCCCACTGACTCTAAGTTCATCTCTAGGTCTGCTCTTGGGAGTTTCCTAGCCTCTGCTTGCCCCATGGAGAGTGTTTGTCCCACTTTGTCTTGTACCATGCTGGACCACCAGGTTTGCAGAAGCTATAATATTGCATTCGTACTCCAGGCAAAAGCCAACTGCCCAATTTCTCCTCTGGCCCATTCCCTGTCACCCAGAGTGCACACTTCAGAAGGCAACTATGACCAGTCTGCCTCACAAGCCAAATGTGGGGGTGTTTATGACATAAACTGTGTATAAAAGATACAAATTGTACAATCTGGCGCATGGAACCCCAGTAGCTCTATTTCTTTTTGGCAGGTATTGGAGAGCCTGTAGCAGAGTGCCATCCTTGTATGGGAAAGGATTCAGTGTGCACAGTGTCTCCAGCTAGTCAGTCTGCAAGCTGCCCCTCTCCAGTGTCAGCAGCAGCCTTTCCCAGTGAGCTTGCATGACACACACTTTTGCAAGCACAACCAACAAGGGCATTCAGTTTGAGCCTTCTACAAGTGCATGGCTTGCTGAGGAAAAACACTTTTATTGGCTGGGACTGTGTCATCCTTGGCATTTTGCATTCAAGTGCGCTGGCCGTGCAAAACAGTAGTGAGGTTGGTCTATGTGGCTAAGTGGAACAAGCAACACTCTAGTGGCTATGAAAATTTATTGTTGTTCTTTTACCCAGATGTTGCTGTCTGTTTGCATATGTTAACTGAAAAGCTTACTAAATCTCTCTGTTGGTTTCTGTGTTTGTACATCTGAGTGTGAAGATGTACATTTAAGTCAGGCAGTGGGTGAGCTTAGAGACATCTGCAGAAATAGTTATGAAAGGTGAATAATGAGCACAGCTCACCCTGTGCTTTCTGAAATAAAAGAATATACCAGCTCCCAGCACCTGATAAATGAGACAAGCCCTATATACACAGGGTATTTCTATTGTTACATCTGTTCAGTAACAGTATGAAATTTCCTTGTTAGTAGCTGGACAAGGTTTTGAATACAGTAATAAAATAAACTGAAACAGAAGAATCAGCTTGCATCCACTTTGAATCTTCCTGCAAAATTCCTGTTCTCAGACAACAGACTTCACTGAATCACTCCTCTTTTATCTCCCTCTATTCCCTCCCATTCCTATAGGATATTTAACATAAAATATTTCATTTTCAGAGCCCTTCACACCTCTTCACAATAGTTTTGCATCTCCCATTCTCTTATGTATCAGCTCTCCCCTCCACATCTATCACCCACTTGTTAGATTTCAAACATCTCTGTGCTCTTTTTCATAATGACTCTAAAAAATGAGTTGCATTCTGTCAATATTAAGAAATTAAGAACGAGTCTCTCTCTTTCAAAATTACCCTTAAAAGTCCCTTTTATTTATAAGACTATGCCTGACCTTTCATACTGTTGGGGGCTAACTCCAGGAAACAGTTAAGGACTTCACAGTCTCCTGGTCACTTCCCCCTGTCACCCATCACACAGTGAGATGGGAAAAGAAGAAACGATGAATAAAACCAAGAAAATTTATGGGACAAGACAAAATTTGTTAACTTATGAAGGAGAAGTGAAAGAAGAGAAAAAGTGAATAAAGCAAAACAAGTGATTCACCTCCCATGGGCAGAGAGATGTCCTGGGAGCTTCTGAGTAAAACATGGCTAATGCTCCTAACACCCTGTCTTTTCCCTCTGTATTGCTGAGCATGATGTTGTATGACATGAAGTATGCTTTCAGCTTGTTTGGATCATCTGCCTGATTTTCTTCCCTCTCAATCTGTTCTAGGGGCTCCGAGTGAGATCCAGAGAAGGCTTTGATGCTGTGCAAATGCTCTTAGAACAGCTAAACCACTGTGCCATCAACACCCCTTTGGTCACAACCCTCATGAGAACTTCTATGAAAAAAAATTAACTCAATCCCATCCAGAGGCAATACACATACTGACTACAACTGTCCAGTATCTCCTTTTATGTTACCCATTTGCTGTAGTTTACTTCATGCTCAGCAATAGAATCTCCTATCTACAACCTGGCAGAGTGGTATCCTGGGCCTCAGGACTCAGTGATACTTCAAGGAGTACTGGTAATCATCATAAAAATGCAAACATGACTCGGAGAAACTGACTGAGGGAGATGGTGGGAGGGCTCCCTGAGCCACTCTCCACTGTTTACCAGCAGTCCTGGATAGAATGGGAAGGTCCTAGTTGATTGGAAGTTGGCAAATGTAGTGTCCATCTATAAGAAGGGCTGGAAGGATACAGGGGACTACAGGCCTGTAAACCTGACCTTGGTGCTAGGGAAGATCATGGAGCAAATCATCCTGAGTGCCACCACAGAGCATGTACACGTCAACCAGAGGATCAGGCCCAGCCAGCAGGGGTTTGTGAAAAGCAGGTTCAGCTTGACCAGCCTGACCTCGTTCTGTGACCAGCTGACCCATTCAGTGGAAGAGGGAAACACCGTGGATGTTTCTACATGGACTTCAGTAAAATCTTTGACAGCTTCCCACAGCGGTCTTCTCGAAAAAATGTCACCAGTGGTGTTCCCCAGGGCTCAGTACTGGGGCCAGGTTCTGTTTAATGTCTTCATCAATGATCTGGATGAATGGATCGAGGCCCCCCCCACCCCCCCTCCCCACCTTCACCGTCGACTTGGAGATGACTCCGAGTTGGGTGGCAGTGCTGATCTGCTGGAGGGCAGGAAGGCTCTGCAGAGGGATCTGGGCAGGCTGGATCACTGGGCCAAGGCCAGTGGTGTGAGGTTCAACAAGGCCCAGTGCTGGGTCCTGCCCTTGGGTCACAGCAACCCCAGGCAGTGCCACAGACTGGGGCAGAGTGGCTGCAAAGCTGCCCACAGGAGAAGGAGCTGGGGGTGCTGGTGACAGCAGCTGAACATGAGCCAGCAGTGCCCAGGTGGCCAAGAAGGCCAATGGCATCCTGGCCTGTACCAGCAATAGTGTGGCCAGCAGGACCAGGGCAGGGGTTGTCCTCCTGTTCTTGGCTCAGGTGAGGCCGCACCTCAAACCCCGTGTTCACTTTTGGGGCTCTTATGACAAGAATGTTACTGAGATGCTGGAGTGTGTAGAGAACAGCAACAGAGCTAATGAAGGGTCTGGAGCGTAAATCCCTCAAGGAGTAGCTGTAGAGGCTGGAGAGAAGGAGGCTCAGGGGGACCTTATCACTCTCTACAACTGCCGGAAAGGAGGGTGTAGCCAGGTGGGGTCAGCCTCTTCTCCCAAGTAACTAACATCCATGACAGGATGAGAAGAGATGGTCTCAAGTTGCACCAGAGGAGGTCTAGATTAGATACTGAGAAAAATTTCTTCACTGAAAGGATGGTCAGGCATTGGAATAGGCTGCCTAGGGAAATGATGGAGTCACCAACCCTGAAAATGTTCAAAAGGCTTGTGGATGTGGCACTTGGATCATGGTTTAGTGGTGAACATGGTGGCACTGGGTTAATGGTTGGACTCAGTGATCCTGGAGGACTTCTCCAAACTTGGTGATGACTACACAAAGAAGCTAATTTTTGTAAGCTTGTAAACCTCTGAAAAGAATGACCTTCTAAACTGTCAAATGGCAAAAGGCTCTAGACATCCATTTAGAAGTAATAGGCCTTTCCTTTCAGTTGTGCTGGCAGCTTTTGATGATCATTTTCTTAGCATCTGCCTCTTCTTTAAATCCTCTGGCTAAGGTCTACCAACTACTCTTCTGCCTGATTTCCTTTTTTCTTTTTTGAGGGACGTATCTAACTTCTTCCTCCTCCTGAATACCCCAGTTCCCACAATAGTCAGTGTGAAAACTTCTGTTTAGCTTAAGGCAGCAAAGACAGCACCAAGTAAATATTTTGTTACACCGTGGATAAAGGATCTGAGCTTATTCAGTTATATCAAACATCAGAAACTTCAGGAGACTGTATTAATTTTGCTGGTGGTCCAGATTTTCTGCTCCCGCAGTGTCCTCATGGCACAGGGGGATTTAACAGCCCTACTGATAAGTTAAGCAGCTCTAATTCTCTGATTTTGTCTTATGGTAATTCACTCCTTACTCTTCCACTCTCAGTCGCAGCTTTTTTAGTTAGCCTTCCCACAGAGGGCAGTCTTCTCATTTTACTATGTTTTCTTTGCTGGCGAGGAAACGTTCGCAAACACATGAATTGATCTCCTGAGGTTGGATGAAATATGAAAGAACCTTATCAAGAGGTGTAAACAGAAGTCCTCTGCATGTGCAGCAAACACTTGATAGCCGTGCTGTCTAGTTCCCTTGCTGAGAGTCCCCACATGACTCTTTCCAGAGAAGGACTACTAGCCACCCCACCTATCCTTAAACTCTGACTTCAGCTGCATTGTTCTCCCATGCAAAGAGGTTGACTGCTCCTTCAGTGTTCAAATGCTCTGTGGACCACACAGGCTTGTCCTGTCTGGGCTTCTTTCCTTCTAAATTCAGAAGAAACTCAGCTTTTTTTTCAGGAGTGAATGGAAATATACATCACAGAAAATTTCAGCGCTCACTAAATTCAAGAAAAATTACAGGCAGTGAACCTAAAATTTATAAAGAAAGCATTATATTAACAGAGTTTCAGGCAGTGTTTAGAAAATAATTCTTTAAAATTTTATTTTATTTATTTATTTATTTATTTAATATCTACATTTTCCCGGCATATTAGCCTTGAGACGGGTTCAATATCACACTGCAGGATCTGAAAGAAAAAAAAAAAATCAATGCAGAAATGAATAAGGTTATATATATATTTTCCTCCTGAGAAACAACCTCCTCTGAAAGCTGGAGCTTGTATATCAAGTCATTAGGAGAAATTAAGCTTTCAGTAATACTAGGCTGGAAAATAACTTGTCAAGACACTTGATGGAAGATAGTAATCTGGTCACTTTGTTGCTTGAAAGCCTACCTGGAGAGGTCTGAGAAACCAGATTTAAGGTAAAAGAAGCAGTTTTAAAGCCTCTATTTCCTTCTACAGGCTTATTGTTTACTTATGCACGGGAGACTAACACTTCATTGAGGCTTATAAGTGCAGAAGTCAGTGTTCAGACTGTTCAGTCCTGTCTGTAGCCTGGTCTTTGTTAAAAAATCTCTCTTGTGGTTTTGTTATAACTCAAACGTTAAAAGAGATTTAGTTACATTTTGTTGTAGCTGTTTTGTGCCAGAAAACCTGCCAAAGCAGGCATTTTAATGTGTCATTTAATTTGAAACTTTTAAAACCATTCAATGAACTAATCTGTAAAGGCCTCATTCATTTCTTTTCATTAAATTCCATTTCAGCTGGGTTTATCAAACCTCACTTTCCTGGCGCAAAAGGGATATTCTTGTATTTGCATGGTAAAATAGAAATACAGTTTATGAAAACGCATGTGCTACAGATACATTTCAAATATTTTTTTCAGGGTCCCTAGTCTAAAAAGAAAAACGCATAAAAAAGTTTAACAACCTCAAGCACAACAGAAAATAAAAGTGACTATAAATATCCATATTACTTTACCTCATATGAATTCTATCTAAATTGCATAGATGTCATACAAAACCACCATTCTGGCTTTAGTCAGTCTTCAAACAATGTTCATATAATTTTATTAATAAAAATATAGCTTACACAAATCAAAACCGGGTGTTGTTTTGTGGCACTGTAAGGTATACACAAACATTTCCCTGAACATTGATTGCCGTGGCTCCCAACTGCACTGAGAAGGGGATGTTTTCATTTTTCCACCTGAACTATTCTCCACCACAAAGAATTCTAATTTGTAATGGAGAAAACTGGGCATTTAAGTCAAAAGCAGACACAGACTTTATCCCGTAATTCAAATGGAAAAAAGCTTTCTTTAAAGTTTGTAAAAATTTGGTGACGTGTTTTTTAATAGCCTTTTTTATAGCCTGATTGTTTTGAGTATTTATTTCATTTTATACTGAATGGCAAGACCTCAGAAAGTGTTCTGGTTCATTTCTGCTCAGCCCGACATAAAATAATGTTACTGATTAAACTTTTACTGTTATCTCTTGGTAGAAGGCACCAATTAAGTCTATTTCTAAAATGTGAGGTGCCAGAACCTAGGGGACATTCACCTTTGTCAACTATCAACAGACTGATCTGTCAACAGACCTTGTAGCCTCTGCTGGTTTCAAAAACACCAAGCAGATAGTAGGTCTGAATAGACTCTTCTTTCATGTATTAGAAGAAATCTAGAAAGGAAAGTAAGATCTAAAACTCAAAGTTTTTTTATCTTTTCACTTCTCTAGAAACAAATTAGATTTCATCTGATTGCCAGTTAACAATGCTGAAAAAGAAGCAAACTCAATGTCAGCCAGTGCCTGTATTACTGCTTAAATTCTTCACTAGGCACAAAATGTGGTGTATAGACATGCATCTGTATACCCACACAAACACACAAACTTCTGGGAATAATTGATTATTAAATAAGTGAAAGACTGGTTTCAAACATCTTTCCACAAAAGACAGATGAAATTTTAAATGCACACAACATAAATATTTTCGTACCAGGAAATGGAGTCCAATGATAATGAAAGAAATGTTTTTCCTGTAAATATAATACTTTTTATGTTAAGAAAAACTCACATGCTTACCCTGTTTTCTCCTTCCCTTATTTACCTTTACGCTGATTGTTCTTACTACTTCTTAAAGAAATGTGTGTTCAAATGACATTTAAATCATCAGTGCTCCCTTCAGAGCTGAATTTGTGACATCTTTCATTTCAGTGGCAAGATAATATGGTATCAAGACACAACTGCAAATTCATTGCAACAATAAGCCTGTCAAAAACCTCGGCTTAAACTAAACTGCAAGGCTGAATAACCTTGGTCAGAGGAAGAAGGGGAACATAGGGGAGGTCTGTATATAAACCCCCAGGATCTGTGGCTCAAATATATTTTGGGAAAGAAGCTGAGTGGCAAGAGAGAAACAACAGACTTGAACAGCAGTAAGAACTTCATGTATCCTGAGAGCTCTGAGTCAGTGAATACACAGCTCTCAATAATGCTTAATTTTAATAATTTTCTATTGCTGTAAATGTTCTGTACTTAGATAGGAAGAGAGCTCATGGATTTTTTCCCCCTCTTTCACTTAAATAGGTCATTGTTTACAAACCTGGCTAGCACTATTCTTACTCAAGGATGCAGGTGGCACCATCTGTCCTTAGGAGCTCTGTGCCAGACAGTTCTGGCTTCACTTTGTATGTGAACTTTATTCCTGCATAAAATTGCAATATGCAGATCCTGTGAAAATTACTCTGCCCAAAAGAGTCACAAAAGCACATCGTATACAAAATAACAAAGACTGCAAGGATTAATTTTATTAAATAAAAATATTAAAAATGCAAATTTCTTTTTGATGTTTTCCTTTGCAGTAACTCAATCAGAATTTAAAATTATGTTCCAAGGTGATATGGGGACTTTTAAGCAGGGTTTTGTTTTCCTGAAGAGTACAAGTATTGTCTACCTAGTATCTCTTTCTAGGTAGCCTAAGAACAAAACTTCTCTTCTATGGCAGGGACTGATGAGACAAAACAACACAGAATTCACCTCCTGTACCCTCCCTGCCAGCTCTCCGGGATGGGTCTCCTACTTGCTCTGGGCATTCAGATTGGGGCCATTCCAGACCAGGAGGCTCCAAAAATAAATCAGCTTAGTTTGGGTGCTGAACATGATGAACCTACTGCTCTCCACAAAGCCAATCAGATGGCCTCTGAGGCCCTGTTTCCAGACCTCTTTCCCACTAGATGTAGATCCTGAGATAGTCTTCCCCATGGGACCTCCACGTTGTGCCTCCACATTGGCTCAGGGACATCGAATGGAGGACTCACAGAACTGCTTTTTCACAAGAAAACACTAGAAGACTCTGTTGTGTTAAAAATTTTGTCCTAAAATCAGTCCACCAAGCTGTAGATGTCTAGTACCAATTTTTCAGAATATCCATTTTTTAAGGGAAATTTTGCAGCAGGGCACCAGACTGGTAAAAGGATTTATTAGTAAAAGTATTTATCAATAGAGTGTGTCTGGTCTCAGTTACACCCTGTGACTCCACTGAAGTCCACTGAATTTAGTCATGGGGAAACACAACAGAGCTTCACTGGGATTAAACTCTCAGTTACATGCATGCAGCCTCAGTGGATTCAGTGAAGATGCAAAAACATACATGATGGCAAAACTTGGCTTGTTGCTATGTATCAAGATGCAGGTGGCACCATATGCAATGGGTTTCCAGTCACTTGGCAGATGTTCACAGCTGTCTGAGAGCAGAGAAAAACTCACATAGTTAATTCACATTTGGGCGGCAGTTTGAGACAAAATTACATTTGTTTTATTTTTGCAGTTTGCTGATGTTATTTTTCACTTTGAAGTTTGCTGTTATTTTTGGAAAGAAAAAGGGAAGAGGCCCTAAAAAACCCAAACCTACATGATGCATGTAGTTATTGATTCCAGGACAAAAATGAAGGGACAGACACCCAGATTTTATACAATATATGCAAACAGCTTCAGCTTATGGGTTGGTCAAATGTTACTTACTGTCTGTTTTTCCACTCAACACCATTGTTTTTGTTCTTTAATCTAATCTATTTATCTGTGAAGGTTTGAAAATTTGTACTCAGCATGTATTTTGGAACATCAGAAATATATACTGTTGTTTCATACGGAACCTAAATAACTTTGTTATGATAAAGGACATGGGAGAGAGGATAGCTTAAATGTAAACAATAGTGGTTTTATCCTTTGAAAAATCCAGGGGAAGCTCTGTTTGTTGACAGCAAAGTTTATTACTCTGAATAGCATGAGCAGTTTTCTGATTTCCTCTGATCTGCTCAGCTCCTTTTCTTTTTTCTCTCCCTTGCACTGTCGTTTCACACCAGGCCTGTGTTCAGGCAGATACGGATAAAAAATTATCAGCATCTCTGAAACATATTCTGCTTTGAAGTGTTGCTTTTCCAACTATATTGACACCATTTGACATCACAGATTTGAGTGAATTTTTCAGCAGATCTCGCTCATTCTGACTGACCTACAGGCTCTTCCTAGTCACACGGATTATGTCACAGCATTCGGAGAGAGGAGCGGAAAGTACGGCCCTCACTCCCCCGAAAGCCAGACCCGAGCACCTCAAGCAGGGGCCGTCAGGCCGATGCCCACAGACACCAAAAGGCTCAGAGGCAAATTTGGCTTCTCTGTGGCTAACAGTGAAGGCTCACTGCCACCTGTGGGCAGCGAACAGCATCCGCAGCAGCGCACTCCTGCCAAGAGCCGGAGCTGGGAGAAAGGTCCCTAACTGTGACAGCTCTGCTGGTAAGAGACCCTCTGTGGCTAAAGGAGCTGCAGAGCCACCCATCTGGCCCCTGCGAATGCCAGCGGGCAGCGGTGCCTGCTTTCCAGCTCGTCCTCTTCAGACCGAGCCAACGAGAGCTGCTCTCTCTCTTCAGCGGGCTTGTCTCCTGCGGGCTGGGCTATGCCAAGCCTGGGAAACAGCTCTGCTCCACGGTCTCTGTTGGTGTGTGAAGCCTCTGCGATGGCTTTGTCCATTTTCAGTCCTCTAGCACCCCATAAAAGATCACCACAGGTGTCCTTCTTACAGACTGGATGCTGCTGTCTCCAGACCTAGAAAAACTTGGTAGTATGGCAGACTTCATATTCTCTGTTAGAGTGAAATCGCTATGTTTGAAACATTATTAGTGGTGAACAGGACAAACGAATAGAAACAGACAATAGTTCTAGCCTCACAAACCTGGTTTTCTAAAGAAATGTGGGCTAAAACCTGGTGTTTACAGTTTTAAGATATCCTGGATTCCATCCAGAACTTGATTGATAGACAACAAATGTTTTTTCAAATTATATCTTTCTGGAATGGCAACTCTGATGATCTAATTTCAATTGATGTTTTGTAGGGGAAAAATAATTTTGCATCATTTTCATTGAATTGCTGAATATCTCAAATTAGAAGGGACACACACATAAGGCTCATTGAGTTCAACTTCATGCTCCTTGCAGGACTACCTAAAACTACATAACAAGACTGAGTGCTCTAAGGAAACAATTCTCTTGAATGAAAAACAAGTTTCTTGACCCTAACTAAATTTTTAACATAGAGTTCCAAGAGGAAAATCCGAACAAAATTAAAAGGAAAGCATTAAAGTAAGGAATAGCCTACATTTAAAAAAATAATAAATAAATAAATTTTTACAGCCTAAGAACTAGGTAAAGTAAACAACAGCAAGCATATATACCTGAGTTTAGACTGGTTCTGTGTGCATTATTTTATAATTATATCCTGTGAGAATTTAAATATCTAGGCATTCACATTTGCATACAGTTGTCTTTGAGTTGTGAGGGCTAACATCATACTTCATGCATTCATTTGCATTCATGAACTCACCTGTAAATTTCTCTACCCCTGAGCAAGTGAAGACAGAGCAGAGTATCTGAGCAGAATCCAGCCATACACAGCCAGACACACCGAAGTCTGTATGCACGCAACAGAGTGAAATTCTCTCCACTGCGCCTCCACCACGTGAGAATTTGCCTAGGGCAACTTGCCCTTAAAATACTCATTAGTAGCTCACAGCATTTGGGGTTTAATGACTTTCCCTTCACAGCACCCCATCTCGCACACTCAGGCGCAGTCACGCTGGGGCATTGGGGTAGGGGAAAGTGCCTCTTGGAAGCCCTCGGGTGAGCCGGGCTGTGCAGAGAGGCACGTTGTGTAACACCCATCTGTTAAGAGCTTAGGCACTGACTGCAGTGGAGTGCTGCCAGACTTCTTGGCTCTGAGCGAGTTCCAAACACTGCAATAGGTATGTGATCTTATCTTACTAATAGTGTGTAAAAACTTAGCACAATTTGGACACAGTATAAGTATTGTTGACAGTGTTCTTTAACAAAATTATTCATAGCAACTTAGTTCCAGCTATAAAACTTCTGCTGTGCCTCTTCCTTAATAATACATCTATAATAAATATTTACAATGCAGTACCTGTTTTCCCAAAAGGTACAAAGATTTGTTTATGAATTCTTCTTCCAAAGAGTTAGCATTTTTTTGGTGTTTCCAAACTTATAATACTTTATTATGGTTTGGGCAATATCTGACATAGCTGCACATAAAAGGATTCAGGACATCTGTTAATCCTAGAATATTTGATTGAGGATTACTATATAAACATAACAATTTACCAGATCTTTACATGTTGAGTTATATGGAAATACGAAGTTTCCTTTTATATGTATCCTTGTGAATACTAATATTTTCATCAGTATTCATGAAACTGAGCCAGAGTAAAATGCATTTCAGCTTTTCCAAGAGCAAATACAGGATCAGCCATAAAAATAGCAGATTCTTCTAATCTAGAGGAAAGTACAAATATATGCTTGTGTGTCATATGCATGCTTGCTTAAACAATATCAGATAAGTTCGTGAAATAAAATTTATGAAGGATTGTCTAACATGAATATGCTGGCTCTGAAGCCTGTGAATTGCAGATACCTGGAACCTGGAAGATAATCATGCTGTATCACTGTATGCTGCTGTTCCTTCCTTTTGGTCTTCCCTAGGCCTCCAATGCTGATCTCCACAACACAGGAAACATGGTTAAATTGACTTTCTCCTACCATACTACAAATATTCGTATCTTAAGCTTGTAGGAGAGAATGTGATGAGACCTGAGAGAAATTTATTGTTTTTAAGGGACAACAGTTTCCTCTGGCATTGTATGTCTGCCACTTTCTAGGCTGAGAAGCAGCCTGGGCAGAAGTTACACTGTGGTCAGGCACAGAGTTTGGAAGCAGAAAATAGAGTGAATCCCTATAAGTGGAGCAGACAGACCACAGTACTGTACTGTTCTGCTTGTGCAGTCATGGACTGAGCCTACCTAATCTTACAGCTGTTTCTTTGTTGGTGTAATTGTTATATACATCTTTCAGCAATCAGTGGGGAGAACCACCAGTAGGAAAGTAAACTGAATCCTTTTTTCTGGTCCCAATGCAGTCTGCATTTGTTGTCTGCTGCCTAGAGACCCAGCTTTTGCTTGCAGCTGGAAAGACTTTTTTGTTGTTATAAAATGATACTTAATAAGACATCTTAAGTACTTGGTTCTGCATTTGAAGCTTGCTGCATAGTCCTCCCTAGTACACCTGCAACTATTTCTGCTCTGCCTTCTTGGGCTCTTGCACACTCTAAATATTGAAGTATGTGAAGGAAAGGTGTTTCACCCACTTATGCTAAAGAAAGATTACAGTGAGAGAAGCAAAGGAAAGAAGAGGGGTCCTGTAATGGCCTTTTGAAGATTAATTTTCTCTCTCCTGTTGTCAGTACCCAAACAAATACAGAAGTTGTACAGTTGCATTTCATGTCAATTCCATTACATATCGATTTCCATTTCCCCATCTTCTTGACTATTTTGCAAACACATATCTGCATGTTCGTATTTGCCTTTCCTCTGCTACAGATGTGTATGGGGCCTGGGAAGAACAACAAACACAAATATATGGTTCCCAAGAGCTTCTTTCTCCTCATGCACCTGTAAAACAGGAACAACACTACTCCATTTGGAAGATGCAAGCTCCTTACACCACTTCTGCTGGAAGTCAAGGGGTATTCCACCACATTATCACCGTAATTGCATTTAACTTTAGACTTCAGAAATACACCACTGTGTAGGTATGGAATAAATTTACTTGTACTCCTGATAGTTTTGTTTTCTTCACTTTCTTCATTTTTGAGAAACTGTACTCTGAAATGGCCAGACTGGCTCTTTGCCCTCCTGAAAAACAACGTAGAAAATACATTCAGGACCTGGAATCCAAGTGTAATAACCACTGGATATTGGCAATCATAGACCAAATGTTATATACCAAAGATCCTGGACACTGGCTTATGTTTTCTCCAGCCATGAAGGTATGAAGCAGATAATGAGAGATATAAAGAAGAGAGCTAGAAGAAGCCTTTTATCTTCCTTGAATGTTAGCTTTTATGGTTAAAGCCATCAAAAGGACTGCCTTATCTAGTGCCTGTGATGGGAATGGCAGGTACAAAGAAAGAGTGGCTCTGATACTAAGACACCTAAGGAAGAGCTCCTTTGCTTCCCTTCGCTTCACAGTAGATATGGTAACATGGCCTGACATGTCAAANAGTTTGGGTGCTGAACATGATGAACCTACTGCTCTCCACAAAGCCAATCAGATGGCCTCTGAGGCCCTGTTTCCAGACCTCTTTCCCACTAGATGTAGATCCTGAGATAGTCTTCCCCATGGGACCTCCACGTTGTGCCTCCACATTGGCTCAGGGACATCGAATGGAGGACTCACAGAACTGCTTTTTCACAAGAAAACACTAGAAGACTCTGTTGTGTTAAAAATTTTGTCCTAAAATCAGTCCACCAAGCTGTAGATGTCTAGTACCAATTTTTCAGAATATCCATTTTTTAAGGGAAATTTTGCAGCAGGGCACCAGACTGGTAAAAGGATTTATTAGTAAAAGTATTTATCAATAGAGTGTGTCTGGTCTCAGTTACACCCTGTGACTCCACTGAAGTCCACTGAATTTAGTCATGGGGAAACACAACAGAGCTTCACTGGGATTAAACTCTCAGTTACATGCATGCAGCCTCAGTGGATTCAGTGAAGATGCAAAAACATACATGATGGCAAAACTTGGCTTGTTGCTATGTATCAAGATGCAGGTGGCACCATATGCAATGGGTTTCCAGTCACTTGGCAGATGTTCACAGCTGTCTGAGAGCAGAGAAAAACTCACATAGTTAATTCACATTTGGGCGGCAGTTTGAGACAAAATTACATTTGTTTTATTTTTGCAGTTTGCTGATGTTATTTTTCACTTTGAAGTTTGCTGTTATTTTTGGAAAGAAAAAGGGAAGAGGCCCTAAAAAACCCAAACCTACATGATGCATGTAGTTATTGATTCCAGGACAAAAATGAAGGGACAGACACCCAGATTTTATACAATATATGCAAACAGCTTCAGCTTATGGGTTGGTCAAATGTTACTTACTGTCTGTTTTTCCACTCAACACCATTGTTTTTGTTCTTTAATCTAATCTATTTATCTGTGAAGGTTTGAAAATTTGTACTCAGCATGTATTTTGGAACATCAGAAATATATACTGTTGTTTCATACGGAACCTAAATAACTTTGTTATGATAAAGGACATGGGAGAGAGGATAGCTTAAATGTAAACAATAGTGGTTTTATCCTTTGAAAAATCCAGGGGAAGCTCTGTTTGTTGACAGCAAAGTTTATTACTCTGAATAGCATGAGCAGTTTTCTGATTTCCTCTGATCTGCTCAGCTCCTTTTCTTTTTTCTCTCCCTTGCACTGTCGTTTCACACCAGGCCTGTGTTCAGGCAGATACGGATAAAAAATTATCAGCATCTCTGAAACATATTCTGCTTTGAAGTGTTGCTTTTCCAACTATATTGACACCATTTGACATCACAGATTTGAGTGAATTTTTCAGCAGATCTCGCTCATTCTGACTGACCTACAGGCTCTTCCTAGTCACACGGATTATGTCACAGCATTCGGAGAGAGGAGCGGAAAGTACGGCCCTCACTCCCCCGAAAGCCAGACCCGAGCACCTCAAGCAGGGGCCGTCAGGCCGATGCCCACAGACACCAAAAGGCTCAGAGGCAAATTTGGCTTCTCTGTGGCTAACAGTGAAGGCTCACTGCCACCTGTGGGCAGCGAACAGCATCCGCAGCAGCGCACTCCTGCCAAGAGCCGGAGCTGGGAGAAAGGTCCCTAACTGTGACAGCTCTGCTGGTAAGAGACCCTCTGTGGCTAAAGGAGCTGCAGAGCCACCCATCTGGCCCCTGCGAATGCCAGCGGGCAGCGGTGCCTGCTTTCCAGCTCGTCCTCTTCAGACCGAGCCAACGAGAGCTGCTCTCTCTCTTCAGCGGGCTTGTCTCCTGCGGGCTGGGCTATGCCAAGCCTGGGAAACAGCTCTGCTCCACGGTCTCTGTTGGTGTGTGAAGCCTCTGCGATGGCTTTGTCCATTTTCAGTCCTCTAGCACCCCATAAAAGATCACCACAGGTGTCCTTCTTACAGACTGGATGCTGCTGTCTCCAGACCTAGAAAAACTTGGTAGTATGGCAGACTTCATATTCTCTGTTAGAGTGAAATCGCTATGTTTGAAACATTATTAGTGGTGAACAGGACAAACGAATAGAAACAGACAATAGTTCTAGCCTCACAAACCTGGTTTTCTAAAGAAATGTGGGCTAAAACCTGGTGTTTACAGTTTTAAGATATCCTGGATTCCATCCAGAACTTGATTGATAGACAACAAATGTTTTTTCAAATTATATCTTTCTGGAATGGCAACTCTGATGATCTAATTTCAATTGATGTTTTGTAGGGGAAAAATAATTTTGCATCATTTTCATTGAATTGCTGAATATCTCAAATTAGAAGGGACACACACATAAGGCTCATTGAGTTCAACTTCATGCTCCTTGCAGGACTACCTAAAACTACATAACAAGACTGAGTGCTCTAAGGAAACAATTCTCTTGAATGAAAAACAAGTTTCTTGACCCTAACTAAATTTTTAACATAGAGTTCCAAGAGGAAAATCCGAACAAAATTAAAAGGAAAGCATTAAAGTAAGGAATAGCCTACATTTAAAAAAATAATAAATAAATAAATTTTTACAGCCTAAGAACTAGGTAAAGTAAACAACAGCAAGCATATATACCTGAGTTTAGACTGGTTCTGTGTGCATTATTTTATAATTATATCCTGTGAGAATTTAAATATCTAGGCATTCACATTTGCATACAGTTGTCTTTGAGTTGTGAGGGCTAACATCATACTTCATGCATTCATTTGCATTCATGAACTCACCTGTAAATTTCTCTACCCCTGAGCAAGTGAAGACAGAGCAGAGTATCTGAGCAGAATCCAGCCATACACAGCCAGACACACCGAAGTCTGTATGCACGCAACAGAGTGAAATTCTCTCCACTGCGCCTCCACCACGTGAGAATTTGCCTAGGGCAACTTGCCCTTAAAATACTCATTAGTAGCTCACAGCATTTGGGGTTTAATGACTTTCCCTTCACAGCACCCCATCTCGCACACTCAGGCGCAGTCACGCTGGGGCATTGGGGTAGGGGAAAGTGCCTCTTGGAAGCCCTCGGGTGAGCCGGGCTGTGCAGAGAGGCACGTTGTGTAACACCCATCTGTTAAGAGCTTAGGCACTGACTGCAGTGGAGTGCTGCCAGACTTCTTGGCTCTGAGCGAGTTCCAAACACTGCAATAGGTATGTGATCTTATCTTACTAATAGTGTGTAAAAACTTAGCACAATTTGGACACAGTATAAGTATTGTTGACAGTGTTCTTTAACAAAATTATTCATAGCAACTTAGTTCCAGCTATAAAACTTCTGCTGTGCCTCTTCCTTAATAATACATCTATAATAAATATTTACAATGCAGTACCTGTTTTCCCAAAAGGTACAAAGATTTGTTTATGAATTCTTCTTCCAAAGAGTTAGCATTTTTTTGGTGTTTCCAAACTTATAATACTTTATTATGGTTTGGGCAATATCTGACATAGCTGCACATAAAAGGATTCAGGACATCTGTTAATCCTAGAATATTTGATTGAGGATTACTATATAAACATAACAATTTACCAGATCTTTACATGTTGAGTTATATGGAAATACGAAGTTTCCTTTTATATGTATCCTTGTGAATACTAATATTTTCATCAGTATTCATGAAACTGAGCCAGAGTAAAATGCATTTCAGCTTTTCCAAGAGCAAATACAGGATCAGCCATAAAAATAGCAGATTCTTCTAATCTAGAGGAAAGTACAAATATATGCTTGTGTGTCATATGCATGCTTGCTTAAACAATATCAGATAAGTTCGTGAAATAAAATTTATGAAGGATTGTCTAACATGAATATGCTGGCTCTGAAGCCTGTGAATTGCAGATACCTGGAACCTGGAAGATAATCATGCTGTATCACTGTATGCTGCTGTTCCTTCCTTTTGGTCTTCCCTAGGCCTCCAATGCTGATCTCCACAACACAGGAAACATGGTTAAATTGACTTTCTCCTACCATACTACAAATATTCGTATCTTAAGCTTGTAGGAGAGAATGTGATGAGACCTGAGAGAAATTTATTGTTTTTAAGGGACAACAGTTTCCTCTGGCATTGTATGTCTGCCACTTTCTAGGCTGAGAAGCAGCCTGGGCAGAAGTTACACTGTGGTCAGGCACAGAGTTTGGAAGCAGAAAATAGAGTGAATCCCTATAAGTGGAGCAGACAGACCACAGTACTGTACTGTTCTGCTTGTGCAGTCATGGACTGAGCCTACCTAATCTTACAGCTGTTTCTTTGTTGGTGTAATTGTTATATACATCTTTCAGCAATCAGTGGGGAGAACCACCAGTAGGAAAGTAAACTGAATCCTTTTTTCTGGTCCCAATGCAGTCTGCATTTGTTGTCTGCTGCCTAGAGACCCAGCTTTTGCTTGCAGCTGGAAAGACTTTTTTGTTGTTATAAAATGATACTTAATAAGACATCTTAAGTACTTGGTTCTGCATTTGAAGCTTGCTGCATAGTCCTCCCTAGTACACCTGCAACTATTTCTGCTCTGCCTTCTTGGGCTCTTGCACACTCTAAATATTGAAGTATGTGAAGGAAAGGTGTTTCACCCACTTATGCTAAAGAAAGATTACAGTGAGAGAAGCAAAGGAAAGAAGAGGGGTCCTGTAATGGCCTTTTGAAGATTAATTTTCTCTCTCCTGTTGTCAGTACCCAAACAAATACAGAAGTTGTACAGTTGCATTTCATGTCAATTCCATTACATATCGATTTCCATTTCCCCATCTTCTTGACTATTTTGCAAACACATATCTGCATGTTCGTATTTGCCTTTCCTCTGCTACAGATGTGTATGGGGCCTGGGAAGAACAACAAACACAAATATATGGTTCCCAAGAGCTTCTTTCTCCTCATGCACCTGTAAAACAGGAACAACACTACTCCATTTGGAAGATGCAAGCTCCTTACACCACTTCTGCTGGAAGTCAAGGGGTATTCCACCACATTATCACCGTAATTGCATTTAACTTTAGACTTCAGAAATACACCACTGTGTAGGTATGGAATAAATTTACTTGTACTCCTGATAGTTTTGTTTTCTTCACTTTCTTCATTTTTGAGAAACTGTACTCTGAAATGGCCAGACTGGCTCTTTGCCCTCCTGAAAAACAACGTAGAAAATACATTCAGGACCTGGAATCCAAGTGTAATAACCACTGGATATTGGCAATCATAGACCAAATGTTATATACCAAAGATCCTGGACACTGGCTTATGTTTTCTCCAGCCATGAAGGTATGAAGCAGATAATGAGAGATATAAAGAAGAGAGCTAGAAGAAGCCTTTTATCTTCCTTGAATGTTAGCTTTTATGGTTAAAGCCATCAAAAGGACTGCCTTATCTAGTGCCTGTGATGGGAATGGCAGGTACAAAGAAAGAGTGGCTCTGATACTAAGACACCTAAGGAAGAGCTCCTTTGCTTCCCTTCGCTTCACAGTAGATATGGTAACATGGCCTGACATGTCAAAGGTGAGGATGCACAGCACAGACCATGGGGAAAACTCACTACAAGCAGTTTGCACAGGCAAAAACATCTTTTATGGGTGTGTGGAGGTGCTTCTTTAAAGAGGTTAACATAGTCAGCATATAATAAATTTCAAAAGGAATTAATTTTTTCTCCCAGATGTTGTCAGTCACAGGTTTCTGGCCTTGGTTTGACTTGGTGAAGTTGCATATATTTTTCTACTCATGTTGCTTCTCGATGGGAAGGAAAGAAATCTCAAAATTCTCATGGCCAGAAACTCCTCTACTGTAATGCTGCTGACTACTACCAAATTGCCTCAGGATAATATTCTGTCCATGGCAATTACCTACCTTGCAGATATAAAACAGCCTCAGATGATACAACTACTAACTAGAAAAATGCTATCCCTGAGTTACCTGTAAGTCCAAACATCTTTTGCTCTTAGTCAGGTCTCCTGTCACTAGCCTAAGATGGACTTCTCTGCTCTTTAGGTTTCTTCCTTTTCCACCAGAAAATTGTAATGTAACAGAGATAACGTCAGAAAAAAAGTCACATAAGTACACTCGGATGCCCTTACACTTGACATTCAACATGATTTCCGGATTTTTGATTTTTCTTACTCTTTCTTTTACTGAACTTACACCTTAACTTTCTATCTGCCTCCTTCTTTGTCAATAGCCGCTTGTAGTTTTGCATACAAAAAAGAATAAAATTTTGGATGTCCTGACAGTAATTCATATTCAAGTGATCACATAGCAGGATTTTAGATTAACTGACAAATCAGTTTACTCTAGCAATGATGAAACTCAAATGATCATATTGAACAAGTACGTTAGCTACGTAAGTGAAAAAAACCCAACTAACCCACAGAAAAAAAATCTCCTTCAATAACTTGCATTTGGAACTTACTGCATCTCTGACTTTTACTAATAGCTTCCTTTCAAAATCCAGTTTCAGTTGCTCAACAGTGCTGTCCTGTCCTCATGATCACTCCCTGGTGTCCTGCTGCTCACATTGCACTGTGGATCATCAGATCCCCTTTCAAATCCCCTAGACTTGTCTCTCGTGTATTGCTGCTTTGCTGTAGGTAGAGGCCTATTCTGGAACTCGTTTTTGCTACCTACTGGCCTCAGGGTCTAATTCTTGCCTGCATTTCAATAAAAGCAACAACATGTGCTAGATACTCTGGTGCCAAGCAGGGCAAGGATGTCATTCAGTTCTACCACACTTTGAGCCTTCCAGTCTAGGGCCAGGCTTACTGTAGAAGCATCTCTTCTTCTATCTTTTCTTTTTTCCTTAAAAATGAAATGTATTTTATAACATGTCAAGCATTTTCGCCTGGGTTCACATTCACTCCACGTGTGATTTTTTCAACCATCTTTTACTTTGTTTATTTCCAACTGTATTCTTTAAAAACTTATGCATGAGTGTGTGTGGTGAAGGAAAGGCATTGCTGAACACGTGCATGGTGCATTTTTGCAGTGTTTATTCTGGCCATGAGAATGCAGGGACCTGGCCAATGGTCGTCAGACATAAAAGGTAATTTTATATTGATGATTTGTTGGTATTTTTTCAGTAGATGTAGCAAATTGTGGAGGAGCTTAATCTGAAGGACCCTAAGGAGGGTCCTTCCCAACTTGATTTTTGGAAAGTAACAAGAAATTTTCCCTTTGGAAACAGATGTGTTGACTGAGCAGACATCCAGCTTTCCCACTCCTGCTACTGCTGTCCATAGGTATACAGGCAAAGATAGACAAGCAGCAGAGGGTACCTGCTTTTTCTTGTCCTCCATATCCCCTGTGCCCACACAGACTGGCCCAGCATCCAGAAATACTTGTATCATCAGAGACAATAAAGTTGTTCCTCCTGGAAGTGCTAGGGTCAGAGGCCTCCACTTATGGGAATAGCCCTCAGAGCAAGGGAAATACAGACATCTGGAAGGACAGACAGATAGCTCGATCCTGAGACATGGGCTGCAGCACTGAGATGACAAGACATTACAATTTCCAGTTAAAGATGACAGACTGGACCTAATGGGATGAGGAGCAGGCCCCCATCATGCCAAGGATGTGAGTTTCTAGAAAACTTTTGCTTACTCTTATTTAAGCATGCTGTAATTGTGAATGTTTTCTGATGTGGCTTGTGTTTGCTGCCTTTGCTTGGGGAAGACCAATTCCTTGTTGGAATTACTCCTACTGGCAAGTGAAGTACAGCACAGACCACTCATCTGCACCCCATAATTAGCTCTCCTTTTTTTCTTGTGATACACGAGTTCATTTTTTCCCATTTCTAGCTTTTGCAAGAGGAGTTCTGTGTGAATTTCCACTCCTCTGTCCTTAAGTACTTGGTTGAGGACTGGACCCTAAAAGATGTCTGAAATGTTTTGCTCTAGAAAGATGACTACAGAAAGAGTTTGCATGGATTGGGCCACAGTCTGTTACTGGAAGGGAAGCTTAATAGTCAGCTTATGCTGTCAATTTCCCTTTGGCCCGAGTATTGCCAATGTTATCCTGAGAGTTCCTGTGGTTCCAAGCAAAACCTACTGCCCATCCATCAGCAGAATACAGGCCTTTTAATTTAGCCATGGTGATATATGTGTAACTGAGCCTAACAAAAAAACACAAGGAAAAATGCAGTTCCCCACTTTCAGTCTCCTCCCCAGCCCCCCAACCTCCCTTCTTCACTCTGCAGTGGAAAGTGAAAACAGAACTTTAGCTCTGTTTTCTCTCTTCTGGTAATCCACTGTCAAGAGGCTGTCTGTCACTCTTTCCACCTCAATGAAAACATCATCAGCTTTTTCATTTTAAGTGTTGACTTGAGAGACAAACCAGCCCTCATTTGTACCTTAATGTTCGCCTAGAAAGTGTTTTAAGATTTCAGGTTACACTCAGCAAGCCAATGCCCAGTGGGTCTAAGGGCTTAGATGGAGCTGGCCTCTCAGCTTGGAATTCATTGATTTGATACAGTTTCTTTTCTTACTTCTGAAACACAAGGCATGCCACGGCGAAGTGGGGGAAGACCTCAATTAATAGAAGCATGAAATAAAACACACATGTAAAGGGTGGTAAACAATAGACCAGGAGCAGAAAACATGCAGGAATCAAATTTGCAAAAAAAAAGTAAAAGAGGAAAAAGCAGTCACATATTGTTGGAAAAGAAAGATTCAAACACATTAACAAACTCAAGCTTTTCACTCTATAATAGTCACAGTCCTGAGCAGGACTGTGTGCACCAATCCCCCTCAGAAGGTCACATGCTACAGCAGTGGGTCAGTCAGGATTGTCTACAGGTCTCCCTGTTAAGCTTTACTACCTGCACTGCAGTTTACCACATAAGGAGGATTAACAGTTTACAAATTTAAGTTGAAAAGAAGATCAATGCAGCTAGTTAAACTGGTTTACCACAGGCTATATACAAGTCCTTATTTACCAGCTGTTGTCATTTAGTGGTGTCTGACACACCACACATAGGAGAAGGTGAGGTGTTTTTGATAAAACTCTGTGGATAACTGTTGGTTAGTGCAGGCCGTTTTACACTGCCTGTGCTCATGATAATCTTTCATTTCTTTCTCAAATATCCATGATTTTACTCCTACAACATACACAGCAGGAACCAATTTCTTAATGTGCTTAGAGAGTTGGTGGCTAGTGAATAGAGGAGGCCCAGAGATGATGTACTTGTTGGGATGCTGGAAAGGATGCACCCTTTACAAACCTTTAAGACCAGGCAAGACAGCAGATAAACTGATTTAAACCACAGACTGAGCATATCCCCATAGGTTGATTAGGGTGATAATGATTAATGATGAAATAACTCACACCCCATAAACATGACCAGGCAGAATAGGGGCAAAAAATGTTATTTAGAAGTCATACTCTATAGATATTTTCTGTGGTATTGTGTCAAATCACCTGCAACTTTACTGACTTATTCTGGATATGCACCAGAGTAGGCAACTTGCATGCAGTAGACACTTTCATGGTCTAATGCAGTGGCTAGTAAATAATACTAAGAACTCAACAATGGTTCCACAAAATAGAAATTTTAAAACGTTAGAAAAACAGAGGACAAGAAGGTAAAGCTGAATGCTGAACAACTGAAATAGCTGGAGTAATTAGTCTAAGAGGACTGCTTATAAGCTGTAAAAAGCTCAAGCGCTTAAGTAAGAATTGATGAATTGGAGCAGCACTTCTGAAAAATACAGATTAAATGGAATAACTTGGTACAAAGGCAGCTTTGCTACCACATTATTTACTAGTTTCATTAATGTTAGATCCCTGGGTGAGTTGAATAATTTGAGGTTTAGGTTTTGTATTTTTATACCTACATGATTTTTGCTCTGTATCAATTTTTAAGGAGAATGATACAACAAACTTACTTTAGTAGTTATGTGGGAAATGACTGAAAAGAGCCTAATCCACAGCCATAGGGAAAGTTAGTCTTTCTTAGAGTAAGAGAAGGAGGGCTTAAAAATGTGTAATTCCCATTACATGAATTCCTCTGTAGCAACAAAATGAAGCTTTTAAAAGCAAAGAGTAATGCTTCCCCTCATCTTACATGTAACAGTGAAATGACAGCCTTGATTCACTGTTGCTTTTTTTCCCATGAATGAAGCCTCTTGGAGAGTAAATTCACATTTTTTACTAAAGGTGAAGTTATAAATGAGTTTAACACATGATTGATATTTTAATCCATAGTTAATCTACTTCTCCAGATCCTTAAAGAGTCCAACAACTCCATAGATAGTTTATAACCATCTAAAATACATTAATCTCTGTAATATGGCTACAACATCTGTTAATCATTTGTTACCCACTTGTACAGCATTAATAAATGCAACCTTTACATAAAGTTTGAATGAATTATTTTGTGTTTGTACAACACATTCCTTTCAAGGAATGCAAAGCACTTTGAAAGCATCATTTATTTGAGGCTTATTACTGCCACATGTCATAGGTAAGTTGTATCCTCACTTTACCAACAGCCAGGCTAAGAAATAGGGTAACATCCATACTGGAAGAAGAAAGTGGCACTTATAAGCTAAATCAAATCAGCAGCCTTCAGTATCCCACAGACTTCCTGTGTGAATTCTGGCCCGTGACTGCTGCCACAGAGCGTCCATGTTATGCTTCTAAAGCCTCATGCCTACTCATGAGACATAGGCTATTGCAATTCCATCCTGAAGTGGATATGAATAGGTAGAAGTCTTCCAAGGATTGGTCAGCAATCTCTCAAGAAGATTTTCTTGAAACCCAGGTCTGCAGAGACTTGTGTCTCCTGTTTGTAGTGCCAGCAGTCTTCAGAAAGAGAGGAAACTGGTTTTGCCCATGAAGATCCTTTGAAGCATGAGCAAGCTCTGAAGTTTGGACCAAAGCCTTATCTCAGCAGAGACTTGTGTGTTCAAGCATGGATGTTTACCCCTGTGGTGGATGGTGGGTGTCCTTGGGCCTTGGAGTAGGCTTTGACACAGGTTTGTTTCTGCGATACTCCAAGCCCTACAGCTTTCATGACACAGTGAAGGAAGGTGTGCTATGACCAAAAGGAGACATCTGGCTTTCTTGTTCCATTTCAATCACAAGCAAGTCTTCTCTCCCTGAGCAGACACTGGGTTGTACAAAAAGGGTTATACCATGAGTTCTGCACTCCTTTCTCTTCAGAGCCAAAGCCCCTTTCTGGGCTGAGTAAAGCAGAGCGGTCTTTGCAAGTCATATCTTTCTTGATATTGGCATTAAAAAGGACCTCCTCTTTGCAAATAACCATTTGGTGAATCTGTTCCATCCATCACCCTTCATCTTTCTCCTGCTGGACACCATGCCTTTCTACACTACTTATTCACCCTACAGTCTTTGACAGCCATGAAAAACCTCCATATACAGACATTTTCTGTTAGCCCCTGAGAAAAGATGGTCAGCAAGATCATGGCAGAAAACACATTGAAGTTCAAAGTAAAGCACAAAAACTTAGCTGTTCAGGAGTCAAGGAATTAAAGGATGAGTGATTATACTTATTACCAAGCTCTGCTTAACTCAATTTCAGTTTCTTGAATGTATTAATATATCTGCTTTCTGACTTGTGACAGGATATTTTACAGACTGTCTTGTACATACGCCTCCTATTTTTCTGAAACCAGAACATTTTTTCTTACCATTTTCTGCCTAAAAAAATAATAACCAATGCTTTTTTTGGATCTCTTTTTAATATGTAGAAAGAGTTGAAAGGCTATACCAGAATAAATTTAAAGAGAGTGAATTTGATAAATACACCTGGTCTGAAAGGCTCCCCCAGCCATGGAAACAGTCACAGCAATGTGAGGCCTACTCCAAAGTATCATGGGTACCTTGTGGTTGTTCCTTTACCTTGGTGACCCCTTAATGAGGCAGGATTTGCAATTTGTGGAGTTTGAAGGAGAGGCTGTTCAAGCGAGGGATTTAGGGAAAAACACCCTCCCTTCCTTCACCACAGCCTAAAGGGAAATAGCCCTGTAGGTACCTATTACTGTTTGGACAGTCCTGCAGCAGCCCTGCTCTTTGCTCCCAGTCTGTGGTGACTGCTGCTTGGGAAGGCTTAGCTCTGCAGAGCGAGAAAGTACTGGACTCATACATCAGAGCCCTGGGCACTTAGCAGCAGCCCAGTATCACTCCCTGACCCAAGTCCAGTGGGACTGTCACCAGTGGCACAAATTTTGCTCACTGAAACAAAATTTTGATGTATTTGCCTTGCAGACTGCTTTGTGATATAAGCAAATCTGTGTAAGCTGCAACCAAATATACCCAGGGTTCTGAAAACAATCTGGCTGGGACAGCACAGTACTTAGCAACACTCTGAATAAGAGGCTAACTATACTGTTTTTTCTCAGCTTTAAGCCCTTTCACCAATTTTTTTATAGGTTAGAGTTAGCATTTGTATGAATGGCTTCCCTAATCCTCTGGTACCTGATAACATCATACTACTCCTCCCTCATACATTGACAGCCCCTCAGACTGTGATACACCTTACCCCTAACCACTCTCCCAGCTGTTTAGTTCTGTGATGCCCAGTATCCACCTTAGCTCAGCAGCACAATATATTTCTAAAAAAAAGGCTGAGGCCTCCACTTGTCCTTACTTACCACTTCTTTCCTATCAGACCTAAGTATCTCTTCTGCAGACCTTTCATATCAACACAGAGGCTACACACGTTAAATCAGAATCCTTTGGATACCAAGGGTTACCCAAACATTGGCCTGAGTAAATATTGTTTCCCAAGTAAGTGGTTGAACAAGCGCTGATGGATGTATGCCTGACTGACCAAAAAAATTTGAGAGCATTTGTTGTTTGCCCTCTCCCTTAACATTTGTCTTTTAATGGGAAATGTATTTGTTCATCTCCTCTGATTCTAGTTCTTCTAATGTAACTGTGAGGGCTACAGTAGGATAATGCATACCTCTCTCTTCTGTTCTTTCTGTGCATGAGAGTCCAAAATCTCCTGTGGCAGTAAACAATGTGACAGTTGGACCATCTCAGCACAGATGCACCCATCGAGAGCTCTGCTGTGTTCTGCCCAATTATTAGGGTCCACTTCTCCACCACAGAGACTCCATGAATTCACAACTTGTAAAAACTACTGTGGGTACTTTGTTCCCATATTATGACAAATGTCACAGGTTCTTGCTGTTAACAGGCATATCCAGTTCAGACAGTTCATGACTGAAAAACACATCATTGCAACAGCCTAAAATTTCCTGCTTACCTTCAGAGTCTGTAACTTGTTTCGAAACAAGATCAATGTTACTGGTGCTTTTAGGCTTGCCTCCCCGTCCTCAAGTATAACTTTATATATGGCTCATCCTATTTCAGGGTGACAGTCTGTTCTCTACAATGTTTCTCCAGGGAAAAATTCTCCTGGGAGAATGGTGCTCTTGTACAATCAGAGAAGACATGTTTGCAGGGTATAAAAGCCTTCTGCTTCCTCCTTCTCCTCAGGCAGACTTAACTGCTTTAGGCAATTTCTGAGTTCTCTTCACTGATCTCTGGCATTATCAACTTCTTGCAAAGAACTATGGTCCACTGATGTTTCATAGAATTGTAGTATCATAGAATGGCTTGGGTTGAAAGGGACTCAGAGACCATACAGTTTCAACCCCTGCCATGGGCAGGGACACCTCGTACTAGACCAGGCTGGTTAGAGCAACCTGGCCTTGAATACTGCCAGAGATGAGGCATCCACAACGCCTCTGGGCAACCAATCACTATCACAGTAAATGATAATATCTAATCCTATCCTAATATCTAATCTAAACCTACTCTCTTTCAGTTTAAATTTGTGCACCTTTTTCCTGCCATTGGTTGTTGTTGGAGACTGAGAGGGTGAATGTGGCCCTAGGGATGCTTTCTGAGGACTTTTTGCACTGACCAGCTTCATAAACTTGCATTCTAACCTGAGCAGCATTCCAACCTGAGCAGCATTCTCCATGGTTTTGCTTTTTCAGTGGCCACATTCTGGGCCTTATGTGAATTTGTTTATGTGTATTTTACCCTATGCCCATGTCACCCTCTGGTTCTCTTGCCAATAACTCTCCAACATGAGATGACTCTCTTTTCAGCCCTGAATTGCAGATACTCACAGGACAACCAGCTACACAAACCTCTTCAATTCCCCTTGAAGATTTCTGTCTACACTCAGAACGGTTGATGACATTTATTATTGTTCCATAGTTTTACAGTGGATATTTTTTAGTCTCTTCAGCTCTTGGTACACCAGCTTGCAAGAGAGGCTGGCAGGCATGCCCTTACCATTGTACTGAAGGTTTTGTTAGCATGCAGCATGTAACATGGGAGTTGGGATAACATAAACTGTTCCAAATGTGTCTCACAAGGTGCATTAAAAAGCTACATTTCTCCACATTATCCTCTTTGAGAGATGAAAATTGCTTGCCTTTTTGTGACTGGCTGAAAATAATTTAAATCTCCATGCTGCAGACACTCCCTGCCTGAAATCTGACCAGACACTAGAGAATACCAGGATAACAACAGGACAAACAGCCCTTCCCATGCCTTTATATCCAGACTGTCATAGACTGAAAACTCAGCTTTGCATCAGTGCTGAGGGAAGAAAGGAAAAAGGAATTCTGTACTTGCTCGTGCACAGAAAGATCTCTGACTGTCTTGAAGCAAACATGGAGTTTCATGGAGAGGGTAGGTTACCAGATTCCTCACCTGAAAGAACAATTAGTGTTTTTAATTTGTGGTAACTATCCAGCTGCCTTGTAATACCTTGTAATGTTCTGGTATGGCTGCCCCAGTGCAGCCCGCTTGGCCAGCTTGCCTAAATCAGCCCTGGGTGGAGCACTGCCCAGGCTGCACCCCTCCGGGAATGTGCAAAGCAGATCAGCAGTTTGAAGGGATTTGTCCTCTACAGGAGACCTGCAGCACTCAAAGGTGGAAACCATTCTAGGGAACATACTAGAGCATCTTGTTTAGAAAACCCTTCCTGAATGATGTGCAAAATACTGAACAGATGCCTCACTTAGCCTTTTTGCAAGGCCTATTATTACCAATTACTGCAGAACAAAACCAGGGAAAACCCATCCTCTGGAGGGCTGCCACACAATTTGAGCTTGTTCTTGAGTGTCTCACGGTATTTTGTCCCTTCTTTGCTCTTTATGAAGCCTGGAAGAGTGAATTGGGCAGAATTATTCATTATATATAGTAGGAATAGTAGGCTTTATAAAGAATGCTACAAATTCTTGGTTTTGGAAAGAGGTCTTTGCCCTCAGTTTCTCTGACTTTTTAAAATCACCTAATTTGTGTGTTTTGCTCTGTTTTGGCTTTCTTGCCCATCTGACATGCAGCCAGTGTGTTATAAGTGCTGATTGATCCCAGTTGCATGTATCTCCTGTAGATTCTCAACCTCCCTCAATTTACTTCATGTACCTCTGATAGCTCCTTTGTCTCAGTTAAAGTCACTTGGAAATCTGTTTAATAGAAAATATAAATTATTTAAGTCCTAACAGCTTCTGAAGTTATACTGGCCACCAGGGATCTTTTTGTAATATGTTTCAGGAATAGTTTCAACTTACACTAATTTTGTGTTTCTCACATCAGTACATACCAGTGGTAGTAGAAGCTGGAAATCTTGGAGCTAGCTTTCCAGCAGAAGAGAAATCAGGGACAAAACTGAAGAAAGGGAGAGTTTAATGCTCAGAACCCATGGTGTACACTTCTGATTAGGACAACAGAGTAAAGAGATTTTCCACATTACAAAATGGTCTTCTATGCTAGGCAAATGTACATGTAAGTAAATGCCTTTATTTTAAAGGTATTGCAGAAGGTTATGACATTAACGTGATTAAGGAAAATAAAAGATGGCAAGAAGGCTTCTTGTTGCTGTTCCAGGTAGTGTTCAGCATCAAGAAATAAAGATGAGTCAACTAGATTTAAAGAAAACACAAAAGATATGTCACAAACACTAAAAACATAAGCAAACCCTTTACCTAAAATGATTAGTTTTCCAGTCCCTGCAGGCCTCATCATCGCAACTTCATCCACTTCAGAGGCCAAACTGCCTCTGCTACTTGGTACTCGAGCACTCAGTGGCCTATTCTACAGCTCTGCAAAGATAAGCAGCTAGAAGAAGGACTTCAGGAATGAACTATTTGGAAAAACTGCTTCAGTTTAGGGAGATGATTTTGCTAAGAGAGAAAGTAAACAGAAGTCTTCCATTTTCATATCTATGTAATATAATTTGTATAATAGCAACAGCAATTGAAAATCAGCTACAAAATTAAGATGCGCTATAAAATTGTTGGAGGTTGGAATTTTCCCCATTAGAAGTGCCGGGGAGGAACTGAGAAACTGAGTGCTTGGAACAGGGCAGGGGGAGGGGAACTCTGGGGGGAAAGGGCAGAACCATCGCGAGACTACGAGGCAGGTAAAAGGCGAGTTTGGGGGCGGCCTCGCTCTCTTGCTGCCGGGGTGGCACCGGGTGAGGATCGGGACGGCTGTCGCTTGCTGCGGGGATAGTTCATCACCAGCCTGAGAGACGGACCGGCCTCTGCTCGTGCTCTCCGGGGAATCCTGCCTCTCCTCGCTGCCCTGCTTGGAGCCGGGTCACCGCTATCCCGATCTCCCGCTGTTCTCCGGCGCTGCTCTGGGCTCTGCACGCCGGCCGGGACGCCCCGCCGGTTCCAACTGCTGCCGCGGAGTTTCTGGTGCATCTCGCCCACCGGCCTGGGATATTTTCTCTCCTGCCCATCCCTGCCGTTGCAGTCTGCTGCTCCTGAGAGTCCTGCTAGAAGCGCCGGGCCGGCTGCCCCGGGGTTTTCGCGGAGCGGCGTTTCTCCTCCATCTTCCCTCCTGCCTCAGCGCGCCAGCAGCGCCACGTGTTTGCCGAGCCCGCGCCGGAGCGCCCCCTGCAGCCACGTGGGGAGCACCGCACCTGCCCTGCACATCGGGAGCTGCCAGCGCCCCGGCCGGCTGTGACTGCAGCAAGGGAAAGCGCCGCAGCCGCAAGGCTCCCACTGCTGCTGGGTCTGTTTGGTGTTAACACCGCTGTTGCTGTTGTGTGTTTGTTTCTTTTAATATATATATATATATTAGTAAAGAACTGCTATTCTTATCCCCACCTTGCTGCCTGAGAGCCTCTTAGTTCCACAGTTCTGATAATCCGGAGGGAGGGGGTTTTGCATTCTCCGTTCCAAGGGAGGTCTTGCGGCCTTCCCTAGCAGACACTGTCTTGTAAACCAAGACAAAAATCTACTAAAGAAATTATTGACTCTTATTCGTGCTTCTCTAAATGTCACGTCATTAGCATCTCGTGTACTCTGTGTTCTGCTAAAGAATATGGAAATTTGCCTGGAGCATCATCACTGATATGATTCCAAATAATTGCACAGATAGTGATCTGTCTTCATAACACACTTTCTGGGATACACAAATAATGATGTCACCCAACTGACAAATTTTTATGGTGCTTTACAACATGAAGCAAACGTTGTTTTAAGACCACAGTGAAGTATCACGCTTTCCAGCAGGGAACATTCCACCTTGAGTTAGTTTTCAACCACTTGACAAAAAAAAGAAAAATAAGCTGCTGCAGTTGGATATGGAGTGTGAAATCACCCGGATGGGAGTAATGTGAGTGCACATAATTGTACACCTGTTAGTTATTTCTGAGAAACTAACCTGTTCATGCTACAATTAGGTACAGTGTAAATCACAAAGACAGAAAACACATTCAATCAGTTGGACATGGTGACGGGAAAAAAAATCAGATTTCATGGCTTGATAGAAAAATCACATTAAGGTCCAAATGAATTATTTCTATGACTCAAATAAATTATCATCCAGACTTACATTGGTATTAACAAGATGAACATTTTGGAGAGAGAGAATTATATACTCTAGGGGAAGGTGGGTGTAAATCACTGCAGTCAAAGATACAAAGGTTTAGCTAGGGTATGCACTGAGAGTGCTTCTAGTGGGGAGTCCAATGAGAAATCTCCTTGATGTGAATGGTACCATATCTGGTACATTTTCCAGACATAAGCTCACAAAACTTCCATTTGCAGTGTCAAAAGATGATTTGCTGGCATCACATCAGCAACCCTGTGCTTTGAAGATAAATGTAAACCAAGGCTGTAGCAGCAGGCTTCAACACCATGTCAGCAACACAGAAGGAGTCTCAACTGCAGTGTTTTGGGGTGGCAGAGAAATGTGCAAGCTTTAAATACCACCATGGAATTTAAAACTTGACCATTCAATCCTGCTAACCTTAACACCAGTGGCCTGGTACTGTTCAGATGCTGGCAACTTGACATGGTGCCATTTCCTTTCTAAGTAGTTGGTGTCTCATAGAATTCACTGATATGACATTGTGTGACAGGTCATGCACCAGGGCATGGCATCTGCACGTACCTGCTTCCAAAATATACAGTATTTCTACAAGAAGTTGTCTAACCTGGAATTTTTGCTCAAATGAGAATACATACATATAGTATGGTAAGCAAGTGGTTTTGCAGGTTTCTGCAGCACTGAAAAAGATTAATAATCACAATTTACCCATATACTTTTAAAACTCTAACAGAGATCTCCTAGGGAGCCATGAAAAGCCTACATGTGTGAATACATAGACATCACGTGAAATGCTTATTTGGTATTGCTATATGTCCTGAAGTAACAGCCTGCATCAACAGCTACATCAACATTACATTGCTGTATGCCCCAAAATTGTGACCTGAATCAGCAACAAGAATTATGTTACAACAAAATATACTGAATTATTTTTTTACACACAACATTTATCTCAGCAAGCCCTGGGATTCATGGGGTTTTTTGGCCACATAGGCCTTTATTTGAAGCCCTCTGAAGGCAGTCGAATTCCTTCATTGTCTGCATTGCCTTAGATGGAGTGCATGAAGTACAACATTTTGTGCATGCTGACAATCTTCTTCCTAAAACTATTAGTCAAGTGCATGACCACTGAAACCCATGGTATGGATTTCAAATCCAAATGAGTAGGAGATGAGCACAGTAACAAGAACATGCAGTCTCACTCATGAAATCATTGATTATTTAATTTCTGCTAACATATTTAAATTTCCTTTGATTTGTAGGTTTTCCAAGACAAAAGATGATGGTGCCCAGCTGACAACTTAAATGTCTCTTAAGGTCATAAGCACAAGCCTCAATCTTTGCATATACCCGATACTAGTGTTGATTCCACTTAGACAGGATTTCGGAGAAAGCCATATATATGGTCCAGATATATATATTCTCCTCTATTGCATCTTCAAACTTAGAGCGTTTGGACTCCTGTGAAAACAGGCCTTTCTTTGATGCAATAGGTGTATGTTTTTGTATCAAAAACAGTCAGCTTCAGTACTTATAAATCTTGCATGATCACTTCTTGATCTGGGTAGTACTGGGTGGCATCTTCTGTCATGATTAGTGAGAACAAACAGGTGAATGTAAAAGAGATTATCACAACATATCTGGTGTCAGAGCAACTTTGGATCTTTATTGTGTCATGCTTACTGAGCAGATTTAAGTATCCAAGGTATACAGCAACTCAGATGTAATGATGTTTAGTCAGAACATTAAAAATTAACTTATTTATTAAATGAATGCATTCAAAATGAAATCTTAATGTCTGTAAGTAAGACAGAGGATGGTCAGCAGTCATTCTACCACAGCTAAGAAGAAAAGGTAAGGGAAAGTCACATCAGAGCATGAGCTGATAGACCTCCAACTAGAGGAATTACTTCTCTTCGTAGGGAAAAAATGTGGAATGGGTTGCTAGTATGGCTAAGCTGGGGTTTATAAAGTTTATCTTGTATAAAAGCTGGCAGTGACAAGAGAGTTTGCCAATAAAGTCAACGTGTATGTCCTGTATTCACTGGGGCTAGGTTTGTGATGCCAGCCTCTCTCTATCACTGAACTATGTCCCAGAGCTGGCTACCCTTGATCTGAGGGCAGCAGGATGCTGGCCATCTCAGCACAGCAGGGGCTGTGTCTTTGAGCAGCCTGCTACAACAATAAACACTGAAGTGAATGTGGGAGTGGTGAAGCAATCATCTGCACTTTCTGCTGAGTACATTTTGAGATGCACTGCAGACTGAGTATTTTCGATTTTGTCTTAATGCTGAAACCAGAACTCCAGCAAAGTCAACCTGGGAACTGTTAACCAGATGAAATAAGTGTTAATTTGGTAAATTCTTGTACAAGATCCTCTTTCATGATTAGTAACTGAAGTGTGGACACTAGGCCTGCTTGAAAGGGTGCATCTGTCATCATTAACAAGATGAGAGTACGCAAGGCTTTGAAACAGAGGAAAGCTGATCTCCTAGTGTAGCTTGATGCCTTCAACACAATTTCCAGGGAATCAGCACATCTGTAAGCAAAACAGAGCAAGGACATGCCAGCTAACACAGTGTGCAGAAGAGCAGAACAGGAAAGGCTGAAATCATCTTTCTACCCTGCAGCAATTATCCCTTGGCTAACAGGGAGGAACAAAGCAGAGGGAGGGATAGGTAAATGAGGATTTCCCTTGGGAAAAAAAATCCTTATGCCCTCCTGGGATGCAAACAGCCCAGAGCTTGAAAAAGACAAGTGCAGTTTGTTATAAATTTTTTTCTTCAGTAGCTGCAATGGCCATTGCACAACCTGTTGGACAAAACGACACAGCTCAGTGTAAAGTGCAGCTGTCACTGTTTGCAGGGAAGGGATAGAAAAGGAGATTGCGAGATGCAAGGGAAAAAAAATTTAAAATCCACTGCTCCTTGTAACAGAAACTAGCAAAAAATTTGGCTCCAAAATAAAGAAAAGGTAGTTATTTTGCAGAAAAACTGAAGGAAATGTAGTTGCACTTCAGCTTCTATGGGAGTGATTGCTATGCAGCTAGTCAAACTCAGAGGTAGCAGCAGAGACAACAAAGGAGATGTGCTGGTACTGAGAACCTGAAGAGACCCCTTTGCCTATACCTGATTTAGATCTGGGCAGATTTACCAGGCAGACACTTCTATCTGAATTCAGAGTCTGTAAGTTGTTTTTATACTGCCAATGTTTCGGTAAACATAAGAATTCAAAGCCAAAAAAATCCCAGAGACTCATTTAAAGCTTTTAATTAAAAATATATTTCAGTGTGAATTAAACAGTAAACAGTGGATGCAGAAAAAAATGAATGTAGTAGGATGAAAAACAGACACCTATGAGCTGTCCTGAACAACTCATACTTCAAAAAGCAAAGTGATTTATAATGCTTGGTCCTTTTCTTTTCTTTTTTTTTTTTTTTTTTAATGCTTTTCTCTCTAAAAGTATTTATTGTCCAAGTCCAGGAGGTTCTCAGTGTCAGACTGACAATAATGATAGCTTTTCGCTGTCAAGAGAGAGAAAACAGTTTGCTACACGCTTGCCTGACAATCCTCATTATCATCTGTGCAAAACAGGCACTGAAAAAGAAGAAGAAATCAGAAAAACTAACGCCTCTTCCTGGAGTCATTCATCAAGAGCTTTAGTAGCAAATGTTCCCAAACTTGCAACACAACCTCTTGAAACAAGAGCTGACTTCTTGCTAAATTCCAATATTAGTCACAGTTCTGCGGTCACAGCTCTTTGTTTTTAAATAGAAACCTTTCTCATGGCTGTGACAAGTTACTTTGTGGAGGCAAGAAAGGAAGGTAGGAGAGCTTAGGCTGCTGTTTGCTATCCTCTGTTGCAGGTGACCACAGAGGGCAGGATGGAGGGAGGAGGAACAAAACAAGCTCTCCAGAGGCTGACAGACACAGGGCTTTCTGGAGGGTGAACAATGCAGGCAGTGTTACCCTCAAATGGGACCTTTCAACACCCTTGGAAAGGAGAAAACTTAAAAAATTAAACACTCTACAGTGGGTTCCTAGTTGCTTACACTCAGTGCCAGCTACAACCAAACAAGCCTACTTGTATAAGCTTGTTAATGGGGAGAAATACATCTGATCTGTATGGCATTTGAAGATGATTAATGAGAGGGCTTCTGACAGGATAAACTTTCTCTCCTTTTATGTGTCCTTGGCTTCAGGCAGCACCTGCTCACTTGCAGCGACGCACTATCTGGCGATCTGTCACTGGAGCCGGCCCTCTGCGTCAGCAGGGCTTAAAGGGTTCCCGCATCAGGCGGTGCACGAGGGGGCATTACTGCCTGTAATGGTAGCAGAAAAAATTGGGGGTGCCAGGGCTTAGGGCAAATGTCCCATCAGACATGCACCCTGGCTCCCTGTGACCACGTGGAGTATTGTAAGAAAGCTCATGTGAAATGTGCAATCTCAGCCCCGCTCCTGCTGGTTTGCACTCACATCCACTTGCCTCTCCTGACCACAGCAGCAAGATTGCTGATTCTTTGGGGCTGGAGATCAAACTGATCTATCAGTTGATCCATACCTCCAGGGATGGTGAATCAACCACTTCACTGGGGAGCCTTTTCCAAAAAATGAATTAAGTAATGGATAAGGCTTAACACACGGCCATTGTAGACAATGGAAAGTTAGAAGGATTAATTTCCAGACACAGTATGCAGTCAACAACCCTGGTCCCCCAGTCTGAGTGCTGCAACATTCACATGGCAATGCAAACACATGATTAAAACTCTGGAGGAAAAAGTGTCCCTCAAAGAGTTCTTTAGAAGTTAAGCAGATTAACTTTACCCCAATTATTGTTGAAATTTACTTATGATATAAAGTTCTGCAAGCTGTCAACATATGATAACAGTAATTTCTCCTGGATGAGAGTGAGGTAGTACATTATGTTTCATATGTTGTAAATGCATAACCCGTGGCATGGTTTCAATGATATAGCGCAAAGATCAGGGAAACAGTAGAGCAAACACCTGTTTGAAAGAGAAATTTAATAATTGTTGCATGTGATATTCTTACAATTTTTCTGGCACAAAATGAAGGTAAAACAGCCCTATGAGTCCTCTATGCCTCTTCTTCATGTTAATTTCTGCCACCTACCAAGACAGCGTGCAGAGTGAAGACACCCATAAAATGCAGTACCTTATTCTTACTACTCTCTAACTACTGGTTCTAGACAATTTAAAGCTTCCAAAACCAACTCCAGGCAAGCAAAAAGCCACTTTTTTCCCAAGTAAACAATATTCATAGTAACCCCCCCCCCCACAATATTTCCTTTGAATGCGAATAAAAATAAAAGCTATAGCAAGATAGCAAAATATTCAGGTTAAAAAAAAAGTCTAATAAACCCATTTCTAACAAACATTAGGACCTTAACTTAGAACAAAATGACCTGAAGAAATCCTATGCACATTCTAAACCATTTGTTAACAAGTAAGTGCTAACTACATTAATGTTGAATCTGTGATTCTTATGTTCTTGTGCTTAGCCTGTAATATTTGGATTCTATTAATGAAAGTAACTTTTCATTTTAGACCTCTGTGGTGAAATGTTAACAGGTTTCCAAATCCATTTCATTGTAAGGGTTGCATATCATAAAGTAGTAGTTCTCTTGGAAAGTGCTAATGCTGCAGGCAAGAGGTCTTTTCTGCAAAGGCAATTGTATGCTTAAACACCATGCACCTGCATTCAAGACATGGAGGAGTAAAGCCAAAATATAAAACCAGCCAAGCAGACAATTCAAGAGTCAGCCACACAGGAGACTAGTCCTAAATGCTGTGAAACCCTGGGTGCACAAGGATGTAGGATTCTGACCCCACCTCTGTTGCGTGGGGTCTCTCCTGACTCAGGTTGCTAAGCCCATGGCAGAGACTGCTTAGCTGGGTGTGGGTCACCTGGGAAGAGTTTTACAGGCAGGCTGATTGATGTAGGTAGATTTCTTACCTGGGTCACAGTCAGTGCTTTAATTGCTCATAAGGGGCATGCCAGTACCAGCTTTAGCAGCATACACCAGCAAGAACTAAAGAACAAGCCATACTTTTAACTTGATCATCCTCATATTTTCTGACCCCATCCTCAGCATCTGTGAAGGAGAACCAGACAGTTTTTCTTAGCACAGCACTCTCTGGTGTACTGATAAACATCAAAAAATTTGAGAGGGTTACAAGGAGACCAGAACAGAGTGTCAGAGGTCTGTTTTGCCAAGACTGCAAAGACTTTCTTTATTCTCAGACTGAAGGAAACCTTTTAGATTTTTCTATTTATTTTCTTTTCATAAAGGCACCTATTGTACTTTAGATATCTAAGTAAGAAAATCAAAGCCACACTGTTAGTGTAGGAGTTATGATCTTCCATATTCAAAGAATAAACTGAAATAAAATTCTTGTCAAATCCGGCAAGAACTTTGCCAAAGTGTAATTCTTCTGCAGCTGCAATGATGTCCTGCTCTGAAAGAGAGATCCCTGCCAGACTAACAGTGAAAATGAAATGTAGGATCTGATTTCTGTATCTATGCCCTTTCTCCTGTAACTAGAGCTGATATGTTGCTGTGTGGCTTCCTGGAAATGACCGAAATTCTGTGAAAGGAAAGTAGACCAGCCTAGTTTCCATGAGTGGTCAGAAATGTCCAGCCATGCAGCTGCACTCAGATGTTGAATTGCTAGTGACCTAAGGAGCAGTGGCTCTATGGTGATGGTCTCATTTTAGTGGGGAAAGGTCATCATCCTATGGATTATCATGCAGGACGGCAGCAGTCATTTTTGTTCTTTTGGGGGAGAAAGCCTGAAATTTGGTGATTTACAGACTTACAACACTGGTTCAATAGGAAACATTTTACAGAGACCTTCAAGTCCATGAACCTGAAATATATTTGATTCTTACCTTAGAAACATATTTATGGCTATGAAATGAGAGGAAAAGCTCTAACCAGATGGCAGGGGAAGCTGTGACACTATTCTGTTGATACTGAAGACAGATACTCATATACTAATGAAGACTGATACTGTTGAGACTCATGAGGACTCGTAGCTGTCCCGACTCCTGTGCATTTGCAGCTGGACAGACACATGAGAGTAGCAATCTTTGATCAAATAAAAATATCCACCTATCATAGCATCTGACAATGACCAAAAACAAATTCTGGGAAAGGAATGAATTGTAAGGACAAACGTTGTGATACATCCCATACATCCCCTAAAAAATGATTCAATCTCCCATGAATTTTTAAGGTAATTTCTGAGTCAAAGTGTATTTTACATACTTTGGTGGAATTCTCATGCACTTTTGTCGGCCTTTTTTTCAAATGTTTTTAAATGTTTAGCATCCATATTGTGCTGTAACGAGCTGTTTAGTAGAATATTCCATTCCAAGTCTGAATTGAAATCAAGTTTTCCTTTTTTTTTAATGAAATGTCCCATGTTAGTGTAATTTGTTGCCATATCTCTTGTATGCAGACAATATTATTTCATAACTGTTAGGAAGTTCCAAATTAAAAGTCCTTTATATTTAAGAACAATCACCTCTAACTATGTGAAGCTGACTTTAGGATACGTTTAGATTTTTTTAGAGCTATCAAATTAATAGTTTTCCAAGCTGTTATAACTGAATAACAATCTCCAGATAATAGCAACAAAGAAGAAAGGGTAACAAAAGGAGCATATGCCATGTCTTAAATACTGAAGCTGAAGGAGGCCAAACCTGGGAAAAGAATGCATAAACAGAACCCCAGTTCTGCAGAAACCAAAGCTATTACTTTCTTCTTGCCCTGTTCCAGAGGATGACATCCTGTGAAAATAATGGAGAGCAAGATGAAGACACATAGAAGGTAGTAACATCAATGTACATAACAGACCAGCACTCTGTGGAGTTCACCATTCCGTTAAATTGAGAAGGTATCTTGGTTTTATGGGGAAGGCAACTTTATGAGCAAAATAACACATTGCACGATAGTAACCATGAGAGGAAAATTCTAAGATGAGACTGCTCCCAAGAACTAGAAGGGAAATCTCTCTGGCACATCACAGTTACCATTATCTCATTCTCCTTTTCCCTGCATGTCTTTTTATCATCATCAGAAAATGGCTACTTGTGTGAAGTTGTTTTGCAGATCAGAACATCTGTGATGAAATCATGAAAACACAAGCAGCTCAGGAAAGCAAGATTCTTCTAGAAACCACTTCAAATATGCCAGGGGGAGAAGCAGAAGCTAGTTAAAGAAGACCACAAGTGATTCTTAAACACTTAGATATTCCCCATATTTTGTAAGCATCAGTGAGGCAAAAGGATTCATCCAATAAGAAAGGTACTAGAAGAAGACCCTCTGGAAGCTAGTGCTAATTAGCAAGTACATACATGCTACACTGATCAGCTAGAACAGATTGCTTTAAATTTCAGCATCGCTGTCACAGACTGATTGCCAAGATTATGTTTTTAAAAGTTCCAAAACTGAACAGAAAGTTCATGGACCAAACATTTTCTTCCTTTCTGGTTGCCTGTGGTTTACTAGCAAACATACTTTCCAGACTTCCTAAACTCAGGTTTTGCCTAAGACCCCATACAGCAGAAATCACTCTTCCATACCCTCAACATGCAGTGAAACTCTGAAATAGTTAAATAGGCCAAGTGGCACATGGGTATTTGCCTCTATTTTGAAGTTTAAAGGAAGAAAAACCTCCATCACTTGCAAATCCCATGCAAGTCCCTGCAGGCAGAGCATAAGGGGAAAAAGCCCTGCCACGTCTGTGTTTATTATGACAAATACCTTTTAAACTCCCAGTCTGCATTGCAAATTGGTTGGGTATTTTTAACAATATACAACAAAGGGGAAAAAATGAAGGGTGTGTCCCAGCCTCCGCCCTTCTGCTGTTATCTGAAGATCTTTGAGAGAATTACTGTTCTGCATTATCTGTCAGCTCCTCAATGTCAAACTAAAAAACTAAAAAGAAAGACAGAACAGGAGACTAACCCTGTGTTCTTTGCATCTGTAAATGCTTTCCCAGCAATGTCAGCACAGGGATGAGAGAAGTCAACTCTCAATAGACCAATCCATTCGCAGAGAAAGAATAACAAGCAGGTTAACTTAAGCCTTGATTAGGTGATCCTACCTGTTGAATTTTCTTGCCTCAAAAGTACAGAACAAGAGAGGAAACTCAAGTGTGCTTGGATGGAAGACTAAAAAGGAAGACTCAAAAATTCTCCACTTTTCTCTGGGTCATCTTGCATCAGCCTTGGGTACAACAAGCCATTGTAGAAAGAATCAGGTGGCATAAATAGACACGCTGTAAATCTTTGCATAGCAGGAAAGGTTATATACTCAGATAATTTAGGTGGAAATCCACCCAAAAATAATTATTGCATAAAATTATTTGCTTTACATTTTATGTGGTGCTATATTATTTCTATAGAATCTGTGTGCATGGATCAGGTACTTTTCCCCATCCCATTGTAAAATAACAGAACAACTGTTGCTTGAGTATGACTACAGGTCTGCACTGATGCTACACCATTTATTGCTCTAGTTAACTTCAAAAGGTTCACTTTGAGGCAACTATTGCTGCTCATAAGACAAGGAGACCAACAGAACATACCTGCACTTCCTGATACTTGTACTGAAGATGTTTTATATCGGTCACCGATTGCCACAGAAGATTTGCAAAACTGTTGGTTTTAACTATTAAAGTGTCTGTATTTAGTAGAACTATTCAAGGAATTAAGAAATTTTCCATTCCACTTAGCCAAAGACAACATCAGTGCATGGTTTAGAAATTGAACTGCTGCCATATTTTACTGCTAAGCATTGGCATCGCTGCTTTGGAAGCAGGTATGGTTTGCAGCTAGTTTATTTGCTGCATTAAGGGGAAAATAAAAAAAAGGCTGTTATAAGATGACCCATAGGAGACACTTCATCAAAACTTTAAATGTGAATTAAGCTGAATTTCTAAATGCTCAGACACAGGCATAGAGCAAGGCATGACAAGCAAGTAGCAGTAAGAGGACACAACTCTAGAAGGAAGCTGAGCTTTTGCCTTTTTCTAACACCTTCACAAAAGCATTTTCTGAAAGTGGAGTGTCTTTAAGTGGTATGAGTCCTTGCACTAATGTAGTTTACAAAGGTAAAAATATTTGATCCATAAAATGATTAATATGACCAGCCAATATGAGCCTGAGCATGGCTGAATGGCTGCCTAGACCAGTAAATCAAGTGCTTGACTATAATGAAATAACTATTTAAAGTCTCACTGACTTCATCAAAGCTCACACTTTATCAGTAGATTTTTGGGTTAAAGATTTTGCCAGGTCAAAAGGGAAAAGTAATAGCAACTTTTGGGAAACCAGGAGGAACAGCCCATGCCTTCTGGAGATGTATTAGTGCCCCTAACAAGCAAACCTTTGTGAAAAAATTAAAGTTATTTTTTTACTGGACATACTTATGTGTCTCAGCCTTAGAAATTTACAAGAAAATCAATGAACAAAAGTACCTAAAAACTATTACAGGAATTTATGCCATAGTGGAACACTGAAAAGCTGCTTTCTCAGTCAGTAAATGAGAGGACACCAGGACAATACTCTCACTAGTGGGGTTCCTTCTAAATATATTTGCTTACACATAGAAGTAAGCTACTGAATAAAAGTTTTGCTGACCAGTCACTTTTACTCTTGCATTTTTCTGTTGTCATATTTCCACTATTAAAACCCAGTTAAAGGAATATTGTAGACATGGTAAGCAGGTGGAACTCTCTAAAAGCACACAGTCACAGTTAAGAAATAACGAACTTTGGCCAGAGTTTTTATTTTGTTAAAGAAACGTTGTTTTATTAATGTTAGCTGTTGGTACGAAACTACTTAAACTTTTTGCTGTGACAACAGTTTCAACTGATGCAGTGGAGTTCCAGTCTTCAAAAATGTAGAAAGCTACTTTTGTATGTAATAACACTGCAGTAGGGGCTCTTGGTAGGAAACTGGTATCAGTCCTTGCTGCCTTTTGGGAGAATACTTCAACTCTTCTCTACCACATCTCCCCAACTTTATAATCTGCAACACTACTAAACCCTGCAGAACAAGACAAAAATGAGTTTTATTGTAAGCCATGCGGACTCTTGGGAAAGAGGGATTGTGCATGCTGACTGTTTTTGCTAAGCCCCTGAGAGAAGAACAATGAAACAGAAATCTTGTAAAGGATTTATGATGCCTGGGATTAAGGAAATGTGTGAATGCTCTTGCTTAACTAGTCGAAGATAAGAGAAACATGTGGAACACTTCAGTGCAACATAACTAATGTTTCAGTGCAGGTGCTAAAGAAAACAAATACTTATATCAAAGCCCCTGTCCAGACATCAAATAAACAAACACATTGAAGTATAGTTCAGAAGTGAATTTAGGAAACTATTCCAGTGACTATAAACATAATGGAATTTCCGAGGCTGTTATGGGAATACAAGCTGCATTCCCCTGCACAATTGTACCTGAATTAATTTGCTTCACAGGAGACTCTGAGATGCATTTTTTGCAAAGGTAAGTGACTGGAGCTACCCATCACAACTAATATGAAGGTGGTTAATCTGTTAATCTCTTAGTGCTCAACCTGTTATGTTTAGATTCTTACTACATTTTAGTCTTTCTGGGAGAACTTGCCAAAGGTTATTTTGAGTTTGTGTCCTTTCTCCTTGGTCTTAAAATTACCACAGTAACACTCCGTGGAGGACGATTTTTTTGACCAGGAAGGCACCAACAGTCCATTTGGCTTGGTATCAGGAATGACAAGAGCCATAGAACATTTTCCTGTGCCTCTTGCACAATCTCAACTTAGAAGTAATATTTTTGGACCATACACAAGACTGCCCTTTTAGTCACAGAGATCTAGAGATGTGACAGTATGATGTAAACATGGAGATACATGTGGCACTTGTATATCTATTAACCAGAGATAAAAGCAGCAACTTCTTTGTCACCCTCAGGTCTGCAAACAGACAGGACATGCAAGTTATCAGATTGTTTTTTGTCTTCTGCTGGTGCTGAACTATAATAAATTTTGCCACTGCTGTATCAATCAGTCTCTGTTCATTCTAAAAATTACTTATTTCTGATTCTGTATCCTTGCTTTTGAGCCAAAAGATACATCTCTTTGGTGAATGTAAAAAGAAGTGTAAGTCTACAGGGTAAGTCCTCTGAGGAACAGCTGAGGGAGCAGGAAGTGTGACCTGGAGAAAAAGAGGCTCAAGGGTGACCTTATGACTCTCTGTAACTCCCTGAAAGAGGTTGTAGCCAGGTGGGGGTCAGGCTCTTCTCACAGTAGCAAGAGACAGGATGAGAGGACACAGTCTCAACCTGTGCCAGGGGAGGTTCAGGCTGAATATAGGGAGGAATTTCTTCTCAGAAGGGTTGATTAAACATTGGAATGGGCTGCCCAAGGCAGTGGTGGAGTCACTGTCCTTGCACGTGTTTCATAAAAGACAGGATGTAGCACTCAGTGTCTTGGTCTAGTTGACGTAGCAAAGATTGGACTTGATGATCTCAGAGATCTCCTCCAAGCTAATTGATTCTGGGCTTGTAGGACTTTGTATGACACAGATAAATCAGTGCCTGCAGTTAGGTCACAAGTGCTGGATATGTCACTGTTCCTGAGTGTGATTAAAAGTAAAAGACAGCTGACTCATCTGTCACAGTAACTCACAAGTGTAAACTTCCTAACAAAAGCAAAGGACTTTCAACAGCCTGAGGTGATGCAGGTTCCTGCACCTCCACATTAGGTCCTTCCTAGCTACCAATTCACTCTAAACCTTCTCTTTCCAATACACAAAAGCTGTGCTGCACCTCTACTAAATGATGGAGTTCTGAACTTTTGCAAGTCTGAAATAAATGGTGTGGTGGAGCTGATCAAAATTTTCCTGAGGTGTTTTATTAGGCAACAGAATTAGTGGTAGTTTTAGAAGTTACTGTTTCTAAACTACTGGAGAAAATGTTGCTTTTTATATGCCACTGTTGGTGTCTACTAATGTGCTGTGCATTATGCAATATATATACATGCTTTTTCAGAGTACATCAATTTACATACAGTTAATCATGAAATTTTACTTCGAAGCAATGTTGAAAAAAGACTTTTTTGAAGGAGGAGATATATGTAACAATGTAAGAGGAAACATCTGTTTGGGTTCTGTCCTGAAAAACAGACATGTCATTCCTGATCAAAATGCTGCTCATAAACCTTTCCACCATCTGACTGTAGTAACCATTGTTGAACACAAGTGGTCCACAGAACCATGAACATCATGCTTGATAAAAGCAACAAGATGTCATAGAAGCACTAAAACTGACATTCTGCAAAAGCATCTGCACTGAGGAGCATACCTGAGAAAGAAACAGCTAAAGTTCCTTCACATTCCTAGACCTTGAAGTAAGAAAACATATTATTATCTTGTGACAGAAAGAAGTTATAGCAGACCACTCTTTTCAGTCCATATAGTGATTTTACGGCATTGAAGGAACTAGATAGTATTTGATTTTTTAATGCCATGGGAGCCCATCCCTTTGAAAGCAAACCACCTAGTTTTATTTAGTGAGCAAAGAACAATGGCTTTCTGGGCAAAACTGACAAGTTTTGTTTCTGGCTGTTCATTTGATACTCCCCCCTTTTAAACTGAAAAGTGATATATGATTTCAACTTTCTAACAATGGCTCCCGTGGTGATGGTGCGATGTGTCTGACACAATGTCTTATGCATTAGCATTTTGGGATTTGTTTTGTAAGGCAGTACCCCAAATTAAAAAATACCTTGTGGTCTTTGGATCTTTAGAGGTTATTGATTTGTATGGAATAGACAGCTTTACTTGCCCTCTTCATGTGCTGATTACCAAAAAATGTTATTACCAAAAAAGAGGCAAAAAATTTAGAAAAGCTGTGTTCCAATTAGATTCTGAGAAACTATCCAAAAAACAAAGTCTCAGATTGGGATGGATACACTGTGGCTGGGAGGCCTGGAAAAAGATCTATTTGCTGTGTTAGACGCAGAGATTCAGAGCTGCTTCCCCCAAGGAATGAAATACCTATTGCTTCAAAGCCTGTTATTACAGGTAATTCCTGGCTGCACTATGGTACCACAGAGAAATGCCAGACAAAGATCTGGGCTCTGGACAGACACTGTCTGATCTCCCTATTGCCTTGCATACGGTGTCATTTTCAGAAAGCCTTTTAACCTTTTTTTTGTAATAGCAAATGTTTAAAACATCAGATTTGCTGGTTTACATCCTTTCTGTGTACTGGAGTTCCTGATGTTGCAGTTGCAAAGGGCTGGGGGAGGGGGAGTATGTCTTTCTGTTCCCCCTAAAGCAGGTCCTGTTAATTAAGTGTGAAGGCTGCTTTCAGCCTGGAGTCCCCTCTTTCTGGTCTCCTGTTTCCTCTCCCTTGCGTCCCTGTCTTTTCTCCCTCACATTCTTTTGAATCCCTGCTACTCTCACCTGTCCTCCATGGGCAGGCAGCCCATTTCCCAAAGTCCTTTGGATCCAGAGGGTTAATGTACATCTCCTTTGTTCCTGCTGCCAAATAGGGTTCGTTTTTTATGTACACACATATTTTTAAAACTGTAAAACTGTAATGTTTATATTTTTTGTATAAATATATATATCTCAATTAAAATAACAATAAAAATAATATATAGTAGAGCTTAGTTAGAGGGCTAGTCCGAAAGTGATGAGAAGTGGGAAGAGATAATGATATCATTTCAATGAGTCACCTATCCTGCAGGCTCTCCTGCTACTCATTTCCACTCATCTTGCCCTGAGTTTTTCAGTAGGTGCAGTCTTTGAAATGAAGACTCTTCTACTGTTCTCTTCCCATCCAAGGACATGGATTAAACTATCTTCAGCCACAAAACTTCAAAGGCAAAATCAACAGAGTAAGTCTCAGTGGAGATATTGATGGCAGCAAGTCTACTGAAGAAATGACTGCTACTGTTTGGGAGAAGGCACACAAAAATTGATGTTACAGAGACAAAAAAGAAAAATGCCGTAAGGAAGTGAAGCACAGAGGGACTTCCTTTAGACTGCTTGAGTCTATGTTGAGAATGAAGTCTGGAATTACAACAGGAGTTAGTACCACAAAACAGTATGTGCACTGCCACTCAAGGCACCTCTAACCAATACTCCCTCCCTCCCTAAACTCAGGCATGCTAAATATATTTGCAACATATATATACATAATGAATCTGTTTCCAGCAGTGCCTTCAACAGTGTCAACCACCTAAGGAACTGTTTTGAACCCTGTTCCACCCCACAATTGCAAACTGTCACAAAGAAAGCCTTGAAGTGAAGCTTCTTGTAGCCAGCAAGGCTTTGCGCTAGCTAGCACCAGAAATGGGTCCTGTCAAGTTCCACCATCACCTAGGGAACAAAATGTGTGCTCAGGTGGCCATGGCTCTATCCACCAGAGCTGACATGTCCTTGGCCTTGGCCTCTGGATTTGCCACCTCCTACTTCTGGAGTGTGAAAATTTCTGTGAAGGGCTTGGCATGTCTAGAGCAATAATGTCTTGTATTGTTTCTCCAGTTTTTGAAGATTATATTCTCCCTGCAGGGGAAGGGGACTTATTTAGGGAAAATATCATCTTTAGGCCACAGTAAACTAAAAACCAAATTACTCAGCCTTCCCTTCTCCTTCTCATAGCATCTTTAGGAAACAAATTTTCCATGTTTGACTTTCCATGACTGTTTTCCTAGTTCTACAATAACCCTCTAAATTAGAAGCAATAACCCTCTAAATTAGAAATTGAGTGAGCTGATGAAGCAGCTTTGCATCTGGCAGTTTTATTTGGGCTCCTTTTTTCCCATAAAGCACACATGGCAATTGTACTGAAGAGCTAGTTTTTCGTCTTGATCTTTTTATAAACCAGTCTGACGCATTTCCTGAGGAAGTATTTATGTCAAGAGATTTAAACTGCTTCTCTTCTCAAATGCTTTAAGGAGATTTCTTGTCTTAAGCACTTTGCTTTAATGAAAGATAAACTGTAATCCCAATTAACTGCAAGAGTGAAAATGACCCTGACAGAGCATGTTCTTACAAACTTGTTTGAATTGCAGCCAAATAATCAATAGTTGATGTCAGGAACCTCTAAAAAGGAATTATTCTGTTACCAAACATTTTATGTTAATTAACTTGTATTGAAAGTTTCATGGTAGTACCTACATCATGACAGTACAACATACCATGGTAGTGGCTGTTTGTGCTTACTCATGTGAATATAAAAAAGAAGCAAGATGTATAAGAATGTTCAATCCTCAAGTTTCAATAATCAATAAAGGTAGAGAAAAGGGAGGAGAAAACAGTACTAAAAGAAAGCACTAAAAATCTGCTCCCAGTAAACAAACTTTTTTTGCCTTTTTTTTTAGCTGTCATACACCTAAAAATCAGCTGAAGGATACATTATCCACTCACAGGAATAGGTACAGTGTTGCTTAAAATCTTTTTAGGATCAAAATAAATGAATCTGAATTTGATGTGATACCTTGGCTCTTTATTACTTGTAGTCTATGCATATCATTTTTCAAAAGTAATTTCAATCGAGTTTTGTGATAAAATTAATGACATTCTGTTGTGTAGCTTTTGTATGGTCTATCAAGCACCTGCCAAAGACCAAGAACGGTTCCGTGAGGAAGAATTACTTAGTTCTGGTTTTTGATAAATGAAAATTCTCATCCTTTCTTGGTCAAACATAACACTAAAAATATAAATGAGCACTGACAAATGATACTGGTGTTTTTTCCACACAAAGCCCAGCAAGAATGAATGTGAAGTTCTCAGGCCAGCTATGAGTGTTCTTGGAGTCCCTGTGTCTCCAGGAGAACTCCAAATTCCTTTTTGAAAACAGTATTGGACTGATGAGCTTATTTGATGGAGTCTGCGATTTCTCTGATCTTTCTCCATGGGGTCTATCTGCAGTCTTACTAATTTAGTTCCTTTAGTAAGCTAAAGCAACTGTATTGTGAGACTTTATCATGCATTAAAGGTTTTCTAAGACAAATCTAGAAATAATTTTATCAGGTACAAATTACACATTCGTTAAAAGTATATTTCTCCTGATTGGGAACAGAGGTCATGTGAGTAATTTCTTAGCCTATTATGTCATAAGGAATTCCTCAGGATAATACAAGTATCAGCAATGCAAATACAAGTTCATCACGATCTATGCAGATTATCTTCTGGCTTATGAACGCAGAAGAAGGAAATCCTTTTCGATTAGCTTTACGTACGGCAATTGCTACCACGTGGAGAAAAATGGACAGACAACTCCGAGCTCCCACGGTGGACAGACAGCTCCGAGCGACTGCAATTACACAACTAGTTTCAGTAGAGGACGTGAGCCAAAAACTACTGCTGCATTCAGACGCTGGTGGTCCAAAGTAGCTCCAAGCTCTGTGGGAATGTGTGATAGGCGTGTGTGTAGCTCAAGAAACCAGTACAAAATACCTTCCCTCCTCAAGTTGCTTTGCTTCCTTTTTTATAGCTGGAAGGAAAAAAGGAAAAAAATGTGGGATTTAAGATACAGATGTACGTTGTGGCACTTTGAGCCACATCCTCTGTAATGAAAATAGAGCAAAAAACTTTGACTACAGTGACACAGACAGACACCAAAAAAAAACCAAAAAAAAAAAAAAAAAAAGAAAAATAGGCCCGGCACTGCCAGAGACATGGTCTGAAATCTGAAATTGTGCCAAAGATTTCAGGCTGGCAAATTAGCAAAGGAGCCAGATAAATCAGAATGGGTGTAGCAGGCCTCATCTATTTCAGTGCAGCTTAGTGTCTTTGCTATGTCATTGTCATCAGTACACAAATATACTTAGTTGCAGGAATAAGACTGTCTCACTAATAAAGCAGAACCATCAAGAGGAAATCAAAAGAATGAAAAGAGAAGTGTAGCCATAACTGCATAACAGTAATGACTGAACTATTCAAAGGAAGGGAAAAATGTTGTATGTACTGAAAGAAGAAAAAGTTTGGCCTTATTTTATAAAATAATTTAGTTTTCTGGTTTTGATTTACATTTACTTGTAACAGCTGCTTACAGGTCAGGTAACATTAGCATTCAAAAGCCAGCCCTAATGAAATAAATCCTGCAGTTAATATTGGTGTTAATTCTATTTCATGCTTTTGGGCTCAACTGCATAGAGAACTATTTAAAACGGAAATGCCTTGAAAGCACACTCTACAATATGCAGAAATACCCGCAATCTGCCATTAAAACAAAACCCTGAAATACATTTCTTCTCAGAAAAAAATGTACAGTATGTCCAGTATATAAAACTCCATCAAAGACAAGCCTAGTCCTCACTCGTGCAGAAAGTCTGGGCACAGCTGAGACATTTTATCTCAGCATTGTGGGAAATGTGTCATACAGAGAACCCTTGTGCAGGATCTGTGAACATCTGCTGGTTTCTCAGTGCAGGGCGGGATCTAGCTGGATCTGCCCAAGGCGGTGTGCCAGGCTAAGTGTAAATTTCCACATGTATCTCCTCTTCTTCATCTCCACAAAACTGAGAGAAAGCAACCAATGCACAAGCTGGAACAAGGTACTCTCCTAGAAATAGGTTTGAAAGCTGTTGAGGCAAATTAGAAAATATGGTAACCAAAACTCTCAAGTAACTGAGGGAGTGTCCATTGCACATTAGAGCATGGTGCCAGTAGCAACAATAAAATAAAGGCCAGGTCTAGAAGCTGGAAGCCCAGAACAAATAAGCCAAGCAGCTTTGTGGCCACTGCTGTGCAGTGCTCCTGCCACCTCTTATAGCAGTAGATTTGGGCTTTGATCTTTCTGTTAAAAATTCTCCATTTGGCTCTGAAGAAACAAGTCTAATCTGAACTGAACTCTCTGTGGTCAGAAGGGGGTTATTTCAGTATAGAAGGACATTAAGGGAGTTTAAGATTACTTTGTTAACAGTTGCACAGTGAAGATGGACAGAAATCTTTATAATGTGCAATAGGATATGTGTAATGAATAATGCTGTCTTCCAAAATCAGGCCTGTTGTGTTAAGAAGAGTATTGGTCACTAGCATGATAAACAGCTTTGATGGACACCTAATGTAGAGAAAAATTTCAAATCCTGGTAGAAAATAGTGCATATGTGTAATATTTGGGAGCTTTATTTTCCAGTTGCAAGATGAAAGTAATTTACATTGACTTTAGCTGCATTTTTGCAGCTGGAATTGGGAACATCTAACTCTGACAGAGAGGACAGCACAAGTGCCCCACTAAAAGGTGTGGTCTTTCAAGCATTTTTCTTTATACCACACGGCCAGAGTTAAACTAATGGCTTTAGCCCAGAGAAAAGCCATTGCAAATGCAGCAGACTCAGACCCTTTTTGTTATTCTTGGCATTCAGCAGTGATTGCACTCCCAAAGTGAGGCCACTTATTTTTCACTTGAGCTCACCAGTATATTTAAAAAAAAAATCCTTTCATGATTGTCTTGCAAGACAGACTGTGTGGAGTTCAGTTTTGATCTAACACCAAGTTTGTACTCATAGAATCACAGTGACATTGGCAGAATTAAGCCTGCTTGACACCTACAGAGATGAAACAAGAATTAGTGACTCAGTCTCCTTTGCTAATTGAGTGGGAGGATGACAGGATAATTCCGATGTAGAAGAGGACACTTGTTCACAGGACGTCCCTTTGCCTCTTTCTGTCTCGGTGAATTTCAACTTAATGATCTGCAAGCTTTGGTCGGCATCCATAGACCTTTTCTCAGAGACTTCAGGGGTAGAACAAGCAAGTCTATCTCCAGTGGACTTGTATGCGCTGACACGACTGGAAAACGTTAAAACTGATTTACAAAGCGGTGTTCTATATGCAGTCCTTGTGGCTGTCCTGCAGCTTAGGGGACTCAGTGAGAAGAACAGACTGACGCCCAGCTTTTTTACGCTAGATCGGAGCAGCAGAGGTGGCGTTACGACACCCGTGCTGCCGGCGCGATGGATCTTTCCGCGGACATCGGGGCGAGGAGCGCGGGCGAGCTCCCGCCCGGCCGCGGGGCGGGAGAGGCGCGGGGCGCAGCGACATCTTGTGGCCGCGCCGGGGAGCGCGCCGGGGAGCGCGGGTCCCGCCCGCCGCCTGCGCGCCCGCTCCGGCACCGCGTCACCCTGCCAGCAGCAGCATGTCCCGCATCATCAGGCGGCGAGGAACTGTGCTGCAGACGCATTTGGTGCGTTTGCAAGTTAAGCTGTTTCTGCAAAAGCTTGCTGCTGTACCTGGGAGGATCTCAGGATCAGCGTTTCGTATTTGCAGTGACTACAAAAGCCAGGACGGGAATAGCAGGTGTTGAGCAGAAAGTTTTTCGAGCAATCTTCCAGGTGCAATCAGTTCTGGTAATTGGAAGATGATTTGTTTATTAAGAAAAACTTGTACGAGAAAATACATGCTTTCACATTCACAAACACCCTCCTTTCTGGATCCCCATTTTCCCCTTGTTTATATGAAACAGATCCATTCATGACATCTCAGCCAGAAAAGAGCATGTTAATTTCAAGAGAAAAATAAAAGGCCGAACCATACACCCTATATGTGAATTTGTCATTTTCTGAAGCTCTGTAAGGTTTATGTTCACTTTCCTTTTCTTTAGTATCATGCAAACTGGAAGAACTGACAGGGCTAAAAAAATTTCTTTGATACTTCCACAAAGTTCACAAGAACTTGGCTAGAATGGCCCATCAAAATTCTGTGATTTAATGCTTTTGATTTGCTGTTTCAGACAATGGCAAGCTTATTAGTTTTGTTTGGTGTACTTTAGTTTGCACTTTGTTGTATAAATATGGACTACCATCTGCAGGAACAGAGCTCACATCAACTTTTGAACCTGGGTCCAAGCCTGATTGATACTCTTGGCATGGTTACAAAGCAACTAAAAACAATGAGTCAATTTTTAGAAATTACTGGAAGTAAGGTTTACAATTTCTTTTTTTCTCCCTAAATAGACTGGGAAAGAAATCTTCAGGGCTTGTAGGGTAATTGGCCAAGGACACAGAGTAGAGCTCTCTGATGGAGCTCAGAAGTTAACCTTATTCTCCTGAAATCAGTTGCATCAGAATGTCCTTGCAGATAATTAAATGTGATTGCATAAGTTGCAGTTTTCAAGGACACACTTTCTTCAAAGTACTGGAGAGGGCAGCAAGCTTCTTTACCCTGGAGCTTATCTGAGGTCACCCTGACACTTCTCTGTCTATTTTCTCAGAACACAGAAGTAGTGAAGTACTTCTGAATAAAACCAGAGTATTATTCCTTCAGTACCAATAAAGCATTTGGTGTAGACTTTTTTTCTTCTCCCTTTCCTCTCCTCTCCTCTCCTCTCCTTTCCTTTCCTTTCCTTTCCTTTCCTTTCCTTTCCTTTCCTTTCCTTTCCTTTCCTTTCCTTTCCTTTCCTTTCCTTTCCTTTCCTTTCCTTTCCTTTCCTTTCCTTTCCTTT
>VZSE01004118.1:216887-236910 GCA_013398275.1 Promerops cafer | reverse complement strand
CCTCTCCTCTCCTCTCCTTCTCAGCTTTTTTTTGTCAGTCCAACAGCTTGTCACATTTTTTTTGTAAAAAAAATCAGAATGGCAAGCCTTGCATTAGGGATGCAAGCCAAGAACAGCTTAGAAAGTATCACTTCTAAGTACACTCCTCTTCTCTTGTTTCAATTATCTAGAAATCAGAGACATGCAACAAAGAACAAGAAAAGGAACCTTTTATCTATGAGAGAGCCCCAAGTGACACACAAGTCCAAATTAATAGAGAACACAGTTTTACAGAATATTTGCCAGAAGAGTGCAGTGAGCTGATTTGAAACATATTCTTTTTTTACATGTGGAGTATTTGTTATAGGGAACAGACATAAATGTTGAGCTTGGGCTTTGCAGCAGTGACTTCATCATTCTGGTTTAATTCTTCAAAGAGTTTAAGAATCATTGTGCTAGGAAGTAAGTGTTTGACTTAAACTGTGGGTGACTTCTCTGTCTTCCTTATCTATAAAAGTTGACATTTGCTACAGATACCAATTGAACATGTTACTAGTTTTCTTCTATTAGTTTTTTCCACAGATTAATTTAGCAAACTTGTATTATAGGCTGTAATGAAGACAAAAAATGATATGAAGCAAAGACATTTCAAAACAAGTGGGAGATTGAGCTGGCTTGTCCCTGCCTCGGTATAATCTCGGTGTTCATTACTATATCCAGGAGATTATTTGATGTGGAAAATACAGTGTATGTTGTCAGAACTGTACTGCTGGGATGGAAACAAGCTCAGGCTGTGAAATCATTCACACAGTTTCTCTTGGTGCCATGTAGGGGGTATGTGCTGAAATAAAGCTGAGGATTTGAGTCTAAACCACAGAAGCTACAACCTCAGTTACCACTGCAGGGCTGCATAAGGAGACATGGATCCAGTCACAGGAGTGACTTTGTCATGTGATTTTCAGTGCATTTCAGGGTGACAAAAAATTAGTTAGAAACTTGCAAAATGTAATTCAGAATTCCAAAGTTTTCACCTGTAATATACCTATGTAGATGGAGAAATGTTTAAAAAACTTCTTTGAAGTGTTAAAAAGCTACTTTAGACCCATTAACAACAGAAATACTCTTTAAGTAGAGACATTTTCATGAAAGTACATGTTAAGTTCTAGGCAGTAATTTGTTGAAATACAATTTCCAGAATGTTTTAACAGTTTACTCCTAACCATTTATAATATGATCACAAATCACACCTTTCTTTGAAGTAATCAGATTCACTTCTCTCACAGTCACATATAGGATGGCTGGAGAGAGTTGCTCTTGCTTCTTCGTAACCTCTAAGTAGAACACTTTACTGCTCCTTTATTTCTGTAGCATGTTATATATATAAAATATTATTACTACTGCATGTAATGTGCCTATGCATGTTTTTGTATGCACACTTAAAACATCATCAATTTTTGAATACACTAAATATTTCAATAATGTGTGCTTGTAAGTCTGTATGCATACACATAAAATTTTTACTTTTTTGGATGCAATTGTCTCACAAACTTTGGAGACTTATGACTTTTGGTGGAATACATAATTATTTATGTAGCTAGGATTCTTTATTTGAAATTAATTGTTGCTCCAAGGTCAAAACATCAATGAATATTGGACACTCCAAGTTAGTTTTCCTGCACAGCAAACATATTTCCACACCTAAGAACATGGATACTAGGAAAGAGAGTAGATTTTTTACAGGAAAGAAGGGGGAAAAAAAAGTAGCTGAGTTCCACCATCTCTCTTCAGAAAAATTGAAACTATCATCCAAAGGAAATGGATGCTGAAAGACCCTTTGGACTTTGGCCTTGTTTATACCTGCTGCCAGCTGCTGACCTTCTAGGAAAGGCTCTTACCTTGTAGGAGCCTTTTATCTCCCATGACACAAGAGTTCATTATTCAAGAGACAGCTACATATACAAACTCAGTAAATTCCCAGATGTTCAGAAAGGGATTCATTTCTGCACCAGTGTCAGGACCAGAACACCCCAAAAAGGAGAAGGCTTGGAAGTTGCCCATCATAGGCTCAGGATTTTAGGATCTACGTCCTTTTGCTCAACCTGCCAAAGCAGCTGGTGTGGCCTGAATCACGTATGCAAGTTCTGACACTTCTAGTTCCTCCTATTTCCTTCTAATTCCTCCTCTTCCCACCATTCCCAGACTCTATCAGTAAACAGTGCCAACGTGGATGTGTTTCACACTCCCTTTTCTGTAGAAAATACCTTCCTTTTCCTTGTCATGAGAGTCCTGCGCAGGATCCTCCCCGGGATGCTCAGGACAGGCCCACTGCAGTCAGTAATCAAGGCAATGGTTCTGGAAGGCCTGCTACACAAAGGCTCCATCGACTGACCATTTTAGGTGAGAAGTAATGACATGACTGCAGCCTTTCTATTCCCATGAGCTGCCGAACTGAAGGGCAGCTGAGCTGCTGCCTGAGGCTGGGGGCTGATAAACGGTGCGGACACAGCTCTGCCTTGAAGGACGTGATGTGTGGTCAGCCTGAACCGTGGCTGCAGGACCAGCTCATGTCTACACCTAGCCCAGACACAGTCTTCTACCCAGGCATATTCCTAGAAGGCAGCACAGGAGTCGGCTGTCTCATCTATGTAGTTTACCAGAACAAAACAACACCCAGCCAGAAACCAAAATTTGTCCCCATGTTTGCAAAGTCTGTTTCTAGGGCAAATAATGACTGTTCTGAGTTTCTTCATCACATTCAGGCCTAGAGCAGATCTTGCTGCTACTGGAGCACCTTTGTGGCTAAATGAGACTGATGTAGCTAAATGAAGCAGCTTGTTCCTTCCAGTTGTGCAAGAGAGAATGAAGTGATGGACAACTCGCTGGTCTCATTTCTGGTGGACAGTGAAAGTCCCTTTTAACTGATGGCAGATGTATAAAAATATCCTTGGGAATATTAAAGACAGATTGGCAGTGAATGGAAGGTTCTAGTCGCTGGGAATGAGGAATCACAGTGGTGTCTTCTGCTTTTGCAGTTGCCCAGTCTCTCCTTATTTGCTAAACCCCACAGGCTTCTTCACAGGGAGATTTATAAGGGAGCTGAAAACAAATAGTCCCTGGAAAGTATCTAGGAGGGTCTTATGAAGATTAAAAAGTAGGAAGAAAAAATCTAATATCAGAGATATAAATATGGTCTGGAGGATGTTAGAAGAATCCAGGTAACAGTGGCATAGCTAGCAATGGGTGTTCTTGGATGCTCTTCCACTCTCCAAAATATGGGCAAGTGCTCTGGAAGTTATGAGAATGAGCTAACATGAGACTCATACTCTCTTACAGTCTGGACAGGAAATGTTCTTGCAGTGTTTTGGCTTCATTCATTGTGCCCAGATGACATGCAACAGTGTGTGAAAATGAAAAATGATGGTATAGAGGAGGGTATAAACAGGTTGATGAATGACAGCATTTTGTGTCTTCAGAGAGTTTTGTATCTTAAATGGAATCCTTGCTCATGTTCAGAGGGTGGAACATGGAAAAAAACCCAACATTTTGAATTGTTCCCACATTGTTGGCTTGCTTTCACCTGCCCCTGCTAGGCTGGAGCTGTGAGCAAAATCCTCTGAGAAGAGAGACCTCTTTAAGAATGGGGAAGCCCTCTGAAGGCACACAAATGCGCCAAAGAAGGAAATACGCTGAAAAACATGCAATGTCCTGACAAGTTACTCTTGTGGTCAGCCTGAACTTTGAAATACTTTTCTACATAAATTCCTAATGGGAAACTTCATCAGTTTGAACAAATAAGCTTCAGAAGTAGGAAAGCTTGATATTTATGGTAGAATACCATGACTTTCCAGCATGGAAAAAATAAGAGAAATTCAAGGGAATAAGTTTTCTCTTCCCTCTTGGACCCCTATGTAAAGACTTCAAGCTTAAGGTAATCTTCCCAGCATTAGTCACTGGGAATTAATATGTCCTCCCCAGCTGTTACTTGTAGATGCCAGGCCAGACTGTAAAAACTAAATAGACTTCAGTGGAATGCCTAAAATTAATTTTCTCACTCAGATACTTTCATCTCAGTCATTTCATTGTGTTTACAGGCTGGCAGGTTTCCTGAGGGCAGCCATGATTTAGATTTACAGTTCCCTGGCCAGTCTGATTCTGAAGAAAAGTTATAACACCTGTAATGTAATACTGTTTCCGAAAGGAGTGAAAAATGTTGTAGTCTGAAAAGGAAACCTCTAAACTCCAATAATCACAGTATATCACATATCTCTGCACCCCATTGCAGCAGCTGAGGTTGCCATTACTTCAAAACAGTTTCAGTTCCCTTTCCCTGGTCTCCACCCACTTGTTACTAAGAAACCTAACTTGCCTCATCATGCTGGAGACTTGCCTTTAAAAATTTTCTGGACTTTCTCCTGTCCAGATTAGGCTAGGAAAACACTGGGATTTTGGGGAGGGAAGGAAAACAAGTGTGTGATGCTGCAGTGCCTCTTCCTGACTATTTAAAATAAACTGGACATCCTTGCCATGTCCTGCCAAGCACTGGACAGCTAGATTTTCACTCTTCAGCATTTATGGACTCCCATGTATGTGCTTATGACCACCAAAGCATGCTACAAGCTTCACCAAGAACAATGTAAAATTAAAACTTCAAAAGAGTAGGAGGTCAGAAACAACAGCAAAGGGTTGTTTTTACAGGTAACAACAAGAGGACAGAAGTTTCAAAAAAAAAAAAAAAGGGAGTAAGAAAAAAGACAAATATTCCATTTTCCTCTGAGCAGATTGTTCTTACAGTATCTTTCATCATTATATTTAGAAATTGCTTACAGAAATAATGATTACTGTTTTTTACCCCCATACACATTAATTTGAATACTATCCTTTTGAGGTGTGATAAGAGCTTTTACATCTACTGCAGCTTTTACCTCCCTTCTTTTCAGTTTCCCACGTGCCTCTGTAATTCTTGTTACTAGACTATTGGAAAGCAGGATGATCTAGGCATTTGTTGGAAAATGCTTTTGTTGATCACTGAAATGTAGAGACTCTGTTGCATATCTTTTTGTGGGAATCAGAGGTGTAAACAAATTTGTACCTGTAAATAAGAAAAAGAAACAGACCCAAAAATTCTGAATAACCACCTGGAATTAAATACTGATATATATATTTTTATATGGAGATATTCTCTCTCCATCAATGGCTTTTCTTTCTTTCTAAGAAAGAACTTTTCTTTCTTTCAAAGAAGGAATTCAGTAATAATCCAAGCTCCTGATGATAGAAATAGAAATTACTGTATCATAGAAATACTTTGAAACTCACTTATTATATTATTCTAGATCTGACTGCTCTCCCTATTTACTGTATCCCTACTCAAGAATCACATAAAGTGTATAAGGTTTCTAAATTAAAAGCCATTTGATTTGATTGGAGAAAAGAGCTGCTTCCAAAAGAAGCAAGTCAACAGCCTACTTTGATCCTCCACCCATGCCGTTTTACTGAGTAATCCACAAAATAGCTTTATATCAAGCTTTAAATTCATTTAGATCAGCTTCAGATCTGAAACTACCCTGTGAAGGAGCCTATCATGTATCACTGTTCTTCAGACCAAGGCAAACAGGGGCGGACAGCCGGGTCACAAATGACTTCACCCACTGCAGTGCACGGGGATCTTGGGCCAAGCCTGGATTTCTACATCTTCATGGTTGGTTCTTCTTGGCCGCTGCAGCTGATGCCAAGGGAATCTGTGGGCTGCTCTCGCCTGTGAGCTGGCAAGCTCTGTCACCTTAACCTGTTTCTAATGCAGGGCTGATAGTTTTTACCACTGCCTCCATTTTCTGTGAAGAACGTCATTTAAACACTGGCTTTGGTGACCATTATGCTTTCAAGAAATGTAGCCCTGCTTTGAGCAGGAGGTTGAACTTGTTGACCTCCTAGAGTCCCTTCCAGTCTGAATTACCCTGTCACTTCTAAGTTTTGGTGATGACAGGCTTTGGCTTCTTCTGGTGCAAGAAGCCAAGGCAAATTTGGAAAATACCTGGATTCTCTGCCTGTGTAATATGGATTTATGCATGAGACAATGACAAAATTACATTGCATGCCCTTTACGTTTACTGTGAAGTACTGGGCAAAACTTTTGGGAAATGCGAGCTGTAACATACAAAATTTGAAGACACAAAATTGTCATGGCACTGCTCCAATGACTTCTTTGTCCTGTGGCACACACAGTGCTAGCATGTCTTCTCTGTCTCTGCACCCTCAACAGCCACCCCACATATGAGGAACCCCACATCAGGTATGAATCAGGTGCTCCTGAAGATTTGGACATGCCAGCATTCACCAAATATTCAACCTACACATTGTTTCTGGAGAGATCTAGCCCCATTTCAGGAGCAGAAAGCTCATGGAGATCTGAGAGAGATCAGAAGTGACAGTGTAAGGCAGCACATACCTCAAAAATTTAATCTTCAAAGGAAATCACAAATATGCAGATCTGATTTGCTTCTGTATGTATGGGTTTGGGTATTTGCTTCAGGAGAAAAGCAGCAAGATGGCACCCCAATGACATGTCGGGAAGTATCAGCCTGGCCTGCCTTTGTTCTCTTTCATTTAGAATATGCTTGCACATGCAGAGCATTTGGGCTTGGAAATATGATTCCCTTCTTCTACCTTAGGGATCCACAAAACCTGAAATAACCTCTCCTGGGGTACAAAAGAACAAGATAGATAACATTCTGGAGCCTTCAGTGAAATATAATCCTTATTATCCCTACAGTAAAGAGAATAACCCTGTAACTCAAACAGAAGGCTTGGAAGAGACAATGATTTTTCAGCTGACCTTTTATTTCAATAAATTATTTTATTTTGTATATCAACACAAGTACAATGTTAAAAAAGTTAATGCTATTGAAAGTGATTAACAAGCACATCTGACTTAGCATTATGTAAACATAATAAAAGTTGGACTAAGAACAATACCTGCTTTAATCTGTTCTGTGTAATAAGGATCTCTAAAGAGTTCATCCCAAAACTCCAGAGTTTTCACAACTGCCTGTTTGGGAGGACAGTGCCTGGGAGCCTATGCTGAGATGCAGCATTACTCCCTGGTGTTACTCTGTTTTCAGTATCTTGTGCTTACATGCTGTCAAATGGAATTGCTAGCAAGCACTGGTAGCTGTCACTCTGCAGCTTTCAAGGAGTTTGTCCTGCACATGGGAGACCTGCACTAGTGTTAAATGGAGGTGAAGTCCCCCAAATATAAGAAAAAGCAGGGTATGAACAATCCTGTTTTGGCTGTTTAGTTGCCAATAGAGCCAAGCCCAGGAAAACTGACCATGCATAGTTTCCCTACATTCCCAGGCCATGGTTTTGGCTGCCATCACTAAGTGCATTCCAGATAGGAGGTGGAGATTTAGCAGCTGTAGAACTAACTGTGACATTCATAAGCCCCTCTGGGCACTGGTTGCTCTTGAAAATTACTAAATGACAGTATGGCTGCTGTTGGTAAACCTCTGGAGGTTATCTGGTCCAAACCCTCTGCTCAAGCAGAGCCATCTACAACCAGTTGCCCAGGACCCTGTACAAATGGCTTTTGAACATTTCCAAGGAGGAAGACTCCACAAGATGCCTGGACAGCCCGGTGCCAGAGCTGGGAGAACCTCATAATAAAAATATGTTTCCTGATGTTCAGAGGGAACCTCCAGTTTGCATTCATTGTCCCTTCTCTTGTCACTGGGCACCGATGGAAAGAGTATGCTCTCCTCTTGTTTGCTACCACTGAGTGAACAAGGTTGGACTTGGCTGGAGAGAAATGAGCATGACCCCATCAGCCCCCAAGTGGGTGAGAACTGTCCTTCAGGAAGCTGACTTGCTTAGGCTTTATTAGCAGATTTCTTTTTCCTAAAAAAGTGCATCTATTCACTACATAGCTTGAAGAAATTTTGTCCAAATTTCCTGACAGTTCTATCCACATTTCTAACAGAATCAGAATTAGTCGCCTCTATTAACTGGTTGTTCCAAGCGGGCTGTAAGAATACAGCCCATGTTTGCAAGGTCTCTGCTTTTACCTTTAAAGGAAATGGATACCTTGTTTAGAGACAGGAGATGACAGGACTTTCCCTACTTAACTGCTATGAGGTGGATCTGACCAGGAGCAGGAGTCCAGATTTCGGTCGAGTTGCAATGATGGTTTTAGCACCTCCTTATGACATGATTTTTGTCAAGCATTGGAACAGGCTGCCGTCACCATGCATGGAGGTATTTAAAAGATGTGGAGATATGGCACTTAGGGATATGGCTGAGAGGTGGACTTGGCCACGCCAGGTTAACAATTGAATTTGGTCTGAGGGGTCTCTTCCAATCTAAATGATTCTACGATTCTATGAGTGTCTTTCCAAGGACTCAGATGGCCAACATACTTGTGCCAAAACAGTCCCCTACAATTATATTCTCTCACCTTCTGTGGCAGTGTCAGGTGGATGGATTGATCCCAGCAGCCAAGCCCCCACCCAGTTGCTTGCTCATTTCTCTCCAGGGCATGAGGGAAGAGAACTGGAAGGACAAAAGGGGGAAAAACTCTTGATGGATTGAAAAACCTGAAATAATGTTAACAAATGCAAAGGGCTTTGATGGCTTTGATAGTTTTCTCCAGCAGCTAAAAATCAGCAAAAAATGAGTCATCCTTATAATTTTAACATTTCTGGTTTTATCCTTCAACTAGACACTGGTTCCTTCTGTGTCTTTCTCTGCTGAAATAAAAGGCTTTTGAAAACCCAGAGTTTTATTTCCATGGAGGTATGAGTAGACTACAGTTAAGCTTTTTCTCAAATTTTCTGTTTCTCTTTAACTTCAAACCATTAAAGATTTCAGAGGAGATCTCTAAATCCTTGCTCTGAGCTACTTCTTCCACCCCATCAGATCACTGTATGGCTCTTTTGTATACTCTTTCCATGGCTGAATTTTGTGTGTGTTCATGCCTGAGTGTTGAGTGTGTGACCTTCAAAACTGTCTGGATTCCCAGTGTCCAGCTCACTGACGTTATGGTCAGAGGGAAATTCATACTTTCAGCTGTTTCCCACTTCTCTTTTTTATCAAGAGCTATAGTAATCTGATTTGTCTCTACATCAACAGAATCATTCCCATTGATCTGAGACTCCTACTTATCATACTGCCACCCACACTGCAGCCCATGCATTTGTAGGCATGACTTTCAGGACTTACTTTCATGACCATGGCCATGTACTAAATAGTTACATAGAAGCCTATTTTGCATAAATAGTTCAAATTCTTGATATAATCCAGGTTGTCTAAGCAAATATGCATATGTGTTTTTGTGTGTATACACAAATGTCATTTATATTATTTGTATGTATTATGAATTTATATATTTTATATATGTGTGCCACTATGCCAAAGAGTCCTCATGGTTATTTGCCACATTGTCAGTTTGTGTCATCCACAGCTGTTATGAGCTCCTGTGCTTCTGGATCTCTGCCAGATCTTCAGCCTGATCATCTGTCAGAGGCAGCTCTCCACACGAGTTAAGGACCTATGGAAGAGATGGGCTGTCATAACAGAGAACAGACAGATGAAGTGTCAGGAAGTGACAAAGTCCTCATTTTTAGTAAAAATGGAATTCTATTGTACTGTTACTTGGAATTTTTCAAAGACGCAGACCTAGCTATTTAAAGTTAAAAAGCTTAGCAGAAGAAGCACTCATACACTGAAGCTCTCATACATTGTCTCTTTCATCATTTGTCTAAGTTGCACTTCTGAAAGGATATAAATGGACATATTATAAATGTTTAATTCCCTACAGTTTGTTCAAAACAGCACCATGAAAGCCATCTCCTTGCCATAGTACTTCCCTGCCTTATTTTCTCACTCATTTTTCAGTCTTTGCATTAAGATTTCATCTTCACCTTCCAGAATATGCAAAAATATGCTGTGTCCTTCATTTTGCTGCTGCCCTCCAATCTTTTGTTGGCTGGATCTGGATCTTGTACCTGCAGAGCTGCCAGCATTTTTGCTTCAACAGCTCCTCAAGCTCATACCCATGTACAAATTTTGATACAGGGTCCAGCCACTATAGGGGACAGAGCCTTACATTGGTATGAAAACACTTCTTTTCACAAGAAGAGCTTTTGTGAAATGCCTGTTTCTGAAATGAGGCTTGTTCTTTGGGAAGAAAGCAGGTTAGACAGGAAAACAAAAACCCTTTTGTTTTGACACTTTTAGGTTGATGGCACAACAGCTTGTTGAGAGAGGCAGGCATATATGCCAGGGTGTTACTCCCCTTTGCCAAAGTGTCATCTTTCTGTGCAGGTACTCTGCTAGTAGTGGAAACAATTATGCTTGCTTTGGTGAAGCACTTTATGATTCTGGGAGACAAAGGAGTGTCACACGAGAGTTGGAGTGTAGGTGTTAATACTCAGCACTCCCTGTCTGTTGAAGGGCCACAGTTGCCTGCCACGCTGCAATAGCTAAACCCTTTCCTGATTGCTTAGCTCAGTTTGGTTTGTTTTCTCTCTCACACAAACACATAAACTTTGTACACAACCAACATAATGTAGGCAAAAAATTTTAATGAGCCTAGTGAGAACTTCTCATGGATGTAAAATGACAAAGGATTCCTGTACCATGTCTCTTAGAGTTGTTTGGTTGCTCATTCTGTGTGGTGTGGTTGTGCTGCACTATAACCTCTCCAGTTCAATTTGGCTGGAAGAAAACAAGACTATTCTGCCATTTATTAACTGGCTGGAGGGCATTCTGGAGAGTTTAAAATAAAATAAATTTTCAGCTATAAAATAAATTTTAGAATAAATTTTAAACTATAAAACTTGAACAGCTAAGCCTGTGTTTGAAGGCATTAAATTGGAACTCCAGGGGATGCACCAGCTTCTGTAATGGCTGTTGAAATACTGCTTTGGGGAAACATGTCAGGTCAGGCAGGCAGCTGCACTCTAGTTGAAAATGATGAAAACTAATAGTACAGCATTTACGTTATTTAATATTGGGGCAGTATTAATGTGATTATGCTCATCTGGGGATAAGAAGCTGCAGTGGGGGTAAAGAAGCACTAACCAAACAAGCTAATACATTTTCCAGTTCTGTATATATTTAGACCAAGAGATCAAGGTAACACTTTCTATGATGCTGAGAGATTGTCATTACTCTTTCTGTGGTGCTGTTGGTGAACTGATTTTCAGGGTATGTTTATTATCTGGTTAATAATTTCTTGAATGTATGACTTGTAAAACTTTAACACTGTGCCTTAAAAGACTTGGTAAATTGAAAATACTGTTAAAGCTTGGAGCTATCGGTGCTCTAGTTTGGATATTTAATGGAAACATTAATTAAAAGACCTTAATGGAAAGAAGATAAAATATGACCCAAGCTCCTTCTTAGCATATAGCACCCCTCGAGCTGGTCATTAGAGGTAAGAGTCTGGTAAACCACAAGATAGGGAGGGATAAGGAGAAGGTGTTTCTGTATACACTGGGGGAAAAAAGATTGCCTAAAATAATTGTCAGAGGTGGCTCCTGTAGTCATCATTACCTATAAAAGCAGAAAAGATACAGATCTAAAACTCTCCAGGACATGACAGCCTTAAAGGACATTACAGGTACTGATTAGTCAGAATCACAGGTAAGTGGCAACACTGTAGAACCCAAAGAAAATTTTCATCATTAAATGTCATCTTAACAACGTGTTTGCTATTTGATCTTTTGGTAAATTTCTTCTGTTATTGTCAAACAATGGCTTTTAAGTGTTCCCTTATTTGCAAAGCTTAAACAGTTTTAGGCCTGAAAGATCACACACAAGGCACTCCATTCCCTGGGGAATGGATACCTTACAAACCCCAGCTGCAGACCATTGTCATAGTCACCAGCATATCTAGCTCTTCAAAGGCTAGAGGAAGCACCTAGATGGAAATGGAAATGGAAATGTTTCTGCATAAAGAGCTTTTTATGCTGATCAGATGTTATGATTCAAGATCATGGATTAAATGTCAATGCTTCAGGAAACAGACTGTGGTGAGTGAAACACCAAAGGTTGCTGTCACATAAGCCAGGACCTGCTCACATGAACAGTCACATTGCATTCAGCACTTCTGCACAGGGAAGGCATTGGTAAGCGTGGATACATGTGCTGAGGAATGCCCTGTGTTCTTAAGACACAAATCCCCTTTTTATTCCTTCTTCCACTGAGTCTGCAGAGGACTATGGCCTGCAAAGGAATATGTTATTCAGTTGCTCAGGTTCTTTAAGTTTCTATTAAATTTTATGCTCTTTATCTTTCTAATATATACCTCAGGCCTCAGTTGTGATGCCATGGAGTCAATGTGTGCATAGTCTAACCTAAAGTATTTAAAAGTGTCTAAAGTGTGATGCTAAACATCTTCCAACAAGGTATAAAATAGATGGGTAAGTATGATAGTGCCACAGAGGGCACTGCACCTTCCTCTCTGTTACCCTTGCCCACCTCCAGGGCTTGGCTGCTGATGGTCAAGGGACTCAAGGCTCAGCTTTGCTTCCCACTGGCTGCATAACCTCAGCTAAGGGTGCTGGTGAAGCTACTGGCCTGACAAAAAGCTGTGTAAATATCTGTAGAAAATAAGCAATAAGGTTAACAAGGGTAAAATTATAGGTAGGGAATAAAGGAATCCCAAGTACATAAGAGGAAAGATACCAACATAAGGACTTAGTAACTGCAGATGAGGAGAAGGTGGAAGTTCTTAACACCTTCTTTGCCTCAGTCTTTAGTGGGAAGATGGCTTGTCCTCAGGACAACTGTCCTCCTGGGTTGGTAGGTGGTGTCAGGGAGCAGAATGGTCTAACCTGTTATCCAGGAGGAGGCAGTCAGAGAACTGCTCATCCGCTTGGATGTTCATAAATCTGTGGGACCAGATGGGATCCATCCCAGGGTGATGAGGGAGCTGGCAGATGAGCTTGCAAAGCCACTCTCCATCATTTACCAACAGTCCTGGCTCACTGGTGAGGTTCCAGAGGACTGGAAGCTGGCCAGAGTGACACCCATTCACAAAAAGGGTGGGAAGGAGGATCCTGATGGTTATAGTCCAGTTAGCCTGACCTCAGTACCAGGTAAGATAATGGAGCAGTTTAGACTGAGTGCCATCATGCAGCATCTACAGGATGGCCAGGGTATCAGACCCAGCCAGCACAGGTTTAGGAAGGGTAGGTGTTTGGCCAACCTAGTCTCCTTTTATGACCAGCTGACCCACCTGGTGGATGCGGGAAAGGCTGTGGATGTTGTCTATTTGGACTTCAGCAAGGCCTTTGACACTGTCTCCCACAGCACACTCCTGGAAAAGCTTGCAGCCCATGGCATGGACAGGAGCACTCTTTGCTGGGTTAGGAACTGCCTGGATGGCCGGGCCCAGAGAGTGAACAGTGCTGCATCCAGCTGGTGGCCAGTGACCACTGGTGTCCCTCAGGGGTCTGTGCTGGGGCCAGTTCTGTTCAATATTTTTATTGACGACATGGATGAGAGTATTGAGTCTTTCATTAGAAAATTTGCAGACCACACTAAGCTGGGAGCACATGTCAATCTGCTGGAAGGCAGGAGGGCTCTGCAGAGAGACCTGGAAAGGTTGGATGGATGGGCAGAGTCCAATAAGATGAAGTTTAGTAAGTCCAAGCGCCGAGTCCTGCATTTTGGCCACAATAACCCCCTGCAGCGTTACAGGCTGGGGACGGTGTGGCTGGACAGTGCCCAGGCAGAAAGGGACCTGGGGGCACTGGTCAACAGCCGGCTGAACATGAGCCAGCAGTGTGCCCTGGTGGCCAAGAAGGCCAATGGCATCCTGGCCCGTATCAAGAACAGTTTGGCCAGCAGGAGCAGGGAGGTCATTCTTCCCCTGTACTCAGCACTGGTGAGGCCACACCTCGAGTGCTGTGTCCAGTTCTGGCCCCTCAGTTTGGGAAGGACGTTGAGACGCTCGAGCACGTCCAGAGGAGGCAACGAGGCTGGTGAGGGGCTTGGAGCACAAGCCCTGTGAGGAACAGTTGAGGGAGCTGGGGTTGTTCAGCCTGGAGAAAAGGAGACTCAGAGGTGACCTTATCACTCTCTGCAACTCCCTGAAAGGTGGTTGTAGTCAGGTGGGGGTTGGTCTCCTTCTCCAGGCAGCAACTGACAGAACAAGAGGACACAGTCTTAAGGTGCACCAAGGGAAATACAGGTTGGATATTAGGAAAAAGTTTTTTACAGAAGAGTGATGAAGTACTGGAATGGTCTGCCTGGGGAGGTGGTGGAGTCACCATTCCTGGATGTGTGTAAAAAAAGAGTGGATGTGGCACTCGGTGCCATGGTTTAGTTGAGGTGTTAGGGCACGGGTTGGACTCGATGATCTTGAAGGTCTCTTCCAACCAAGTGATTCTGTGGTTCTGTGATTCTGTGAATAAGCTCCTACTGGAAAGAAAGTGGGACCTGGTTGCCAGGTTATTGGGTGTCCTTACTGTTGATGGAGCTGGTGGAAAAGACATTGGGTTTTCATGTCAAGGGTTTGCTCTGGACGTGGTACACTCCCCTAGATGTTACCCAATGGGCAACAAAGGCTCCTTGGATTCCTTACAAGAGGTAGTCTGTAGTGCATCAAATCATAGCCATGTTTTGTGTGTGCCAGGCAGGAAACATTTGTGATGTACTTGTAATGTTGTACATATCCTGTTTGCAGAACCCCTTTGCACCTGACTAGACTACAGACACCTGAGCAAATGGGCCTGAAAGTAGGGCAACAGCAACAGGTGACAGGACCTCCTCCACAGAAGTCACCCCTAAGCCAAGTCAGCACAGGCAGACTGTATGTGATGCCACCAGTACAGTGGAGGAGGTTCTCCCACAGGCATTAGGATTTATCCAGCATAGAAATCCTGGAGTCCCTATCTGGTGGACTTTGATAAGAGCTTTAAATTTTACACCAGATGTTCTGTGCCTTGCTTGCTCTGATTTATTAACAATATATAAAATGATCCAATATTTGGGCTCTGCCTTTAAATCATAGGATTTTCCATTCTAAATGACAACCTTTACATTTTATTAGTGTGGCTTAGTCTTTATTAGGCCTTTACTAAGCCCATATATCTTACCAACACTCTTAGAAGAAGCTTTTGTACATATTATAAACTACCTTGTGGAATGACCACATCCACTGGCATACTTGAGAATATGATGCTTCTGCTCCAGGTTTTGGCAAGCACATAAGAGAAGGAAACATTTGTATTGCAGTAACACCATTAGGGGAAGGTGTGGGTGCAGATGGGGGTGGAGTAGCCTCCTGAATCCAACAACTTTTTCTGTGACCAAATCTCTGAGGAAGAGGAGCTAAACACAAAGGTGTTTAGCTCCTCTTCCTCAGTTTCCTCATTCCTGAAAGGCATATTTTTATCCCCTAGAGAGACACAAGAATTGATTGAATAATGTCTGTAAAACAGCAAAGAGAGAAGCGCTGTGTAAATGCCATGGTGGATTATCGCTATTCAGTCTTCCAAAGGAGCATCAAACTACATTTTGCATTTGAGCTCAGACAGATCTTTGGAGTGAAACTGAGAACTGTATCTTAAAAATTCAGGGGCTACTATTTAACAGTCTCTGTAAGCACAGAGCCAGTGTTTGCTGTGTGACCTGAGCTGCATTTGCCTTATTCACCTAGGAATACACTATTATGTATTAGTATTATTATCAACAGTTAAAGAGGCTGGTCAGTATTACCAATTTGTTGCTAATTTCTATGTATTCTTCCTAATTTTTCCTCAACTCAGATATCAGAATGCTATTTTTGAAGCCACTGAGATGAATACATTACAAGTGCAAATTCCTGGAAGACACATGTTTGCAGAAGTCCCTGACAGCACTATTTGGCCCATCTGAGCAAGAACTGTGAAAGGACAAGAAATCATGAATGCATACTGAGCAAATTCCAGCAGTGATTCTGTGTCATTCCCTGGTGGTGACAAAGGCTGGCAAATATTTTCATCTACCTATAAGACCTTAAGACCATTTCTGGTAGCTTATTATAGTAATTACTTCTTTGTCCTGTGTTTTACAATATTACCACATAAAGCAAATTTCTCACCCTCAAGCCTCAGGCCCTGGATGTTTTGGAGAGGCCTGCTCTGCATTTTGTGAGTCTGGACCACCTGTGATGTGGATAATCTCACCTAAGACTTGCTTCACTAGAGTCACCACAGTGAAAGCTTGCAAGGTCCAGAGACTTGGTAGCTGGAGGTAAAAGCAGTGTGTCATGTCCCTTGAGACCATGCTTCTGCAGGGGATGGGCTATCCACTCCTTGCAAAAAGATGAATCCTATGTCTCTGAAGGAGGCTGTGGTGCACCAGGAGCTGATGTGACAGGCTTACCTCCCTACATATCCACAAATGGTGCTGCCAAGAGAATGCTCTTGGGCACACATCAAAAAGGTTTCCGACAACCTGGGGCGCATTCCCCTGCTTCAACAGCAGTTCATATTCTCAGGGTCACCATCTCCAGCCAGCTGTGCCTCTGTCTCCCACTCTGCTCTCTCTGACCCCAGAGGTCTGCAGAGGAGAGTGCTTCTCCTGCACGTCCCAGTTCAGTAGTACATTTCTGAAGTGCTTATAGTAGGGACTAGATGAGTAGCTAAGGTAAGTGTGTAACAGATGTCCTTCTGTTTTCTGTATATCTGCCAATGATTACAACAGCATGAAAATTCATAATTTCATTGTATCACAGGATATTCTGAGTTGGCTCTGCACAGGACCATCCCAAAAATCACACCACGTGCCTGAGAGCATTGTCCAAACACTTCTTGAACTCTGTCAGGCTTGGTGCTGTGATGACTTTTCTCGGGAGCCTGTTCCAGTGCCCAGCCACCCTCTGGGTGAAGAACCTTTTCCTAATATCCAACCTAAACCTTCCCTGAAACAAGTTCAGGCCATTTCTTTGAGTCCTGTCACTAGTCACCACAGAGATCAGAGTCTGCCTCTTTGCTTCCCCTCTTGAGGAAGCAGTAGATTTTGATGAGGTCTCTTCTTGTTTTCTTGCTTTCTTCCCTGAGCTGATTCTCTTCTTCAGGTCTCCCTGGCCCACACTTCTGTGCATTAAGACCTTTCGGTTCTCTGAAAAAGAAAAGGAGTTATAGCACTGAATGGGCTGCCTCCTTGCCAGGAGACATTCTTGAGGCACTTGACTCCATCCCAGCTGCTTTATGCCCTGTGTTAACAAAAGCAGGAATCTATGAAGGCCCTGGAAGTGGGGCCCTTTTCTGGAAGGGATCAAGGTCTCAGCTCAGCTACTTGACTGTGGAGGAGCTTACTTGTTTTATACATGTTACCAGGGGTCTTCTGAACATACACCAGGGTCCATAAGTGTCTGAAGCTGGGTGGCAAGTCCAGGTATTCTGTAGTATGATACTCAGCATTGCATGAAATAATAGGCCATAGCACACCTATGAAAGGGACTGTGTTGATTAAAGCTGGTTTTACAGAGCTGTATAGCCCATGGTTTGACTCTAAAATCACCAATTTGATGTATTTTTTATGGAAAACCTTGTTTTAGAAGCAGGTGCTTTCAGGGCAAATCAAGATGTGGTGCTGCAGTGTTCTCTTCAGCAGAAACCATGTGTGGAAGGCATTTCCTAAGATTTGATATAGACCATCAGTGAGTTTGGATAAAACTGTAATTAGGAACTCCATGGTTAATGCCAGTAAAATGATGAGTGGAGAAGTGGATCATAATCTTTATATGTGGGGCTGAGTGAAACTGTCTAAGCTAGCATCTGCCACCTGAAATTTTTAAACTTGGCTGTAAAAAAATTCTAATTCTGTATTTATATGTATAATTAAGAAACCTAAATGCCAGAAAGGATCAGAATTATATTGCTGATGTTTTCATAAGATCATATGCTACCCTACAGGTTCACTGGCAAAGGCAAATTACTTTACCTGAATTTCAATTCTTGGTCTTCTTCACCATCTGTCTGGATACTTTGCAGTAAGATTGAAAAAAAATCTGACCACTTGGTATTGTTATCAGTATAACTGAGTAAAATGCATGGCTCATCTTTAATTTATTAGCAAACATAGCCCTAATTTTGAATTTGTTTAATTTTCAAATAGAATAAAAATGCTTTGTACTCATGTCTGTTCAACTTCCTCTGAGCTGATATCAAACTATTGTTACTTTAAACTACTTCTGCTTTTGTGTTGGCTTTTTGTACTTTACACCATCATCTACCTTTTGTCTATGTTGGAATTTTCATGGGGCTCTCCTGTTTTGATCTTAGAACATTATCTGACACTGCATTGTACCATTTGCTCTCTGAGGCAAAAAAAAGGCCTTTTTACTTTTCTAGAAGTGTTTTCAAATTCATATGGATAATCAGATTACCTCCCTGACTTTTTCTAGTGCTCTAAATAATATGTCGCACTATAATGAAAGAATAAATATTCTCTACGATTTTTTTTACAGGCTGTACTGGTTTAATTGATGAAGCAAGGTGGATCTCTACATCTACATTGAATTTGTGCAGCCTTTACTGATTCAAAACATAATGTAGATAATGTGGGACAATGCCGTATTTTAAGTGATTTTCCAGATGACTACATGGACTGAGATGTAATTCAGATGAGTCTTCTGCTATTACATCCCTCCATGAATTGGTTTATGAAAGATCTTTAGTACATTATCAGTGGATAAAACAATTCAGAAATTTTCAATAGGATCCATGTCTAGTGTCACAGATAAATTATCTTTTTTTTTCTTTTGCCCCACAAGTTAATGATTTTGTTATCCTCTCAGTTAAATGCCAAATCACCCCTCAGAAAAAAAGCCAGCTTAGCTTGCTTATGCAAATGTATTCAACTCTCCTTAAATCTAAAAAAAACCTCCAAGATCTGAAATGAGTGAGGTCTTCGGTTTATTTTTTGAGGCATAATTCAGAAGATTCACAGATGCACAGTGCTGGAGAAAAGAACATTCAAAGAACAAGACTATTTCATTTTGGGGCGGAGGTTCGGGTCGGAGCCCATTCCAGCCAAAGTACTTCACCTCTGGCCTGAGTACAAATACGAATGCTTTTGCTTTGGAGGAAGATTATTGCCCCTTTCACTGATGAAGTGTGCCAGGGCAGAAGGAAACCCAGGTACATGTGGATGGTACTGACGGCTTGTTTCCAGTGATGTCACTGCTTGCTCTGTGCATGAGTAGCAGGATTCTGTTATACAGAAGTATTGAGTGTTCTCTTACTGTAAGGGAAACCAAACAGCCCCTTCACCTGCTGGCTGCATGCTACTGTCCCTTGCTGTATAAGTTTTAATACTATTAGTAATACCTTTCATCTTCAGACATGGTAATATTAGTTATGGGGTCCTGAGGACAGCCTTTTCATTATTGTCCCAAAAGGAATGATGGCAGTAATGGATGGGAAAGGTAGGGTAGCCCACACTATGCATTATAATTCAAATGAAAAACATGAGTGCTTCCCTACCCCCAGGAAGGATGCAACCTGAGATAGGAACATGTGTGTGCTGATTTAGAATAACATTTCCTTCCTATGTTAGTCTCTATGAAAATGCGAACAGGTGTTAGTAAGCTAGTGTTACATTCTGACAAAATCCCTTTCAACAACAGGCCTGGGCTTGCCCCACCTCAGGGGAAGGAGCCAGGAGAGATGGAAAATAGTAAGTAAGCTCCTCCTAGAGGTGCAGTGCAACTCACCCAGGTTTTAGGGATCACTGTCTTCCCTTGCTTTGCTCCTCTCTCCTCCATCCCTTGGTAACACTACATGTCAGCAGCATCTGATCACAGGCAACAGAATGAGACTTTGGGCTGTGCCAGGAGCTGGAAGCATGTATGCTGGTGAAGCAGAGACAACAGGCTGGGGCTGCCAGCCTGACCCTGCTGCTGGGAAAAGATTTTGTTTTTCACCCAGGGTTCATTTACGCTTGTGTTCATTTACCACCCCCAGGGCCGAACCTTGGCTGTCCTGAGTAAGAGAGTTTGGGACTGCCTTTTGTAATGCTCTTCCATCAGTCACTGAAGGAGGGGAGGGGAGGG
>VZSE01004118.1:121587-216865 GCA_013398275.1 Promerops cafer | reverse complement strand
GAGAGGAGAGGAGAGGAGAGGAGAGGAGAGGAGAGGAGAGGAGAGGAGATAGAAGCAGCACTTTGGGCCTGTCCATCTGTGCACTGGCAAGGGAGGGGCCAAGGAGGAGAGGCAGATGTTTGGCTTGTCAGGCTGGGTTTGCCTTGCATCAGGGTGGCACCTCTGTGCTCCATGAGGAACAGGCACGTGTGGCTCCAGACTCTTCAGGTGTACGTATTTGTCAGGAGCACATGCTGTCAAATGTAGAATATAACCCACCTGCCTGCTTTCCTAAGTCTTATTTAGGTGGAACAACAATACACAGCCACAAATGATAAATGCCCAAAATTTAGCCTGTAAATCTAGTTTTTAAGGTTTTTGCCTTTGCTTGCAAGTTAGTTGGTTCTCAGCTACAACAAGGAGAATTCTGTCTGCAGGCTTCTGGTCTTCATGCAAACAAAATCTGTGTGGACACAGCCCCACAAACCTTTCTATGCCTCACATGGAATTATTCAACCCAGTAACAGCCTCCATCCACAAATTAAGTTGGTGAGGATTAAATGTTGATAAAGGGTGGAAAACATGGTGCCTTGTGCACAAGAGTGGCAGCTGATCACCTAACTACTCTACACCTAGACCACTTGAAACATTCAGGGTGGCTTAAAGACACCTGATTCTGAAAAAATATTTCCACTTGAAAATTCTTATTGAGGTATTTTGGGGAAGGAAGAAATAGCATTACTATCCCAGACCTATGACTGTTGAAGGACCAAAAGAGGCCCCTAGTACTGAAACTGGTGGACATGAGATCTGCTAATGGACGTAATACAGGTCTTTATTTACACAATTCAGCTGAGAACAGATTTTAGCTTTGTTTTTTTATTACATAAAAACTGACTGGAGTCTGGTATGAATGTCTGAACACTCAAGCCAATTTTCCTCCCATTATCTATAGCAAAATGAAAAGTGAAAAGGGTAGTGCTTTAATAATTTGGTTTGTTTTATTCTAATTGAAACTTTTTTCCTTGTGAGTGGAGAGAGAACAGGTGCCTAATTAGAGCCCACGATAATTCTCACACAGATATAATTAAGCAGGAAGATCAATAAAAATCTCTTCTTGCTGAACAGTTGCCACTTTGGAGATAGATGTTTAAGTGTGCAGAAATAAATCCTTTCCCTGGAGCACATGATAGCACTCTTTCGGGAAAAGGATTTTACTTATTTATCTTTCCAGTGGCCATGGTACTCATGAAAAGTACAGACCAGCTTGTTAGGAAGGAGTTATGCTGTTACTGAAAGATTGTGTGAGTGTATACAGAAAGTTTTATGTAAAAGTAAATTCTGTAGGAAATTGTTACTTTTCCAAGATCTTCTGGAACTTTTTATGAAGTATGTTAAAGAAATTTTATTTTTAATATATTCATGGAACAACTAGAAATACCTTAAATGGGTCAGACTGTTTGGCCCTGTTCAGCAGATGCTGACTGCCCCGTGAATTTGGCTGTTCTTGATGTGCATGGGTAGTGCAATGAGAGATACAGAATTATACCAAATTTGAAGGACCTGTGCACTCCCTTGAAGGCAAGCCCTTCAGAGAGACCTTGACAAAATTAAATGGCTGGGCAATCACCAACTAAATGAAGTGTAATAGGGACAAGTGCCCGATTCTGCACTGGGGATGGGGCAACCTTGGATGTGCAGATAGAGCTGGGGAATGAGATGTTGGAAAGCAGTGCCACAGAAAGGGACCTGGGGGTCCTGGTCAATGGCAAGTTGAACATGAGTCAGCAGTGCCCTGGCAGCCAGGAGGGCCACCTGTGTCCTGGGGGTATCAGGGGCAGCATCGCCAGCCGGGCAAGGGAGGGGATTGTCCTGCTCTGCTCTGCACTGGGGCAGCCTCACCTCGAGTGCTGGGGGCAGTTCTGGGTGCCACAATAAAAGAGATATAAAGCTATTGGGGAGAGTCCAAAGGAGGGCCATGAGGATGGTGAAGGGTTTGGAGGGAAGCTGTATGAGGAACAGCTGACGTCACTTGGTCTGTTCAGTCCAGAGGACACTGAGGGGAGACCTCACTGCAGTAACATCTTCCTTGTGAGGGGAAGGGGAGGGGCAGGCACTGATCTCTTCTCTGGAATGATCAATGACAAGACCTGAGGGAATGGACTGAAGCTGTGTCAGGGAAGGGTTAGGTTGGGTATTAGGGAAAGGTTCTCCACCCAGAGGGTGGCTGAGCACTGGAACAGGCTCCCCAGGGAAGTGGTCACAGCACTGAGCCAGACAGAGTTCAAGGAGCATTTGGACAATGCTCTCAGGCACAGGGTGTGATTCTTGTGGTGTCCTGTGCAGGGCAAGGAGCTGCATTTATTGATTCTTGTGGGTTCCTTCTAATTCAGGATATTCTATGATTATCACAGAATCAAAGAATTATTTTGATGGACTATCATCCTCCAGTAACAGACTCAATAAAAAGAGAAAAGCCAGTTGCATTATCACTTACTGTGCCACTGGACACCTCATCTGGAGGGCACAGCTAACATGAAAAATGGCACAGGTAATCTCTCAATTGAGCGTAACTGTTACATGTCCTTTCTTTTTAGTGTTCTCAGCACAGATCCTTCATTTTTGTTCCCTCAGACAGTGTTGTAAGGAGAAGAAAGCACAGAAAAAGCAAGATTAATAAAAGAAAATATTTGATTAAAAAAATAAAGATTAACTTTTCATGGGGCTATATCTCAGAGGTGAAGGCACTTGTTTTCACCGCCAGTTTTGGTGCTCTACCTACTACAATGTGTCTTGGATGACATAAGCATAAACACACACTTCACCATCTGCCAAGTCCCTCCATTCCTGATATATCTTCTGAGAGTATCTTCTTTGGAAAGGGCTATAGTATTTCTAGTAATGGCACTACAGTGTCTAAAAATGCACTTTACCATAATGTTCCAGGTAACAAAGGCTGAGTTCAAGTGAAAATTGTGGAGAAGTGCTATGAAATTCTCTACTCACGGAAAATGTGTCCTTCCTGATTAATGCACTTCTAATAAAACACCATGATGATTGGGCCTTGAAAATTCCTAATTTTCTTAAAATTTGAAAAGTCCTAAAGTCAAATCCCAGCTGATGTTTAGTGGTACCATTTGTTAACAACTTCTTCCCTGAAAAGACAACCACAGAAGAGGCAGCACATCTTCTGAGCAAAAAATTACTATTTCATTAATAAAAACAAACATAATAGTGTACATCGGATCAAAAATGGTATTATTACTGAAATTACTTTATGGTATAAATAAGATTCACCCTGCATATCGTGCTGGTATACTGAACATTCTTGAATGTCTCATCAAGTAATCCTTATTAACTGCTGTCTGTATCTTTTTGCTTACTATTTGCCAGTTATCAACTGGCAAAGAGTCCCCTCCAACCAAACCATTTAATGCTGCTTTGTTGCTAAAATGAAAGTTGTGGAAACTTGACAGAGGAGGTAATTATCAAGCAGATTAAGCTACCTTAAAAGAAAGGAACAGGGAAAAAAAAAAAAATAAAGAGGATTCTGGTAGTCTGCACTTCAAGACAAATGAAAGATATATTCTGCTGCTCTGCTTCTTAATGCTTCACTGAAATTCTTAAGCAGTATGCTACTGGCCCTTTTGATGTTTGCTTGTAGATCACAGCAAACAGAAAATGCATGCATAATGAGAATGATCAAGCCTCATTAGAACATTAAGACTTGTAGACAGAGACTGTGTAATACCAGCTTTTGTCTGTGACTACAAGTGTCTCATGAATACTTGAAGAACTGAGTTGCATTGCTAGCACAGAAAAAAAAAAGTGAGTGCCTGCATTTGGTCCCTTCTTTCCTTTTTCTTTTTTTTTTTTTTTAAATGTTGCTGGTAGTAACTATTTGTCTGGGAAGGAATATGTGGAGAAGCCAATGTGAAGGAATTAATATGTAGGTAATATCTGCTGTGAGGCAGTTCTTAGGACTGATCGTTCTTTCTCAGCCGGGCTAGAGATTGTGGAATAATCTGCTCTAATTTTATTGGGTTGTTGGTTGGTTGGTTGGTTGGTTGGTTGGTTGGTTGGTTGGTTGGTTGGTTGGTTTTTGCCAAGCTGGATCAGAAGCAGTGGAAACAGTGCTGGAACCCCAGCACTGCAAACCCAGTACAATTCACATTGACAGGAATATGAAAAGTTGATTGCTGCCTTTGTGCTGATGCCAGTTATCCTGTGAGTTCAGCTGGATTTCCACAGAAAGAAACGATAGAAGTAAGCTGTGCTTTTTCCTGATGAATCCTATACAAGCGTTCTAGTCCCCAAATAAAGTGTTCATGTGTTTTGGGCAAGGAGGTAGTTTGTTTACACTTTTTATTTTTTCTACCATCATTTGTTAGAACATAACGAAAATGTCCTCATCTTGAGGGGAAATCTAAGAAATGAAAGCAATGTGAAGTTTTAGGTGAAGCATTTCAGCTGTAGCCCTAAGGTAGAAGAATTTACAGAGGGGAATACTGGTCAACACGTGTTTCTTTCTGTTTATTTACAAAATTTAAGTTTTGAGAATCAACTGTTCAAACTTAAGGAGAATTTGGGACTTACGTGGTAGGACTAAAAGGACCTTGTTTTGTTCCTCATTTGTTCCTCTATCTTTATTTTAGGAAACATTTTTCAGATTCATGGGTTTTATAATATTAGATGTGGATAGAAAATGTGATGAGGATCTGTTGGAACGCATGAAATGGAAGGCTCCCTGAGTCCTTCGGGAAGAAAGAAAAATGCAGGGATTGAATTAAAGCGTTTAGAGAAATTAAAAGATATTAAGCCACACAGACATGAACTAGAAGTGTAAGTTTCAGTTTTAAGTACGTAGAAATATATTTTAAGTGTCTTAAGAAACTGTATTAGCTAGTAAAGCGCTAAAACCTAGTTTAAAGTTCAGTAACTTAGCTCCAGACATAACAAAAACATAGTAGAACATTGCTTGCATTTTAGATAGAACAGATAGAACTCTTTACGTGAACAGATAAAACTATATGGGTAGATTTTGTGTAAGAACTGACACTACTTTAGTGGTGCTTCATACTTTAGAATTAAGCTTAGATTGGTGTTGAAAGAATGTTTTAGAATTCTGTTCTTAGCTGATTGGATGATTTATGAATATGGATTCATGGATTATGGATAAAAACCCCTGTATTGGGGTGAGGAATGAACAACAACATGAAAGACAGCAACAAGAAAAAGAAGAAAAGCGTGGGGCTGTTGCTGCTGTTTTTTCTGCTTGAGACTCTATTCCAGGTAGCTCCTGCTGCTGCTTCTGCTTGAGACTCTTTGACAGAAAGCTTTTAGCTTGGACTTTAACACTCTGAACTCTTCGCCTTCAAGATTTATGTATTCATGCAAAAAATAACTTTACAACAACCAACAACTGCTCCTGTTTCTTTGAGGACCCAAAACCCATACAAGTCTCGACAAGGCTCCGTGAACAAAACCCCAGAAAAGCTGGGGTCCTGCTCCAACCTGCGACTTGATTGCTCTGGGTAATGCAAATTAAAGTTGACTGTGAACCCAAGAATACATTACCTGGTCTCCTGAGGACAGTGAGGTTGGTCCCTCATTTCTCTTGCAGGTGGGAGTGGATTTGCACTTAAAATTCCCCTTTTCCAGGACAAGCTGTGGTTATCCTCATAGTGAATGTTGTCACCCCCAGGTCTGTTGCAGCTGGTAGGGATCAGAAAATCCCTTTGAAACCTGCCTAAAGGACAGGGAATCAACACAGAAAAAATACCTTCTATTGCTTTCTCCTAAGAATGGAGGAGAGAAAACAAGGCCACGTGGCTGAGCTGAAAATGTGAAGTTTCTGTAACTTCCCTTTCTTGTCTATTACATACCAGAGTGTCCCCATCCACAGCCCACAGCAACCACCTCGTGTCTGCAATCTGCAACCTCTGTGCAGCTGACCTCCTTGACCACCACCAGCTTTCCTCACTCTCACTGGGCTTGTTCTTCTTCACTTCTGGCAATGCCATCCCTAGGTAACCTTGTGGTTTTCAGAAGAGGTATAGTGTAACATATTTATTAAATTGTTTGGATGAATGCAGGAAAAATATGCTGTTAATAAATCTTTATATGTAGTTAAGTTTGAAAGAATAGTTGATTTGGATCAAAATTGGTCGTGCGAGGTTGCTGACCACACAGGTCTGTTCAGTGTGGCCAATGCACTGGAGGGCAGGGATGCCACGCTGAGGGGCCTGCACAGCCTGGAGAGGTGCAAACTTCTGGAAGTTCAGCAAGGTCAAATGGAAGGTCCTGCACCTGGGTCAGGGCAATCCCAGACATGGATACAGGCTGGTCAAAGAATAGATTGAGAGCCATCCGGGTGAGGAGGACTTGGGGATATTGGTGCACAAGAAGCTCACCATGACCCAGCCATGGGCACTCACAGCCAGAGAGCCAAACGTGTCCTGGGCTGCATCCAAAGCAGCATGGGCAGCAGGGCCAGGGAGGGGATCCTGCCCCTCTGCTCTGCTCTGCTCTGGTGAGACCCCACCTGCAGTGCTGTATCAGCTCTAGGGTCATCAGAATAAGAAAGATGTGGATCAGCTTGATTTGGTCCAGAAGAATATCACAAAGATGATTGGAGGGCTGGAGCACCTCCCCAGTGAAGAAAGGCTGAAAGTGTTGGTTTGTTCAGCGTGAAGAGGAGAAGGCTGTGGAAAGACCTCATAGCATTTTCCAGTACCTAAAGAAAGCTACAAGAGAGTTGAAGGGGGACCTTTTACAAGGACATGTAATGACAGGATGAGGGGAAATGGCTTTAAACTGAGTTTAGGTTCAGATTATATATTAGGAAGAAATTCTTTGCTATGAGGGTGGTTAGGAACTGGAACAGGTTGCCCAGAGAAGTTGCTGCCCCATTCCTGGATGTGTTCAAGGCCAGGCTGGATGGAATTTTGAGCAACCAGGTCTACTGAAATGTGTCCCTGCCCATGGCAGGGGATTTTGCACTGGATGTAAAGTCTCTTCCAGCTCAAACCATACTATGATTCTATGCTTCCATGATTACTAAACTGATGAGCTTGCAGGAAAAATTGCAGTCAAAGCACTGTGGGGATATTAGACTGAACAGAATTTCGTTATTGGAATCTGGTATAAGATCTTTCAGTCATGTTTTCTTAGACCTTTACATGTAGGTGGATGCATTATTATTAGGTAGAGCACTGTGATGACGGTTTGTTGGGTTGTCACCTGTGTACATAGAGTTCTGTCACAGTCAGAGAAGGTGATGTAGTCTCTAGAAATACATGAAGAATTGAGAACAGGTGTATGCTTTTTGAGAAAAAGGTAAGAGAAAAACATGCTGAGAACAATGGAAACAAGCCAGTACCTCATCTGATTGTTTTCTGCCTTCCTCAGGTGAAATACAAATGGAAAAATCAGCAAGTAGTAGGTGAGACCAATACTGGAAGGTATGTTCAGCTTAGTTGTATTTTATTTGTAGGATGATAACTAAAACAATTTAGAAACATTCCTTCATGCGAAAAAGTGGATCGGGAGAGGCTCTTGTCAGAAAGAAGAAACTATGAACTCTTGGGTGCAGGCACCCAAATACGTAACTTGTACTCATAAGCAGGCTCAAACATTTGGGTTGCCTCTCCTCTGCCATGGAAGTTAAGAAGCTTACAGCATAAGCAACCAGCCTCAGCAGATTATCTGTTTAAAAGGCTGGAAATTAATAACTTAAATGGTAACACCATTAACCAAAATACCATAAATTACCAGGACCATTTCACTGCAGTCGCAAAATCATTGATGGCACACTTTACTCAACAAAAACCAGATGAACAAAAATTATTAGCCCTGGTTTCTGAAGGAGAAGCCTAAATGACCACTTTTTCAATTACCTTCACTCTGATAGTTTGAGAATGCACTAAAAAAAATTTGATATAGATAGATTTCTCAAAAATAATTGAGTGTATAGAAGCCTTGTGAGAAACTGAAAGTTGGCTATCGGAAAATTTGTAACTGCTTTCTCCACTAACAGCAGAGAAAAAGTGAATCTCAGCCACTACCTTTTTGGCTGTCTGGCCATAGGTGTTGTCATCTAGGTAACCTCAAACCACGTAGTGTCATTTTGATAGAAGAGGGTATGAAGTAGGTGTTTCAGGAATGCAGAGAGAATCTGAAGGATGTGCTAGGTAAAGAGTAGAGGGAAAGAAAGTTAATATTGTTAATACATTGCAGAAGTATAGGGCACAAGTCCATACAAAATCAGGCTTCTTTCCTTGTTCTATTGAATTTCTTTTACATGCAAAGTAATAGGTATCAGAAGCAAAATAACAGTTCATCAGATGGTGCTCCAGTTGTATGGCACTATATATAATGCGGAATGCCTGTAGCTTTTAGACTTTACCAGCACAGGTTTTTCTCACATTGTTATGTGTGAGCAGAAGTTACTATTTCACAATATACTGCCAAGTGCTAACCTTTCTCAGAGTAGAAAAAGCAGTTTTAGGGAAGAAAAAATTCTACTGAAAGCTGGTCATGTGTCTTTGAGAAAAAAAAAATCATACATGTTTCATTTACACTTATCCAGCTGAGGGCCACAGTTAACATTGAATATAGGTGATCAAAGGCAAGATATCTCTTGTGGCAATGGTGTTCTCTTTCTTCAGAGGACTGGGTGCTACAGATGTCGTCTCCCAGATCTTTGGAGAAAGGACCCAGCTACAGCCTCTAGTCACTGCTGTCTGCCATTGCTCTGAAGGGAGCCTGGCAGTCTAAACAGACTCTGAAAAAAATCTGAACAGACTGTTAGGTTTATAATTGAGAAGGGAAGGTTGGAGGCTTAAGCTTCTGTCTCTCCAAAAATGTCACATGCTTCACCTCTTTCTTGTGAAGTGAATAACTCTTTAATTGCCAAGAACTCTGTGTAAGATTTGAACATACTGACATTCTTTTCTGTTAATTTTCCAGAGCTTTAATATGGTTTGACCATTTCCAACACACAGACAAACTTCTATATGAGTAAGTGGGCTACTTTGCTGAGGCACCAGAGCTGTGGCTAACACTTAATACTCCTGGCTGGGGAACTGGCAGCAAAGACCTGCGCAGATCTAGATGTTCTTTATTTTTGCCAGTTTTATGATGCTCTTGTCATGAAATATCCAATTGCTTTTACGCATGCTTGTAAGATTTACTTTTCAGATACATCTTGCCTGGGCTGGGTTAGGTAGTCCAGCACATGGATTTGGATTTGAAGAAGGCTTGGATTAGAGTTTTGAAACTAACCCCAAACTGTGAGTGACAAGTGACAAGTGAGAACTGGCATTCAGATTCAGTGATATTTACCAAAGCTACACAAATATATGTTCTCCTTTATGTCAGGATTAAATAACGATCGTTTTCATAATTTTTAAGGAGATGGCTTTCAGAACAGAAATGGTGATGTCAGTGCTCTGTTGAGATGTGAGGAAACTCAGCACTACATCCTGCGCTCAAATCTGGCCTTTGAAAATGTTGCGAGTTTTAATCTGAAAGTGTGTCCATGCAGTGTATTCACCTATCTTCATTGATTATTCCAGCCTTTTACATTCACTTTCATAGCATGAGCCACAAAAGAGCTCTAAGTCTTCAGTATTTCTGCAAGAGAAAACTGAGTCTGTCCTAACAATTTTAGAAAGTGCTGTCCCATCTGGCTCTTCAGCCAGACCACCTGAAAATTCAAATTCCCTTAGTCTCTTTGCTGTAAATCCCACCCTCTCACTTACCAGCTTTGCTCTACAAAACTCAGGCATGTATACCAGTTACAAAATAGGACATAGGAAATAATCTTGCCTAACTTCACTCTTTCTGTCTGGGCAGTCAGCACCTGCTAGAAGCTTCCACCGTGTCCGACAGAGCCAATCTCTGATGGCTCTGAAGATGGACATGCTGCTGGCCCAATTAGAGTTGGTAACGCCTCTGTGATGACATATTTCAGAAGAGAATCAAACCAGCATGCGCACAGTTTTTTTCCAGTGGTGGTGATTAGCCGCGGCTGCCGCCATCTTGACGCGGCCCGCAGCGGGCCTTGCCTGCCCGGCCGCCCCTAGCCAGCCGCGCTGCGGGCAGAAGGGCAGAGGTGGTGGCGGCTTCTCCTTCCCGGCGCCCCGCACGAAGAGAGGCATTAAACAGCACCACTGCCGCAGCGGCCACCACGGCCCGTGTGATGGTGGTGGGGTCGCCTGGCCGGCAGCAGAAACATGACGAGCGACTCCCTGATGTGGAACCTAGACGAGATCGGCCTCTCAGCACTGCAGGATCCTACAGGAACCTTTGAATTGGTGGACCTTGTTGGCAATGGTACCTACAAGGAGCACTTTTTCTTCTAATCAGAGAAGAGGAGGAAGTGAGGACATATGAGAGAAAACAACATGGTGGCATCAAGGTCAGTGGAAAAAAAGAGGGGGAGGAGGTGCTCCAAGCACCCGAGATGAGGACTGTGGTGAAATAAACTGTCCCCCTGTAATGCATGAAGTCCATGGGGGACGCAGAGATCCACTCGCAGCCCGTGGGAAAAGTGCTCACACCAGAGCGGGTGGATGCTGGAGAAGGCTGTGATCCGTGGGAGACCTTAATAGAGAGGAAGGGTCCCTGCTTCCAGAAATAGAGAAAGAGGGCCCTTGCTTCCTAACTAGAGCAGCCTGTCATTAGAGGACTGCACCCTGTGGACGAGTGACCCACACCACAGCAGTTTTGGGAAGACTTTTTGCCAGTGGGAGGGACCCCACGGCAAGGTAGAGAAAGATTCCTCTCCCTGAGCAAACAGAAGGTCTTGAGTGATGAACTGACCAAAACGCCCATGCCGTGTCTTCCTGTGCTCTCAGTGGGAAGGACAGAGGGGCTGCAGAGGGAAAAAGGTGGTTTAAGGTTTATTTTACTTCTCATTATCCTCTTCTGACTCTGTTAATAATAAATGTACTTTATACCTTTAAATTTGAACCTGGTTTGCCCTTAAAGTATTTTTCTCCCAAGCCTTATCTCAACTCATGAGCCCTTCGATAATTTTTACCCCTCTCCTCTGCCCAGCTATAACAGAAGAGGGTGAATGAATGATTCTGCGTGGGTGTCTGGCATTTGGCCAATATCAAATCACAACACTAATTCTGAATGGCAGCACTTACCTATTGACAACAGAAAAGTCCTTATGTCTTGTTCATATGCATTCTTTGTATCCTTAGAAAATGCAGTATCTCCTGATCCTTTAAATAAGAAATTACCTAATTCCTTTTAATGGGGTCATTAAGAACTCTGATGTTCCAGGTATAAATTCCTGTTACTACTGTGCACCTTAATTTACTATTCATATGTGAATCCCTTTGGGTTCCCAATTACTATCCAGCATCAGCAATTGACTCCTGAAATTATTCCCACAGGTCTGACTTTGCAAAGGACACTGCAGTTTACACCTTAGTTCCCTAATTAAAGACACAATGCACAATAAACCTTGAACAACTAGCAAATGGAAACAAAGTTAGTCTCATCAAATCCCTGTTGACATGGGTTTTGTCACCTGATAACTGACCACAAGTGGGTCATGTGAGGTGTGCACAATGAGTATTGCTGTCACATGCTAGTGAGGATGAACCAGCAGGAACTGACTGAAAAACACCTTTGTGTAGACTGTGCCTTGACAAACACAATTTGTTGCGACTCAGTGCACGACATCTGAAACACTACAGGTGCTGCAATTGGGCTGGGACATGAATACCAGGTGAGATTGGTAGGGGAAGCAGAGATGGGTTTCAAGAAACTTGTCATCCTTCTCCCTGTGCTTCTCTTCTCTCTGCAAATGCAACTTAGCCATAAAACAGCTCTTGTCATTTTAATCAAAGTCCTGGCCTTGATGGTATCCCAAGAGCAGAAATTTTGTTCTTCTTGGTTTTTTTATCCCCTGCAGATTCAAGCTCTTAAAAGCAAAAAGACTACAACCAGGTTTATAATTTCTTTTATTACAGCAAAGCAAAACATTTATAACAATGCTCATTCTGCCCTGTACTTATATCATTCTCTTATCAAAGCGTAGATCTCTGAAAAAAACACATAGAATTTCACAGATGTTCCAGCCAACAACACAAACACTGTAAGAGTGATAGTAAGAATGGCTGCAGCTGAAAAGCAGTATTGAACAAGAGTCTCATTTCAGGTTATTGTGCTTTGATGAAATGTGCTCCGCATTATGTCAAGTAGGAAAAAAGTTTATATGCAACTGTATCACAACTGCTATCATACTTTTACATTGAGCAGGAGCTTTCAAAAACAAATTAATTAACATTTAAGTGTCAAGGTAAAGCAATACTAATTATAAACAACCCGTAATTTCAATACTTTACCTATTTTGCATCAATCCCTTTACCTCCACTGTTAGGTTTGTCACGATAAAAGGACAACATAAGAAGGGCTGTGCTGTCTCAAAAGGAGGGTGTATTGAGCCAGCAGCCCATCTCCACTACCTGCCATTAGCAGTTGTCCAGGAAAGAATAAGAACAATACAAGCATATCCCACTGCCACGTCTCCAAGACTCCCATCCTTCACTTACTTTCAGATGTGATTTGCTGAGTAACCTTCTGTCTTCTCAACATTATACCATCTTCCTCTGATGGAACACAAAGGGTTTTTTATTCACAGTTTCCTTTGGGAAGCAGCTTTACACACCAAATACCTACCGATCAAAAATATCTCCTTTCCTTTGTTTTAAACATGATTCCTTTGATAGCTTGTGGTTTCTCTACTGAAATAATTTCGTCCTTATTTCCAAGGGAGTCTATATAATGGGTCTAGCTAAGATTTTCCATAGAGGAGCCCTCATAGCGCTCTGCTTTGCACTGGTAGCTACAAGGGTGTTGATAACACAACAGTGTTTTGCCCTCTGCTGAACAGTGCTGGCACAGCATCAATGCTGTCTCTCCAAAATTCTGTCAATATTTCCCATCAGTTGGCTGGGAGCGGGCAGAATCCTGGGAGGGTACATAACTAGGACAGCTGACTGAAACTGACCAAAGGGATATTCCATACCATATGACATCAGCTCAGATATGAAAGCTAAGTAAAGGAGGAGGAAGAGGGAGGCAAGGAGGAATGTTTGCCTTCTAGAACTTGCTGAAGCCCTTCTGCCCAGGAAGTGACGAGACATGGCTTCTGGGAAGTAGAGAATGCTTTTTTTCTCTTTGCTTGTGTGTTTTAGTAAATTGTCTTATCTCAAAGTACAAGTTGTTTTCCATCTTTTCTCTCTCCTGTCCAGCTGAGAAGGGAGAGTGATAGAGCAGCTTGGTGGGCACCTGGCATTCAGCCAAAGCCAACCCACCACAGTCTAATAACGTGTCTTTCAAGGGTCTGACACAACATTTCTCGGTTTTTGTACAAGATCTTGTATCCCTTTTATAAAAAATTTCACACCAATAGTGTATGCCCCACCTGGTGCCCCCTTACACAAGCACGACATTGCTACACCTGGAACTAAAACTAACACCAGGGCAGCAGAAGGAAACACCAACCCAAGAATTCTACCTTTGACACCTGCTAGAATTCCAACAGTTCCAGATACTGATAGGTTTCAGAGAGAGGGCATGGTTTGTCTGTTCATTCCCCTGTGTCCCAGACTGACCACAAGCAGGACTGCAGTGCACTGGCATCATCCTCCCCTGACACCAAAAATCTGCACACATCCAGCAGGTAGGGTTCTGCCCTTAAACAAATTAACTCACTAGGTTCAATCTTAAACACTCTTGTCAGATGCCAGAGGTGACTTTTATTTCAGCACCTAATCACTATAAAGAGAAGTACAAGCACTACGGCAAGTAAAACACCAAAACGCTTTTATTCTTTAAACCTCGGGAATGAGGCTCTGTAATGAAATTCAAAGGTAAAATGACAAACAGAAATGGAAATACTACATCTCCAGATGGCAGTAAAGTTCATTCAATTTGAGCACCTGAGGCACAAAATGAAAAAGCAAAGATGGATATATCGAAAGACCACTGCAATTCTCTCTTTACCTCAGACAGGCTATTCAGTAAAAAGTGAAACAAAACATCTTTAAGAGCAGAAATAACAAAATAGTCACAAGCACAACAAGCATGAGCCAAGTAAGGAATAAATGCAAAAGAATTATGCCAAAAGATCTACTTTGTGTCTAATTTGCAGCAAGATTATTGGAAGAACACTCACAGAAGCATTGCAGCAAGTCTTTGGCTGTGCTGAGTGATACTGGCTACCAACTTCTGTGCACTTGCAGTCTTTTTGCTCCTTACATTTTTCCCTATCTGTGCTTGGTAGATTGAAAACATGTTTTATCTGTAATGCAGGAGCACAAAGCTGGCTTTCTCCACTGTGCCAGGTGCTGTGTACACAGACACATGCAGTCTCACCTCTACAGACCTTCAAATATAAACACCAGAGGACACAATAGAAACAGGGACAGCAAAGACAGACAAAGGCAGTAGATAGTGTGTGAAATATGCAAGGACTGTGTCTCTGAAGCACTGAACTGCTTGCAGGAGTACCAAGTATTGGTAACTGATGTGAACAGAAAGCTATTGTGTGGTACTGGAAAAAAAAAAAAGGAGGAACCATTTTATAGATAATCAACCCTAGGTCCATAGGTCCAGGGAGGTCTGGAGAGACCTGTCTCTTCTTATGGAGTTCCATTACCCAATGGAACTCCATAAGAAGAGGCTGCCAGCCTGGGGAGCCTCCCTCCTCCCAGAGCTCAGAGCCTGGGCTAGGCTATGCCTCACTGCTGTGGGTCCTCTGCCTGCCTGGGTCCAGACCCTCAGCCAGGAAGAAAAGTCATAATTGACCACTCACATTGCCTTGTCCCAGCGTGCAGACAGCAGCACAGTCACAGGCACTGCAGTGTTCCTCCTATCCCTGGCAGCAGGAGAGAGTCCAGTCCCCGTATTCAGAAATAGGCTTATCCTTGTTGAAAAGGCCAAACACAAAACAGGTCCTAAGGACTAATAAGGAGTAACCTGTCTGCTGGCCACCCAAGACAGTAAATGATGTCACTTTTTCTCTTAGTAGCCAGAAGAAATCTATTGTCTGAGGTGCCCTGCAAAATGAGCACTTTGTATGTTACTGACTGAAGTGAAGTTGGCTGTGCACACTACTTTGCTGAGGGGTTGGGCAATCTGAATAATCTGCTGTGTTGTTCAGAATCAAGGTTGCAACTGCACATAGTTTGACAACTAATCAGTGGTACATCCTATGAGAGCTGCTCTGCAGCAGCTGAACAGAGATCCTAGACAAGAGTTTGCTAACTGTCCACTAGCAATTGTTGAGAGATAATACATGCAGTTCCCCATGTTTATGCAGATACTCAGATTTATCTGACAGTTTTATACCTAGAAGCTCAATACACAGTAATTAAAAATGTCTTGACAGTCAAAATCAATGGCTATATAAATTAGAATGCTGTAAAAAGCAATGGTTTCAAAAAATACAGATCTATAGATAAATCAGAATGTTGCAACAGAGAATAATTTAATAGAAGACAGTTAATGTAAAGAAGCTCTTAAATACAGGCTCGATTCTGACTGGGAGAAGAGTAATCTTCAGAACTACAGCCAAGGGAAACTGTGAGAGATTAAAGAGGAAAAAAAATCATCTTGCTAAAGAAGGAGTGAAAGAAAATGCTAACCAAGGTCTAAGATTCACACCCAGGGCCATGCAGCTCTGTGATATGTCTATGCAGGCACAGTCTGAAGTTAGTTAACTTTGATGAGGCTCTTTGACCCAGAAATGAAATACCTTACTTGGTTCCACATCCTGTTCCACACATGCTACTGATCAAAATGTCAGGGATCACGCCTAAAGGTATTGAAGAGGATGCTGCTACATAATTCTTTTACTCTGCCTTTCTCCAAGACAAATCAAGTAGTTGTTGATAGCATACACGATTCCTAAAAAATACCAACCCACACAGCAATGCTAGATTGTGCCTAGTTTGTGCTATGTTGTGTTTTCTCTGATATACCTCATGATGATGAAGTAACACTGTTCAGTAGTAATAACAGGCATGGGATACCTTTAAAATAATAACAATATGAACAATGGATTTAGACAATCCTCATAATTCTTCTTGCACTCTGAACGACAAAAATTGTTCTACTTCACTCCCCAGCAACACATCCCCGTAAATGCCAGATCTGCAACTGAAAGGTTGCAACCATCTGCAAGGTTTACATGTGGGCTCAAACCATTGCAAAACCATTGGTTTTGTATATTGAAATAACATATAATGGCTGACTGTGGAAAAGAGAGCAAGAAAGCCTCTTACTGGGTCTTGATTTTGCCATGAAGACTTAAAAGCTATATATACAAGCCTGCAGGTTCTAACCTCTAGGGACAGGAATGAACATTGTTGGTCACCATATCTGTGAAAAATTTCAAACACACATAATACACATAACACTGTGGTTTTTAAAAAAAGTCTGTCAAATATCTGCTGTCTTTAATTTCAAAGGAAAATCACATGAAGTGCATGAGATCTTTACCCCTAAGATTGAATGCCACTAAATCACCTGTAGCAATTTCAGAGCCATTGTTTAAACCACTATTCAGATAATTTCAAGATTAAATTTCAAATGGAGCCGCATAAAAATACAAGACCCCCACCTGCATAATGTTCTTCCAGAAATGCCTCTTCCCATTTACAAAGTACTTCTATCCAGCAAAAGTTATTTTTTTTAAAAAAAAAACAAAACCAAAAAATAAACATCCTAGTTTTTAATTCTCTAGACAGGGATTACAGACATCCCAGAAAGTGAGAATATGCACACATCCCAGAAAGAGAGAGACTGACATTTCAGGCTGATAATTCACTTGGCATTGAAATGGGCTGATAATTCACTTGGCATTGAAAAATGTATATTTATAAGCAACCCAAATGACTGAAAATAAAAGAGTGTTGAGTAGCAAAGTATGTGAAATAGGCATAATGATAAGAGAAATGAAATTACACCTCCGACAACGAAAAACATAAATCAAGGCTTTTTGTTAATGGATGGGAGATTGCTGCTATGTTGCCATGGAAGATTTTCCTTTAACCTGGCAAGAGAAACGGAAAAAAATTATTCCATGAATCTGCAATCTGACCTTTTTTATGTGCAGTTTTTGAAAGCATTTTAAATACATTTAAGAGTCTGACTCTAAATGCAAAGAGATTTCCAGAATAGATTCCAAAAAATCCTGTTAGAAGGAGTAGCCATTTCTATGCGAGTAACCAGCCCTGAGGCTAAGGTAACAACAAACTAGAAGACAAACCCCAGAGAAGATTGTTTGCCAAAGAATTCACTTATAGGTATGTGATGCCCTAGTTGTATCAGTGAGAGTAAGGGGATTTTAAAAAGTCTGGAGCATCTGCAAATCTCATGGGAACTGACAAGAAAAGTGGGTGTTTAGCATTTCTGAAAACTGGGTCATTTCTACTTAACCATAACGACTGTGGAAGTTTTACTTTTACTTACTACAGGACACATTAAACCCTGGAACTTGTGCCTATTAGAGACTGATCTGCATGTTCATGGTACATAAATTTTATTACATGTCTGTGAAACAGTGTTTAGTCTTAAACCTTAGCTTAGAGCTCAAAATCAATTCCTTTGAACTCATACAAACAGAGTAACTTCTTGGACTAGTCCTGGTCTACTGAGAAATGTAAATTGTGCTATTTCTTCATTTGACCTCATACTAACCCAGAGGCTGAGAGTGCTTACATCTAGATTGTTAAGTTACACACAAGACTTCCTTGTGTGGAAGATTTTCCTCCTGGGCAACAGATAGAAAGCAGAGATTTCTGCCATAGCTAGGATCTTTTATTTGCCTTGCCTTATCTTTCCTTTCCTTTCCTCACCTTGCCTGGCCTTTGCCTTGCCCACTGCATTTTGTTTTTCTTCTGCAAACATCATACATAACACCCCTGAGGTTACTGTTGGATAGGTAGATAGCTTTCTTCTGTCTGCATCCCAGATGCAGCAGAAGATAGTGACTGGACTTCTGGTAGCTCCATTGACTTAGCAGAGAAGGGTAAGTGCTGATGCTGGTTCAGTAAGAGGGACCTTGAAAAGTTCAAGAGTAAGCTTCTCTATCAGTGAGCTACTAAAGGGTCCTGTTTCATGTTTTTCTATTTTCTCCTTGGAAACTAAGAGGGGAAACTTCAGGGGAAGTATTAACTATGTCTGCAACTCCCAGTGGCAGCTGAGTCCTACAGAGCAACACGGGTGTCTCCAGGAGGGTGGTTCTGACAAGGCACAGCAGTGCTTTCAGATGGTCCCAGTACCAAGCAGTGGGTCTAATTCTGGCTCTCACACAAGCGAAAATGGGTGACTGAGCAAAGGGCAAGGCCATCACCAGCACACAGGAGCCAGCAGGGACCAAAGCCTTATGGTACATAAAGGGCTCTGAAGCACTTTGAATGGGGACACCACATAGCCCAAAGTTTGTCACATTGGCTCCACCTGTAGAGCCACATGTGCCTACTGTGTGCCACAGAGTGTTCTTCAGTTCCTGAGCCACATCTAGCCATCAGTATGCAAATATTTGTGAGGGGGGAATGTTTGCAAAATGCACTCTATGGTTGCCATATGTTATTGAAAGAATTAAAATTGAGGTGGCATGGGTGGGGGAGAAGTTAATTAAATCGTTAGTAAATAGCTACTAATGTTTGCATTATAGTCATTTAAATCAGTACTTATGTGTCTTTTGTACCTCCTGCATCTGTTCTGATTATCTCTATTTCATTGTAAATGTATACAACAGTCTGACATAAGGCAGTTTTTTCATCTTTGACAGGAAGACATTAAAAAGATAGTTGGTATTTTAGAGTGTCATTTTGTTCTTATTAACACAAAATAAAAACTGGTTTGCTGCATGGAGTTTTCACGTCTTGCCAGTATTAAAGTAAAGATTCTGCATATGGACTGCTGCAACATTTCAAGTGTCTTACATTTCACAATCAGTAGTTGGGGACCACATTTTTTCAGATTTGGGGTGTAGGGGACAGCTGTATTGTAACTGCACATGCAAGCTTCATTTTGCAACAATGCATTTATGCATAGTACTGAAAATCAAGAGAGAATAAAAGGCAGTCTTTGTAGCAGAGAACTTAAAACATCCTGCCATAGTGATGACAAAAAAAGACAGACAGGCAAGAGCAATGAGATACTAGACAGCCTGAAGAAGCAATGCCAGGGAGCCTGGCAATTTATTCCAGTTCTTTTTTTATGTGTTTTCTAGAACATAATTTCTTTGCTCACCAAAAAAAGCCCCAAAACCCTAAAGATGACTTAACATTACGCTCCAAAGAACTTCTTCAGAACTTTGCATGTCAGTTAGTCAGGAGAAATCAGCCTTTGCCTTTTTATGAAGAATTAAAACAAGCAAGGGTGTCTAAAAACATCTTTCTGTTCACTGAAAAATAAAGAGAAGGAGAAGAAGAGAGTAAGCTACTATTGAATAGTTGCCCTTCAAATCATAAACCCTTGAAATAAGCCCCTTTTTGCTTTCCACTCTGGCAACTGTGAAGTTGAGTTTGGCCAAAGATGACATGTTAGGGGAGGGAGGAGGACCTAAGAAGGTACTTCAGGATACATGACTCAGAGGTGCACCAGAGTGACTAGGGAATAGCCTCCAGGGAATGAGGCTTTCACTGCCCTGTGATACTGAGCAGAGACAGAAAACAGGACGCAACTCTCAGCAGCCCATTGTCTGTGGCTCTGGATGACACCCACAGAGGGCCGTAGAGGGTGCCATGAAATCAGCCCCATGCATGTGTCTTCCAGGGGGCTTCCAGTGGGCTCCCTGCAACTGCTGCTTTGAGGTATGGCCAGACCCATTGCCCACACTTTTACTGGTCTGGGGAACATGGTCTTGGACCAAACAACTAGGGATTGCACTAATACTGCAATATTCAGCTCTGATGATACTTTATAATAAAAATCATCTGAGTGCTCATCTTCAGAAATCAGGCCTCTGGGGATGTTTCAGACTGAGTGAGAAAGAAATACAAGCCACTTCAGAATCACTGCAAAAGTCCTGGTCAGGCACTTCAAAATGCTAACTGTTCATCCTCATTTGTAACTTTTCTGTTAAATCAGAAATCTTGAAGATTTTTACTTTTTGCTAGTTAAAAGCAGTGTGATAGGAAAAATTTTTGTGTGTGTGTTTAGAAATCATGTGAGCTTTTACACCTGCATGCAAAACAAAATAAATATATTTTGCTACTACTTTGAACTATATAGCCACTTGTATTAAAAGTGGCATGCAAATAGCTATCTCTTGTGTGCCATAGATTAGTCATACTTTTTTCCAAGGAAGATTATAAATAGTGTTTAGGAGGGAAACAGAGAGTATTTTGCAAATGAGTCCAGATGGAAAACTAACAGATGGCCTAGTGCTGTATTTTGTATGCTCAGCGCTATATTTAAATAAAAAATTTTCATAATTAAGATGAAGGTCTGTAACAACACTCGCTACTTTTCCTGTGGCAGCAGCATACATCATGTATCACAGGTATGAACTGCAGGCTTTTCATTAAATAGTGGTTAAATATATATACAAATCTTGCTACTGAATTTACTTAAAACAGAGGGGAATAAAATGTAATTCATGGAAATTAAAGAATAAGAAAAAGAAAAACCTTTCATACAAACATACGTAATATAGTAAAGATGTCTACCACCATCTGGCCTTTTTTCCCCTGCAAACTGAATGACCCACCACCTTACTTGGAAGGGAGACGAGAAGGATCACATTTGTTGTATGTCTTCAGCCAAGAACCATAACGCCAGCAGGATTTTCCTATTTCATTACCTGAAAGAAATGGTGTTCTTGAATTTCAATAATTAGAAGAGCTGGAGAAGATAAACTGTGGCCCTACACATATATTGTAATCTGAGAACTGAATCAAGAGAAGTGACTTACATGTTCGTATCTTCCATGAAGTGGCATGTGTGTGTAAGTAGATGTTACTGCCAGAGAGTGCTGCAAAAGCAAGGGCTGTAGCTTGCCCAGGGTGTAACAGGTCAGGGGACACAGCAGGCAGAGCAAGGGTTCCTTTCCCAGCATGCAGCCCCAGCCTGTGCTCCCTGCCACCCACAGCGCTGATGCAGCCTGAGGGACATGCAACAATTGCATTCACACCAAACAGCCTCTGCATCTGCAGCACTTTTTTCATGCCACCTGTGAGGAGGTAAGAGGTGCTCATTTTACAGTGGTCTGCAAGCAGGGTCCGTTGAAGTCACTGGCAAGTTACACTCGGTTTTGGGCCACTCAGATTTCAGGAAGAGAAAAAATGGCTTAAGAAGTTTCTATCTTTTTGCTGTGCTCCCTGTTTTCCTTAGTTGTCTCAAGCCAAAAACCAACTGTAACTTTGTGGCAAGAGCGACTGCCTCTGTACAAGACAGAAATGCTACACAAATCTACCTGCTGGGAAATCTTTAGTATCAGCAGGGTTCAATAAAGATGACTCTACCAGGAGACATTAGGCTGCAAGTCAGCAATTCAGTGGGCTTACAAATCATTGACAGTGGTAGAAAATATGTGCTTTGTTATCAGATAGCTTCTTCTATTGCTCTCATAGCCATAACATTCAAGTGCCTTACCATAGCACATTAAATACTGTGACTCATTAACTATCATCTGCCTCATTTTCCAGCTTATCCTTCCCCCATGGAGGGAATCTGATGTACAGCAGGGTGTCTTGTTTTGGTAGGGTACTATTTTTTTCACATGTTTCTGTGTATACATTAACAAAGGAAAGCCTGAAGATGCATGCCCTGAGTTGGAGCAGAGCAAAGGATGTTTGTGGCAGTCATTTTCATCTGTGGGAAGACAAAGAGTACAGGTACAGGTTAGCTCCTGGGATGGCAAGCTTGCCCTTTTTGAGAACATGGCCTTTTTGAGGCAAACACACCAAATTTAGAAACTTTTTATTCTTGATAAACCACTCTGAAAACAGACAGTTCTAAGGCATTCATGTTGCTATTTGTAAAACCAAATTATTCCTTCCTAGGGAGTGCTGCTATAATGCTGTCAGTCTCTGCTCTTCTGGAATTTGCTGTGTAGGTTTGACATTTCTGAAGTCAATCCTAAAGTGAAGGCTCACTCATTAAATTCTTCCTCCCTGCTTTTTGTCATGTGTGCAGCACTGATCAGTGGCTGCAGAGACATCTGCTGGTTGTTACAATTTTTGAGTATATAGTAACCATAAGGAAGACAGAAAATGACTCAAATAACATTTAAATTCTTTCATAAATTTCTCAGTTTCCTGAAATTTGTTGAATTCAGAGTGGGCTGATTGATGTAAGGAAGGAGTAAAGAACTGGAATAATCTGTTTCTATGATGAGATTTAGAGCCTTTAGAGGCTATGATGAGTAAGCCTTTAGAGTTGCAGGAAATCTTGTTTAAATGATGGCTCTGATTTTAGGGATTTAGGTTTTGCATTAGCAATATCAGAGTTAGGTTTGTTTAGACTTTTATGATGAGTCCCACATTCGACATGACATCCCCAAACATCTTACCTATGTACCAAGTAGCGTTTTCTTTTTACTTCTCTATTGCAAGAGCAAACTCTTCAAAGTAAAGAATGTTCTCTATCTCTTGGGGCACTATCTGGACAAGACACACTGCCATGAAGGTAGATACTATCTTCTACTTAAATAATTTCCTTGGCTTGCAGTGCTTTTTGTTTATGTTTGGGAAGATGGACTTCCAGCTCTTGGAATAAGGCACAACTCACACACTGTCCTGCTCACCCCCCACCCCCTCCACTGACACTGTCAGAGTTTAAACCAATTTCACCTTGTTTCCAAAGTTATCACCTAATTTGCATCATTCTGAAGATCTGGTAATTCAAGAAACTGAAACACCAGGTTGATAATATAGCAATGTGCAATGTAATCTGGACTTTTAAGGCTGATGAATTTGACTGTGAATCAGTTCTGCGCAGAGGTTTGCCTCTTCTGTGCTTAATTACACTTGTACAAACATCCATTTGTTTGTCATTGCCAAAAAACGTGTGTGAGATATTTGCATTCCCAGAAACCACATTTCCATATTGAGCACTTCTCTGAGAATGAAAACATCTCAGCCATTAATTCAAATGTGACACACAAAATAGTTAATATTCTCTTAGTTGAACTTATCTGAATTTTCACCGCATAGTTCTAAAGAAACTATGTGGCTGTAAGTGTAGTAGACCTAAAAATCCAACTGCTTCTGAAAGATGAAAGAAAATTCATTTATTTTTACTTGAGTTTGCTTTGTAAATATTTACTGTTCTTTGTTATTTTATGAGTTCCAGAAACCTTTAAGACCCTGCTATGCACATTAGCCACTGACTTTATCCTCCCAAGGGGAAGACAATGGGACGTTTCCTCATGGACACTTCCTCATCTGGGAAGGACACACAACATGGACAAGTGCGTAGCAGGGCTTTAATACAAGTGTTATTGTTTGTTGTCATTTTACAGAGATGGAGTTCATTTTCCCACAGGTGCCCTCCCAGTGCTGTGCTTTGCATTGGTACCTACCAAGGTGCTGGTGACACACCAGTGTTTTGGCTGCTGCTGAGCAGCTCTGCACAGCATCAGCACTGTCTCTCCATCATTCCACCCTCCCGCCAGCAGCCTGGGGGTGGGCAAAATATTGCCAGAGGACATAGCCAGGACAGCTGACCCAAACTGATCAAAGGGGTTTTCCATACCATATGACATCAGATATAAAAGCTAAGTAAAGGAGGAGGAAGGGAGAGCATTGGTTATTTACAGTGTTTGCCTTCCAGAGCAGCTGTGACATGTGCTGCAGCCCTGCTTCATGGGAAGTGCTTCACTATTGATGGGAAGTACAGAATAAAATCACTGTGCTTTTTTCTTTCTTTGAGTAAGCACCATTTTACTTTTGCCTTAGTAAACTGTCTTACCTTGACCTATGAGTTGTTTTCCATTTTGTTTTGTCCCCCTTCCATGCCCAGCTGATGAAGGCAGTGCTAGAGCAGTTTGGTGGGCACCTGGCATCCAGCCCAGGGTCGACTCTCCAGTCACATTTTATGGAAAGCTTGTAAATAAAAGGCTGGAGTTCAGTGCTGCACATGGAAAAGCCCCAGAAGAAGCTCAAGGGCTCCACCAGAGGTGGAGTACCCCTGTGGCTGCAGAGAAGCACAAGGCAGGTGTGGCAGAGTCCAGCTCAGAGCCATGAGCAGCCCTGCTCTGCCTCCCTGCTCTCAACAGTGTGTTGCACAGTCATGAACCCAGCTGGCATGTGGGCTTGGTGCTGTGATTTTATTTCTCAGAGGTACAATCTTTGGATTCAAGGGATCAAATACGAGGGCACTCTGCTGAAGGCTACCAACATATCACATAATCACTGATAGCAGAGAAAGAAGAAAGGAAATGTAAATATCTGCTAGTAATAAGGCATATAAGGAATTTGTGATGGGATTTACAATGGATTTAGCTCTCATTAAACTGAAGAAGACAATATTATTGGCTAGATTAGATGAATCTCCTGCCCCAGAGTAGGGTTTTTTCCTCAGCCTAGATGATTCTATGATTCTATATAAGCACAAGGTCTCTCAACATTCTGCAGACATAATGGACCAGTCCATTGCCCAGGTGACCTATCCAGGAGATAGGCTATGCCTGCCAGGCAAAACCAACAGATTTATCTTTTTCCCTGCCCCTTTCTTTTTGTGTAAGTACATTCTCTTCATGGCTGCAGAAGCATGGCTTTTCTGTGACTGCAGTTGTGGATAAAATTACTCAATCCTTTTAATAGGACTCCATTTCAAAGGAAGCTGAGTGGTATCACTGTTAAGATCCAGACTTCAGGGACATCTTTATCCTTGGCTGACATTTCTGTAACTAGTATGGTCCTGGACTGGCTCTCCCAGAGCAGGCTGAAGCAGAGGTTAATAGCCATGGGGATATCTGTGCTGTGGGCACTTGGGCACTTCAGTCTTCAGAGTAGACTTCTGTGACAGCTTTTTTCTTAAGTACTGCTCAGACCAGGAGCTAGATTTAGATGCTTACCGTATTAGATGAAAAACAGTGTTTTGGGAAATGTGCTGGGGCATTGTCAGTCTCCATCAGTGATTAACAGAGGGGAGCAATTACCAGTTAGTGGCTTTTCCCCAGATAAATTCAGAAATGGCTGTTTTAGGGCAGGTGTTCAAATACTCTTGCAGGGACTCTCCTGCTGCCAACAGACCCTTCAGGTGGAAAACTGTTGGTGTGACAAATGAATATGCAAAGGAAAGGTTGAGGACAGCTGCAGATTTTGGAGTAGTGACCCCGACACAATTGCACAGATGGAAGCAGCCACAGAGAGGCGGAGGGACCAGATATTGCAAGTTTAATCGTGGGAGAGATGCAAGGCTCAAGAGCAGGTGAAAAACCATTTCCTTCTTGTTAACCTTGGGATGTCCTTTCTCAAAGCGTTTCTCAGCTGCTTCAGTTCACAAATAATGAAATGGTAATTTTCAGGTATGATCTTTCTCCTGGAATTCTTCAATTCATTTTCAAATGAAAAAATTCTTCAATTCATTTTCAAATGAAAAAACTTTCAGTTGCTACTAAACCTGGAGTTGTGGCCTTTATCTGGAAAGAGGATGAAAATGAGGCTAAGAGGGGAATTGTTTCGTGACTTGAAGCAAACTGCAGAGCTCTGAAGCACATGCCTCGCTCCATTTCCTTTCAGCTCACATCCCGTAACCAAGTCTCATTGTCCATGTAAGATAGCAAATCTGTCATGATGGTCATTGTGTTTTCTTGTGAGGAGAATCTTGTTTACACACAGACCCTGCTTGCTGGTTCTCTTCCCTAAAAAGATCATTTGGTTCTGTTTTGTCTTGAGCATGTCCAGGGGTATCTTCAATCACCAAATCTTGAATGATTGGTCATTACTTTCTTAAAAGCACTTTCACTACTGACAGATGAGGAGTAAAATATAAGTGGATTGTTTCACAGTACAACACATAATACAGATGCTAGGGGAACCATGAGGCTACTGCCTTTTGTTAGTATACCTAAGAGGAAGCGTGACTATTTACAACATCTGTTCTCTATTTAATGTGACGTCATTTAGCTAATGAGGGAGTTTCTGCTGTTTGTGAAAACAGAACAAGATTTTTTAATAGGTTTTTTTAACTTCCTTTAAAGTATGGCTCTATTATCTGGATAATTTTGTTTCAGAAACTGAAGTCAGCTGCTTGTCTCCATCAGGAATTTATATGAGGATACATGATACTTTGATTTGTCAAGGTTAGCTAAGGTGAGGTGAAGGCTTCCTATCCTGGCCTGTGGGGAGGGTTGTACTTTTGCAGTGGGCAGGACTGCCTGCAGTCTTGCAGCTGACCTAAAACTCACCAGGGTTTGATGCTGTTTATGCCTGCTGCAGCTGTCTCCAGTTTAATATACTGAAGTTCTTTGGTTGGTGTTGGAAGCACAGCCCACTGTAGGTTTGAAAAACATTCTCTCTCCTGGTGCACTGTTTTGGGAGCCTGCAAAACCATGTGAGGTCAAGGTAGAGGGAAAGACACACTTGGAAACAGCAAACTGTGTGACTGCTGAGTGATTGGGTGACTGTCATGCTCCTTGGCTGTGCTTGTGGGCTGCAGGGCTGGAGTGTGTTCACAGTGTTCATGGTCAGTGCAGGGATTTGAGCAGAACTTGATGTACAAGCCTGTTCTTTGCAGAGAGTTGAATGCTGCTTGGTGAGAGAGTTTATGCCTTAAAGATTTCTGTTGTCCCTCAGACACTGTGGGCATTGCTTACAATGGAAACTCAGTGTCGTATCCTTAGCAAGCAAGTCACTGAGACTGAAACTGACACAGCTGTGAGGATAAATACTGGCTAAGTCCAGCATTTTTAAATGCCCTAAAATGATATGACACGCAAAATTAAGCACAGGATAATTTATGCATCAAGCACTCCCCCTTTTTTAACAAGGATGTAGTGAATATCCAAGACAGTGCAGTTAGGATTTTATCACAGGCTATGTGACAAATGGAGCAAACTTCAGCCGAGGGACTGAGAGCTGTTTTGTTTCCTGAAGCTGAACAATGAATCAGTGGAAATGTGACAGGCATACTGCAGCCAGGAAATGAGGGTTCCAGAGGAAACTTCTTTTGTGGATGTACTTTACAAATCTTTTTCAGATTCTTAGAGCAGAACATTCTCTCCTGTTGTGATGGGAGAAAATAAATTCCCTGAGTTAGATCCTGAAGTCCATTTTGCTTAGTGTTTGGGAATCTGCCTGAGGAAAGGCTAAGTAAAAAAGGGGTAATAGGACAGCAGGATTTTAGTCAAGTTTAAATGAGGTGATGTTGAGGATCATCATAACTATCTGAAAAAAAATCTTGCCTACCTTGGTCTGGGACAGACAGCTAAATGAATGGCACCAGAAGTCATGTCCTCTTTTCAAGGTCCTCAGGGAATGCATACACACAGGCTTACACATTTTGTGAGAAAGTGCATTCCTGGGCTGCTGACTTAATGCTCCATAAAGAGCACCAGGCTCTCCACAGGACTCACCTGGCATGACTCAGGCTGCCCACTTGACTGAGGTTCCTATTTCCCCCTCTGCCTCCAGTGCTATTCAGCCTGGCTGGCCGGGGTAGCCTCAGAGGGCAAATCCATGCCTGTTCTGTGTTAGCCCAACCCCCCTTCTCCTATTTTGTGGTGAGTTGGCTGGCTATTCAGAGTAGTTAGACAAGGCAGTATTTCTGCAAAATAACACTGCTCTAAAGATACCACATTTTACTCTTGCTTCAAGCCACATTTTCTGTGTTGTGTTTGATGCACACAGCTCCACCACATGCCTGAAGGAACCCCTGTCCTGTCCTCCTTTGTAGTGCAAGGCTGTTGGGAACAGAAACATAGCATGCTGAATAAAGTTCCTGATGGCTAACACCTTGGCAAGGTTACTGGACCCCCCAGTTTTCTGCAGTTACAGAAATGCAAAGACTTGCACAGTTTGTTGCGGGGTTTTTTTGGCTCTGCTTCTGCAATAGATGTGTAATTGAATCATATTCCTGGTGTATTAGGTAATTACAGCTCTCTGCCATAATTAAGGTTTTCCAGGTATCTGAGATAGACATCTTGGATAATCTTTCCACAGACAGCTCTTAAATCAGGTCTGCAGAAATATTTTCCTAAGTCCTGTGACATAGCAGGGTAGTGGAGTTTACAATACGTAAAGACAAAGTAGACAGGAAAAAGCTGTTACCGTGACTTTGTTGGGGTATTTTCATACAGCTGGGATGCACACTTTTTAAAATCTGCCATTTTTTTTGTTTTTCTTAGAATTGATCTTCCTGGCTGCAATAAAGAAAATGGAGACAGTGCTTCTTCCTGCCTTGGGCAGCATTGCCTCTCTCTGGGGCCATGTGCTACTGGAGAGGAAGCTGGGCACCAGCTCTGTGTTCCTTAATTTTCCCTTGTTCCCCCACAGTGCGTTACGAAGGAGCACAGCTGCCTGGAAAGCACTATTATTACCACGCTGCAATCAACAAGGTAGTTTGAAGCTAGAAAAAAGCAGTCACCACTGGCTTCCTATTGTTCCTTGGGCGTTGTGTTTTGCCCATGTGTTACTTTGTGATTCTGCAGTGTTTCTTGACAAAATATACTAAACACCTTAATAAGGAGCAGCCAGGCCATCCTTTTCTGAAGGCTTTTTTTCCTACTCTTGCAGTAGAGGCCTCACAGTTATCAAGGGTTGTTCCGCCCGCTGTCCCTGAAAGTTAGTGCACTGCAGCATCATTAAAATGTGGTCTGTATTTTAGGGCAGGAGATGCTGACAAGAACATCAGCTACAGAGAAAGCAATGAAAGGACAATATCCTGTTCAAAATCAGGCTTGTTTGCACAACACAAGGGAAAAAAACATTAAAAACATAGTAAGCACAGCTGGTGCTAAATCACTCTGGTGTGTGTCTCTTTCTTGTAGAAACTGCTCTTTTTAGTGAGCCACTGTGCAGTCGTACTGTGCACTGCTCTGCCCTTCTCCTCGTGCAGACACACATGTGCACCAAGCCCTCGCTGTGCAGAAGAACAGAGACACAGCTGACCTCCTCCTTCTGTCTTCCTGCAGTGCTTTGGCTTTCCTTGGGTTTGAGACATTTTCCCTCTTTTCTTCCCTGTCTTCTTATACTTCCAACACTGAACCTTCTCTCAAGGTTCCCTAGGTTTCAGCTTCCTCAGCTAATTGTTCCTTTTAACAATGTTTTCTATGCAGAAAGTGTTGAATTCTGTTTTTCTTGTTTTCAAGACTTTTGCCATTTCATCTTGTTCTAAGGCTCACATAGCTCTTCTCTGCTCATCCTCCCGCTTTGTTCTCTTTCAACATTCTTCCACTGAAGAGGAGTGGCTCTGACCTTCTCTCCATTTCTCTGTCTCACCACGTTTATTCCCTTCCTGGCATCAGCTCTAGAAGATACCTACTGAAGCGTCTCAGTTTTTTAAAATCTAGCCACCTATAAAAGAAATCCAACAAACAGATAAAATCATCCTGGTTGTTTTCTCCTCTTCTTTCTCTTGTTTTTCCTGAGTTAGGTAAAAAACTGTTTCTATAACATCCTGCCACAACTGAAAATGACTTTTATTCTGAAGGAGAAAAATGCATGGATGCCTGTGCAGCTGGCTGAGACGAAAGATATGGAAGACAATCAAGTCCTTAAGGACATAAAATGTTTGAGCCAATCTGATTGTAGCTTTTGATTTCTGGGCCTTTTCTTTGCCTTTCTTTGATTTTATTTAGGGTTTTTTAATGTGTATATGTTGGCTTTTTGAGGGGGTCCTGTTTGATTTTGGTGTTGTGGAGGTTTCTTGTTGTGCTTTTTGGGGGATTGTTGTGGGGTTCGTATGAGTTTCTTTTTTTTTTTTTTTTTGTTTGCAGGTGTTTTATCTTTATTCCTAAGTAATAAAGAAATGTTGAAAATCTACCTCTATAGGGAAAGAAAAATGCTGATCAATTCTATGCTAGCTCTCAAAAGCAAAGTAGCAATAGTGAAACAAACTTATTTTTAAACACCATCTTTCCTCTGCATTTATTAACCAGCAGGTATATAAATGGGGCATCAGGCACTGAGAGAGGCATTTCAAAATTGTTTTCCTCACTACTTTATTACATACTTTGAAGTTGAACAAATTATAATGAGCAAACTACTCAGAGAGTTTGAAGCAGTCTTTTCTTCAGTTTGTAAATGATGAATGCACTAGTTTATATTCTGACCAATTGTTTTGTTCATAAGGTTTTGAAATACGCTCTGTAGCCATATATAAATTCATGATTTGCCCACAGAGAATTTGCTTCAACTGCCTGTTGGTTTATTATCCCTTTCTAGTGGATTAGCAGCAAAAAATACAGGAAAATAATTCATTTTCTTACTCAGAAAGCAGGAAAGAATATCAAACCATTCACAGCACTGCTAAATATCCAAATATTAATGAATACAGCCACAAAAGGCCACTTCAAAAAAAATGTAATCTGTGTAGGAAAGTGAATTTAACAGAATCACTGGGTAATTTAAGAACATGCTCAACAATAATTACGCCTTCTTTTCTTTTTTCACCCTGCTTTAGTCTGCATGACATTTTCTTTCCTCTGATCTGCTGCCCATCTCTGCTGGACCTCCCTTGTTTATTATAAAGCAAACTTTGCAGGACGGTGTTCTTGGACAGAACACAGAAAAAGTCTTCTTTGTATAATGAAAACACTGTGAGGGAGTCATTTATTGGATTGGCATGTTGTTGTTTTTGCTGCTTGAATGGCAGATTTACAGGCTTTTGCCGTGTAGGTATTTACTGCTGAGATAGGGAGGAAACTGCATCATAAACATCTCGGTGACTTTGAATAAAAGAAAAAGAAGTGCTGAGGTCATTCCAGCAGCTTGTGTTTGCAGAGTGCAACAGAAGGTGTTCAGCATAAGACAAATACTTTCCTTGGCCATCTGCCCTAGAATCTGCTCAATTAATGTTATTAACTATTATTTGTTTGTATGAGGGAGATATAGAAAAACAGTGCTCTTCTCAGTAAGTTACTTTGTCTGCAGTTTATCCTTCACAGAAAGATTCTTGTGATTACAATATTGAAAATATGTGGTGGCCAAAGTGTAACTGAGACCTTGTCCCACTGCTCAGCCAAAAACATTATTTGTGTAATTAACTCTTTTTGAGAGGCACAAAAATCCCCACATAATGTTGCTTACCCACCCCAAATACTAGTTTGAAAGATGAGATTAGGAAGAAGTAACAAGAGGAAACCCATCGAAGTCTGTAGCTGCTCGACACTTCATGCTTGCGTGCCTTCCTGAGGCACACTCTTCACTCAACAAGAGGTGTCTCCTGAGAGACACTTGGCTGCACAGAAAGTAGAGCACAGCCCTTTCTTCCAGCAGTCTGAATGAGGAGAGGGGAGAAGGCTATGGGTTTTGATGCAGCATTAGCCCAGCACAGTCACAGCTGCTTAGCATATGTTTTAAAATCTACAAATAGCTAATACATCTATATGCATAAAATTAGGTATTTTGTCAGCAAACATAAACACCTCCAAATATTGCCTGGTGTTTCTACCAGGAAGATGACAATGTTCAGGGCTAAATGTTACATTTCAGTTCTCAAAGCCTACATAGTAGAACTCATTATTATCTTATGACAGCAGATATTACCACCAAAGGAAAAAAATGAAATTAATGAATGTTCATTTTTGCTTAATTTTTTAAATTGTGATGTACCCATATACAGGCATCTCAACTAGTGTTAGTAAGTGCTTTAGAACAAATACACAAATATTGGTGAATACTTTGATATGTGCCCATCACTGAACCTTGTCTTATACCATAAGGACAATAGCCCTCCCTGCAAATACAGGTCAGCAAGATGTTTTGGCTGTCTTAAGAAACTGCTCAAGCTTCTATGTGTTTATTCAGAAGTCTGCGTACAGTGTGTTTATTTGGTATTTACTGTTTGACCAAAGTTCACCTTCAGCCTTTATTCGTCCTGATGTAATGCTGATGTAATCCTAAGAATTATAATTTCTATATATCCAGTAGACTTACTTTGCCATAACTCCACTGCAATAATGATAACTTATCTAATTTATGCAGAAGACTAAAATTTGATATACAAAATCCATTTCTGCAGAACCTAATCTTACACCATTTTTGTTTGAAAGTTCTGTATTCCAGATTTTCCCACACTTGTACTAATGTAAGAGAAGAAATACACCTTTTTAAATACAGGATTTTTCACCTAATACTGAAAGTATGTTTCTCCTTTGTTCCTTTCCTCTCTGATGTTGCAAAAATTACCTAGTCACACTGACTTCACCAGGACATGGCAGTGTGGTCCACATCACATCACCAGGGTAAGACTCACATGCCAGAAGCCAAGATTCCACAAAAGTGGGATTTTAAGGTTCCACACCTAATTTCAATTTTAAAATCCAGTACTTGTGCAGCCTTGACAACTGGTAAAGTCACTGTTGAAATGTGATCTGTGAAGCTCATGTCCTCTCTTGCTGTCTAAGACTGGACATATGTGAACTGTCTCCTCAGACAACCTCTGGAGTATCCTTGCAGTAGCCCAAATTCGTGCAAGATCTCATCAGATGGCTTTCAAAGGTGGATTTCAGAATTTGCATAGCAGTCCAAGGAAAATACCACATTCTTGTGGTAGGCAGGATGATGGTATCACACTACTCTTCTCCCACCTGTGTGTCACCAAGTTAACCTAAGATGACAAAGCCATCCTGCAACCAGCAGCAGTTTTAACTGTATAACTATAGAGCCTTCTGTTCACTTTTGGAACTTTATTTAATTTATGTATTTACTTTATTTAGTTCAGTTCTCCTTTCAAACAGTACTTCATGCTGTGGGAGGAAAAAGATATAATCTATTACTTATTGAACAGCAGTGGCATCTATGGCCTCCCTGAAACCAGTATATCATTAAAGAATGTACCAGTCAAGATTTGCAGCAACTGTCTGTTGTGTATGAAATGTAATCTGCATTTACCATAATGACTTTGAGGAAGCCTGTTCATCACCTGTTGTGTGACAGTCATGTAAAAGAGAGAGAGAACATAAGGAGAGAATTTTCCCCATTGGTCCTGTCTCAAATCATTCCTCTCAAATCCCCCACAGACTAAAACAAGAGAGTCAACATGAGCTGCTTTCAGAACCCTGGGGATGTGAGTTTTCCTGCTGGAGTGATAATTTGTTTTCCTTCAGGCAGAATGTATCATTCACAATTCCCAGTACAAGTGTGTTTTCTAATTCTCTTCTTAAGGGAAAAATATACCAATTAGCTCAGTTTGTGGTTTGCCAGGTCTTAATTCATTAATGGAGACAGGTAGCTCAATGCCTGTAAAACCTGACTAGTTATGTAAAAAAGCTGGATGCTGGACTCAGAATAATATTATCAAGGTTCTTGATTCGCACAGGTCTGCTACTGTGCCCCAGGAAACATCTCTTGTCCCTACCACTGGCATAAAAATAATCCCTGCACTGCCTTCTGAGTTATTGCTGAGATTTAAGGCATGACTTTGTATGAAAGTGCCTCTCTTGACCATGAAGCTTGATGTGCTCAGTCCAAGCTCCTGGGAGCAGAAAGGTGGTGTAGCAACCTCAGTGAGAAGCACAAGAGCACCAATGCTATTTCACATGTCCATCAGGATTGCTTCCAGGAGCAGACAGGTGCTCATACTACTGCAAACATGCGTGTCCAGAGCTAAATCCAGCCTATCACTCGCACTACCAACCCAGAGTAGCTGCATTCCAGCACATAGTGATGAGTCGTGGTGTTGTGCTTCTGTGCCAGTTATAGGGGTTGAGTCTCTGGACCTGTACCCAAAAGGCTTCCAATCCCCTCCACAAGTCCACCTGACTCAACCTGACAATGTCTGAGGGATAGACAGACTGTTCCCCTTTTTTTCCACTTTTGTAGAGTTTGACTTGGCTTACTCAATGCTGGCTTGGCGTCCTTTCTCTCAAGTCTATGGAAAGCATTACATTTTCCATCTCAACTCTGCAAGACTCCTGCTTTTTTTCAGAAGGTCACTCCTGCGCATCTGAAGTTTTGCCAAGCAATTTGATGGGGAGATAACTGAGGCAACACTTGGTCATCCTTATACTACAAAACCTCCTGACAATAGATAAGGACAAGGCAAACATTCTGATATTTCTTGGCCCACTGCAAGTGGAAGCTCACCCTTGTCCTCCCTATCCCTTTTCTCCAACACACGTGGAGTGGTTGGCAGAAAAACCAACCTGGAGCTCTTCAGTGCAAACTTTTCTCATGGGAACTCATCTGTGCAGAAAGTCACTGTGCCAGTGCATGCACTTCCATGCTGTTTCTGTACTGTTGATCTCCTGAAAAAAAAAATTAAAAGGAGAAAGTAAAGAGGAACACTGGGGGAGTTGTTTAAGCTTGACTGAAAGGATTCATATGGTCTGTGTCAGGCATTCACTTTGGATGGCAGACAGCTACATGGTGATGAAGTCACTGCAAATATTTTGTTTTGAAGGTCCTGGCCTTCATCTGGAATACAGAAGACCATATTCAACCCCTCAGTTCTACTGAAATGGACTTGAAAGAGTCCATGTGTGAAGTGTAGGTGTACGCTTTTGTTAAAATTTGGCCTTTGAGAACAGCTTTCTCCATTAAGAGAGAGTAGATGGCAAAAGGTAGGAAAATCACGGACTTCTGACTTAATGCCAAGAAAAACTAATTGAGGAGGTTGCAGGCAGCTGATTAAAACTGATGAACAAAGCTATATCTGATATCTACACGCATAGCTATTTTGAAGGATGCAATCAAAGGAGGCATAGTTATTCAGTAGCCTATTTAGCAGCATTGCTCCTCCTCAGCTGCTGCCCATTTGCAGCAGTTCATCCATGGAATGAACCTATGACATGCTTTCTGCAAACTGCTAACTCAGAGTACCCAGGGGCAACCGCAGAAAGACAGAATGAGAAAGGCACTGAGATAAGACTGCTTGCTGCATGCCACAGCTTGGCACAGTGGGACACACTGGCACGACTGGCTCATCCCCTGCCCAGACATCTGCTACCTACTGATCTGATGTCCTTCAAATGCCCTCTAGTGGCTGTGGCTCTGCCTGGGGGCCGCGTCCCTGTGGTGCAGCTGGAAGAAAAGAGCACTTTGCACACACATGTAAAGCATAACCTGAAAGCACATGTGTGGAAAATGGCTGGTGCTCACTGGTAGCCCTCAGCTCCCCCATTTCTGGTGCTGCTACACAAAAGTAGTGTCCAATAGTGCAGCTCTCCGCTCCACTAAGCAGAAGAGCTAGGCTGGGAAGAAACTGGCATTCAAACACTGATGGGGGCTCAGAGGGCCCTCCATTACCTCCAGTGCACAAGGTGCATTGCTGTTTTAAAGACCACTGTCTGAGGGGAAATTTTCTCTTCTGAATCTGTGCTTAAAAGGAGACATAGCACTCCAGGCACCAGGGAAAGAGACGAGGCACCCTGAGACAACACGGTCACAATCCAACGAGTAAAGGATCCTAATATAAACATCTGTGTGGTCTGCCACAGTCTGAAAAAAGTCTTTGGACAATGAGGTTCTATTGCTCAAGGTCCTAAACAGTAATTGGGGAATCTTCTGCAAGAAGTACAGCTTGGTGAAGAAATTCAAGGAATTCAAGACACACTATGAGCTGCATATTTACTTAGGGAAGTCAGATGGAACAACAACAAGCCCCCTTCCCTGTCATCAGGGAGCACAAGGCTAGTTTCTGAGGTGTCTAATATGCCTGTGCAGTTTGCACTTTCAGGCGAGGGCCCTGTCTGACCTACATCTTAAGGTTTTAAGGAGCATACTGGCTTGGCTTCTGCTGCAGAAGATCATGAGGAGTCAAATGGCTGTGACAGTGAGAATCAACACAACTGACGGGAGGCCAACTGGAAATCCCTCTGATATTTTCTCTAGATTTCTTTATATTTTTTCCAATATTTTTTTTTCCTCTTATTATTACACAGCTGCTACTTTTTCTTTTCAGCTGCTATTTTTGCTTTCGAAACCAGTATTCACTGACTGCTCCATGGTTGGCCCTTGCTTAGATAACCTTTGGGAGCAACACAGCTCCCTCTTGATGCTGTGTTGTGTGACTGCGGAGTGTTTTTGCAATGCTGGGTTTGGCATGGCTAACTTCTCACACCTGCTGCAGACCTACCTAAATTATTTCTCAAGTAATTTCAAACTTGTGTGTGAAGCAAGAGTTACAGAAATACTGCTTCACATCCTGGTTCTCTGCAGCTATAATTAAGAGTGTAAGCCATTTGGGGCAGGGATCACCTCCTAGGGCATTTGTTCAGCCTGTGCTGCAATGACATCCAGGAGACCTAATATTTTACTGCCCAGAAAAGCAGAGAGGGAAAAAAGGCACTGCATCCTTATGGGAAGACTGCCCTGATCTATTCTCTGTGTGGATGTGCAAATTACAACAGATGATGCACTTAGCAATTATGTTCTTTGCATACATAAGCAGGAACAACAGCTCCCAAACTGCCAATATCTCTCTTGATTCTCACCAAACGGCTGTGTGTCACATGGTCACACAGCAAGGGGGATCAAGGAAATGAGAGGAAAGAATGACAGAGGAGGAAGCTTCAAATGGTAGATACATGCCTCTAAAATGAACAGCATCCTTTTTAAAAAAGACTGAAATTCATCTGCTTTTCAGGTCTTTCCTTCTTTGAAGTAGTTTGTTTTGAGCATTTTAAACTCCCTCTGAAAGGAGAAAAGTGTCTTCAGCTACCCATGCCTAAGAGTGCATAGCCTGAGCCTGTGTGTGTGGTGGGCTGCTTCTTTAATCAAGTCAATTTTCTGCCCTTCCCTCTCTGTCTCCTAGATCTTCAAATAAAAGATCAAACACTCATCCCCAAAAAACCCCCAAACCCCCTAAAACCCCACCCAAACCAAATAACCAAACAAAAAACCTCCAAACCCAAAACAAACAAACAAACAAAAGTCCCAATACAAACAACTGAAATAAAAGGAAACTCTGGTTCTTCTCATTAACCACCTTCTGAGAGTTTCTATGATTCGTTCCACGTTCTGAATTACCCCTCTGCTTGCACAAGAACCATGGCAAACAGTAGGCACTAGGGCAGAAGATGTTACCCTTTCCCATGTTGTCTGTACATTGAGCACTTCCTACAAGCTCCCAGAAAGTTTGAGAGAAAGTGTAAGAGCTGTGTGTGGCTTAGGACCTCCAAGGCCGGCTTCTCCTACCAAAGGGTTACTACTACCCTAGGAAAGCTTCTCACTGACATGCTGATGGAAGGAAGACTGCAATTTCTACAAGTGTTGATAACCAGATAATGTTTTTACATCACCTGCCACACAGTCTTCCCTGAATCATGGAGTCTGCTGTCTTTTCTGCTTTTCTGCAGACTTCAGGAGAAAGAAATTCTCAACTTCATCTGCATATGAAAATAGGTTGAGACCTCCAAACTCAGACATTTGGAAGATGACATAATTTGACGTGAGTCAGCATGATTGGCAGGTCGAAGCATAATGCTGGCTCTTGCAGCTCAAAAGTGCCTGGTAAATTGGTGGAACTGTGAAGCTCGCAACGTTGTAGTCTGTGAGGTGCATTTCTTGATATTCCCTCTTTGTACAATAACCAGAAGAGTTACTTGATAGTTCAGATTATTCGGACCACATCAGGGCTCAGGAAAGGTGGAAGTTGACAGAAATGGAGGTGGCCTGATCCTCTGACAGGTAGCCAATGAAACAAACACACCAGGTGTAAAGTCACTTAGGGCAAGCTTTTGAAATAACACAGCCTGTTGGGTGGTGCTAAGCTCTGTTTAAAAACTAGGACAGAATTTTTCCAATGGAAACAGCTGGATACTGAGTGCTTTTAAAAATCTGGCTCTTGTTTAGCTGCCTCCATGGGAACTGAGCTTAACTGAAAACCTGGTCCTGACTGGGCATGCTGAGTATTTTAAAATGGGCCCTTCTGGTCTTTAGAAATTTCAGCTGATGGCATTCTCCAAATAGCTGAGATTTCCTTTCTTAAGTACTGCTGTTCTGTGTTCCATGTTTTTTGTTGTTGCCTTCTTTTTCAGCTGACACAAACGTCAGTGCCTGCCAGTCTGTTCCAGGCTTTATAAGCTTGTGCAGTTACAGCCTGCTAATTCCTTTGCTTACATGCCAAAAGCCAGAAGTAGCTATCCGTCACCTTGCTATTTGTTGCTTGAGCCTGAGTGAGTGTGTACATCCTTCAGCCTGAGTCCAGACTAATGCTAAAATTCAAGCCTCATCTACGGGAGGAACACTGACCATCAAAAGCCCCAGCCAAATCTTGGGGCCCTGTTGTACTCACAGTTGTGCAAATAAAGATTGTATGTCCCCTGCAGAATAAACAGACAATACTGACATGCAGCAGTGAGAGAAACAGAAGGTGTGAAGTGTTGAAGCCACTTAGATAAGGGTGCACAAAGCATGGGTAGCCAAGGTGGGAAGAATATTAGATCAAATTTCTATCAGTGTGTTTCAAAACCACAGCTGGACAAGTGCTTGGTGCATAACACCAACTACCAGGAACCAGTGAAGGGTTATTAATAATTCCTGACAACAATGAGATGGGGGGTTTCAAATATAGGCAGAGAACCATATGTTGAAAGTCTTTTATAGGGCTGCACCCAGTTATTTAGCATGGGTGGCTGCCAGTTGACAAGTGAGCTGTTTTCAGAGCTTGCTGTGATGCTCTCACAGGAATGTGAGAGGTATCTGGACAGAATATCTCCAACACTCATGTCAGCTACACACTGTTGGGAAGTGGTGACTGGTGCCATGTAGTACATTAGTGTACTTGGATGCTCTTGCCTGTAGCAGGGGACATGTAGGCACCAGCAGCACTAGCTACATGATTATGGTGTGACTTTAGGGCATAGTATAAAATCTGTGGAAACAAGCTGTTAAGTGTTTTTAGCAGTCTCATTCCAAGGGGCCAAGGCAATGCAGAAGCCAGAAGGCTAAATCTGTCTTCCCATGAAACCCTGGTTTTTGTACAGGCAAGGAATCATTTACTGTTTCTCTGAAGCTGAAGAGTGATGGTAAACAGAGACTCAATGCCAGCTGGAGTGTCTGCAGATAATTCTGCTTTCATATGAAAGGTATGAGGCTGGTCTGAACCACTTGACTCTCTGGGTAGAAAACAAATCTCCCTGCTGCTAACTTCCTGTTGGCTTCCTGCATCTGAAAATGTCTCCTTCTGGGCAGTAAAGTCAAAGCTAAGTGGCAAAAAACAGGAGAGATTCTCCTCCTGCTCTCCCTGAATCTGTGAATTTCTTGCTGCACCACTTGGCTCTGTTCAGAAGAGAGCAGCCAGCTTCTACTCACTCCATACCTAAACGGACTCCATTCCTGTGGTAACACTGTCTGCAGATTTGCATGCAAAGCATGATTTGCACTGCACTGTTTAGATTGGCTATTATGTGATAAAATCATTCTGTCAGGGCGGGGGAATAAGGGAGGGAAACCCTATCTTGTTGTTTTGCTTCTGCTGAGTTCTAAAAAAAAAAAAAGAAGGAAAAAAAGTTTGTGACAGAAACAGGAGAGGGAGGATCAGCATCAATTGCTGCTAGGGAATAGAGCTTTTTGTTGGCTAAACTTCATAATGAATTATACACTCTTCTTCCCACATTAAAGACCATACTGTCTTTTGATGTTATGCCTGTGACCACAAACTCAAGTGCAGATGTCTCTCCTCTTCCCTCTGAGTGATAGCAAGGACAGGCTGAACCCTCCACAGGTGCAGATGGTGTCTGAATGGCTTTTTGAGGTCTGCACTATGCCCACTGTCAGGAGTCAAGCCTAACATTTTAAAAATGGAGATCTTTCTGTACGAGACACTAAATTAACTCTCTCTTTGATATATCATTGAGATAGTCCTTCAAAATGTCTTATTTCTGAGTGAATCATAACAAAAGCCTGACACAGATTAGAACCTGGGGTCTAATACTGGGCATTTTCTGATGAAAGTTTTGTTGTGGGTGGTTTGGTTCCAATTTGAAGGAGATTTTCCCTTTTGTTTCTTCAGTATCTCTAGGGTAAGGCAAAGAATGTGCTCCCTGATGTGCATTCTTTCCTGCTGCTATTTCTGACTGTGCATAGTCTGCTTCTTCACAGTGACCAGGCCAGGGTGTTTAGCCAGTGAATAGTCTGTTATGGGAGATTAAACAGATTTCCCTACTGTGAGAGAACAATAATCTTATGATCATTCAGTGGCTGTTTGGTTTTTGGTTTTTTTTGTCCTGAACAGTTTCATGATATTGGAGTTTCATGTATCTTAAATACAGATCCATAAAGTTCAAAACAAGAATCTGGCTTTGTGCAACTTACTGATACAGCAAGAGGTCCAGTTGTGAAGAAGAAAATACAGAGATTTACTGCATATATTGTGGAGAAATACAGCAGTGTGACATGAAACCCAGCATGAAAGTTAGGAGAGGAAGTCTCAGGCACAAACATCAGCCTCATGCTTCATCTTCATGCCTTCATTAGGTAGTAGCCATTAGATATTTATACATGGGATCTGAGAGCCCACTCAATATATTTTGTTGGGGTAGATGCAAGGATGAGTTCTTAGGGACTAAGAGGGAGCAAACCTCCTCCAGTGATAGGAAGCCATGGAACAATGGATGGAAAAATGAATCCCTTCATCTTGAGAAGATTTACCACTCCTACCCTTGGAGTGGCCCACTGTGAAATTTTGCTTATCCCTCTCATTTTGATTTTCCACCTACAGTTTTGTGCATGAGGAAAAAAACGGCCATCTGAAAACCCTCAGAAGCACAGCTCTTTCCACTGATCCATGTTCAGCACTGCATCTGCACTGCACACATCCACCAGTGGATTACATATGCTGCCCTCTGCTCTCAGAGGGATGCGCGTGGGGCAAGAGAGGTGGCAGAGCCTGCATATATCTTCAGCCTGCAAGCTGCTGCTGGAGGATGCTGTTGATCACCACATGAGCTGCAACTGGCAAATGTGAGAAGGCCTGTGCCACAAAACCCCCCAAAACTATCTGTGTGCTTTCCTCCCAGGGCTGTCCTTGTGCACAAACACATTGCTGCTGTTTCATCCAAGATAACAGGCTCCACTGTTACACAACTGGGCTCAAACCAGACCCAGCAGTATCCCACAGACAGTGAGATGGATTGTGCATGGGTGATGGCAGGTCAGCAACTTAACAGCTCCATTTAAAAAGTGTTAAGACAGTGTTTAACTAGCTGCTAGAACATCCTCATGAGGCAATTAGGAATTGATCTTTGTTTGAAACAGGAAAGTATTTTCCACCAATGCATCAAATCCTGAACGTAAACTAGTCAATAGGTGGAGAGATTTATTTTGATGACCCCTCTGTTCCTGTTTGCCCTTCTTGGGATATAGCTAGCACAGAAGAAAATCACGGATGCAGGAACCTGCCAAGTCATTCCTCTTACAGAAATTTAAATTTCTGTCCCTACAGCGTAAAAAACATGAGAGAAGGAAGCGCATAATCTTGGCTCTTCATCCCAAATCACATGGGGATATTAGGAATTATACTGTAAAATCATTGGGACTGGAAACACATGAGCATTCTCTGCAATAGACCTCACCGACTAATAATCTTTCTTCACCTGAGATGCAATACAACATTCATAATATAGCTTTGTTGATAAACAAAATGATAACAAATATGTCCATGCACTGAAATAACAGGGAAAATTATGTTTGTGCATATAAAGTAGACACACCTTGCAATTTACCTCTCTACATTGTTACTGGCCAGAGAAATGTACTTATATTTAATCCAGCTCTGGTGCACATGACAGGCATTCTGCAGCTGTCACTGATGTTATGTACTGTAAACTCCAAACATCCATTGTAAAACTGTGCTCATTATAAGAAGTAAAATATGGTACCTGAATCTTAACTGAAGTATTAATAATAAAAATGGATTACACGCATGCTGTTTGCTGAGCAATTATTCCAGGGATGAGACTGGTTTCAGATTTTGGCTCATTGACTGAATGGCAGAACAGGTATTTGTATGCAGTGTTTCTGACCTGAGAGAAAATGTCAGAAACTTTATAAGTTTTATAAGAAGAAATAGAAGGTTGGGGTTTTTCTTGCTTTAACTATTAAGTAAAACTCTACTGTCTGTGTCATTTCTCAGAAAAAGAAGAATCTCAGAAAAATTAAATATAATTTATTGAATTATAAGTCTGTATAATCATAAATTTCTCTACGCTTGAACATGATCCATTTTTCGAACGTGTATCAAGGCTTTGTTGATAGGGTTGTTAATGAAAACCCTGACTCTGTGTAATGGGCAAACATTTAGATGATGCAGTAGTGTTTAATTTTGTGGCAAGCTTCAGATGTAGACTGCTTGAACTGCTTAGCTTTTATATGTACAGAAAATGTATGAAACATTTCACTTTTCCCTGTGTGGAATTCTGGGCCTCTAGCTACATCTCAGCCATCAGCAATATGTACCACACAAGCTCTGTGAACATCCCAAAGCTGGCAGCCTGATTTCATAAAATCAAGGAATGATTTGGGGATGGCAGATCCAAAGAAAGATTAAAGGTCATCTAGTTCCAATCCCCCTACCATGGGACACCTTCTACCAGATCAGCTTTGTTAGGGCCCCATCCAACTCTGCCTTGAACATATCCAGGGATGGGGCACCTGCAACCGCTCTGTGCAACTTCCTCCAATGCCTCACCACCCTCAAAGTAAGAAATTTTTCCTAATAATCTAATCTACATCTACCCTCTTCCAGCTTAAAGCCTTTTTCCTACCACTACATGCCTTTGTATAAAGTTTCTCTCTTATTTATCTCTTGCTTTCTTATACACCCTTTTCTTCAGCCTCTGCTTTGAAGGGCCCTCTTGTCTCGGCAAAAATATTGAAACAGTGTGTTCTACCCAGGAATCGTGCTGAATCAGGACAAAGAGCATCTTAACTGTACAGTTTCAAAGGGAATGTACCCTGAAGCCTTGAAAGTTACCTTGGCAAAGCTTCAAAAGCTAGAAATATAAGCCCCCCAAACTGGCGTAACAACAGCTGATTTAAAGGATTCCCTATTGCTTCCCATGAGATCTAAATTCTACCAAATTCAATAGGACTTCTCTTATTGTGGAAGGTGTTTCAGACTTTTTGTAAACTTAACCCCGAATGTGGTTCAAATCAGGACCATTTTACCCAGGGTCAGGCAATGTGTCATGCCTTTTCTTCTGCTCCTTGAAAAGGACTGTTCACATCTGAAGGAGCAAAACCATTGAAAGCAGGAGGGAAAAGCATATTTCCAGTGTTCACTGCCTCCCAAACAAGTGAGATGGAGCTGGCAGATTATGGTGGGATCGTTCATCTTGTGGCCAGTGCCTCATGCCATCTGCGAGCTGGCTGCTGTATCCATGGCAATGGGCAGCCCAGCTTCTAACTTTTCAACATGCAGAAAAGAAAATGACATTATTTCATACTTGATGTAATGGCTGTCTGGTTGGACATTCATAGCTAATAAACAATAAGCTTTAGGTCTGGTGTTTACTGGCAGCTAATGGCCACCTGTGCTAAAAGCTGTCAGTTGCTGCAGTATTTCATTAAATGATAGAAAATGGTCTTTATGCCAGTAATTATGGCATCAATTCAAAAGTTTTGTTTCAAATGTAATCAGCTTTACGACACTAATGCCACTTCTAAGTGAAAACGGGAGTTGCCTGCTAAGTGGAGAAATGCAGTATATACAGCCAAACTAGTACTTGCAGGGAAAAGACTCAACTTGTGTGAACTGCCAAATGCCAGTGAAAGGAAGAAACAGCATTATCTTTTTTGACAGAATGCACTACATCCTTTACAACTTAAGACTTTTTCTGAGGAGCCAGGGGAAGAGGGAAGCACAGGACCCCACTTCAACACTTAACACATCGATTCCATTTCAACGAAACTATGGATAAAGTATGTTTCCTACCAGAATGTGAGAAGCCATAAAAAAGCAAAAGCCTCCCCTACAGGCAGTATATGATGTTGGTAAGAGCACATGTATGAATTTCTATTCAGAAGACATTAAAATGACAAGGGTTATGTAAGTATTCACAGTTGCCTGAACCACATGTTTCTGGGTGTACCATTTGTAGTGATAATATCTCATAAGAGCCCCGAGCTTGGTACCCATCAAAAGGAATCTATTTTAAAGTTTTACTTTGTGCCTAATCTTTGCAATCTCTCCTATGCAATCTATAAATGGTAATTGATTTGTACATGGATGAGAATTTGTAATAAAGATGTGCAGGAAGATGTCCTCTTCTTTCTTCTTTAAACACCTTTCTTCTGCCTTGATGAGGAAAATATTGAACTTAAATTGAGCCGTATACTTAAGAGAGGCACAACTGGTGTAACTTCTAAGCTCCGACTAACCAGAAGGCTAGAAAAGAGGATCGTAACCACCACTCCAGCAATTTTTAAATCTGTGTGTTGAAGGTTGCTACTGAATTCAGAAGCTACTTATTCTTCAAAACTCATGCAATGTGGACCAGGTACTGGAAAGGAAGTACTTCCTGCAACCTCTGTAGCTGTTTGACAAACAGCGGTTGCACAGCTGGCGGAAAAGCCAAGGATAGCCACTGTGTCTGGCATGCACCTATGTTACCTGAGCTGAGTGCTGGAGGAGACCCCATCTACGAGGACAGCCAACGATTTTCAGCTGCATCTTCCAAAGAGACATCCAGGCTTACATGTCCTTGTAAGCAGGAGGAGGAGGAGCAGCAGCAAAGCATGGCACAGATGGGCATGCATGGGCAGATGTGCTGTACAAAGGAAATAGAAAGGCAATCCACTTATTTCTCATTTGCCTGGTTCTGCTTCTCCTCAAAAAAAGTCCACAGAGATTCTTTTCCACAGAGATAGTGCTGATTATTTATGTTAATAAGTAGCTAGTGTTCTCAGGCAACCACTGAATTCAATGGAATTGAATTCCATTTCCAACTGAACCACGGAATTCAATGGGAATTTTAGCCCTAACACCATCAGCCTAGGATGCTACCACTAGGCCCTACCTGCATAGCATAATATTCATCATTTACGTGCACATGTGAAAGGAAGAAGGAGGACTAGCAAGGGCAAGAGTCAACAAGGATGGAGAAGACAATCATATTGGCATTATATGACCTCAGGCCTGTTCTCTAGTTCTAATAACTTTTTTATCATTTGAATAAATGCACGAGGTTTCACTTGCATTTTAGCCAAAGGTGAAATAGCAGGAAAACTCTCCCTCCTGAGAGTTTTGGAGCAGCAAAGGAGGGGTCTTTATTTTCATATACAGAACGGCAGGTTTGAAAAAAAAGACGGATGGTCATGGGAGAAAAAACTGAGCAGAATAACAAGGTAGCCACACTGACTGATGGAAAACAGCAGGTAATTTGAGAAGAATTTCATTACACAGGGCAAATTAAAAGATCAAAGTTGCAAATAGAAGCCAATAAAATGACAGTGATGAAAGAATTAGAAAATAAATAAATTAAAAGGCAGAGGTAGACGGAAGTAAAATATTGCTTTCATCACCTAGTGCAAAATGTGTATTAATGTTTCAATAAAGGGACAAAGGGTGAAAGAACTACATCATAGCATAATTTTAAATGAATCAGGGATCTCTTGCAGCAAATTCACATACATATATATATGCATATAATGTGTGTATGTGTATGTAACAAATACGTGGAGATTCACTCCCACTGCAGAAATTCCTGTCAGATTTACCCACTTCTGCAGAATTGCTTCAGTCTGTCTTGTTCTTACTAACAGTGTCTCTAATGCTCTGTTTCTGAGGTGAAAATGGAAAGATGAGCAGCATGTGAATCATAACGTCTTTCAAAGTTTGCTGACGGTCTGAAGAAACACTAGAAAGGTACAAACTAGCTGAATTCTGACATCTGAAGTTAATAGTCTGCATCTTATTAGAAGTACAATATAAAATTAAATATAATACCACATAATTATGCGATTTACTGAATGTATAATTAAACTACTAAAGAATTTCTCTATCTGCCACTGTGCTTTGCAAACTCCAGAAGACTCTTTATGAAGACAGAACAGGCTGCAAGTGGAATGGATTTGATACCTGGCTGCTTTCCAGACAAAGGCTGGCAATTTTTTGTCATTGTGCAATGTAGTGCCTTAGTGTAGATACACACACTGAAAATTGTGATCTTGAGAAGATAGGGTCACACATTTCTGCAAACTCACGCTCCTTGTGTCCTTTAGGGTGGTGAACCAGATACTTTTGCAGGGAGACTTTAAAATACAGAGAAAACCTACTCAGACATGACGTCTGGTTTTGTTTCCTTCACAAAAAAAGGGATTTAAAAGGTCATCTAATGGAGGTATATGTCATCCCACTGACAAAGGAAAAGACTGAAGCAAATTATAACAGTTATTATGAAAGTATGAGGTGAAGAAGTGCCATTGTTCTGTAAAAGACATGTGCAAGTTATTCAAAGGGGAAATTTTGACTCAAAAAGGAACTATGAAAGGAATATAAATTCTGCAAAGTGCTTAGTGGTAACTGGACTTTATGTACCTCTGAACTAAACAAAGCCATGCAAAAGTTCTTCTCATGAACATCCTACAGATGAACTTATCCAAGGAGAAGATAAGGAATGCACCTGCAAAAACGTAATTCTTGCAGTTGAGACATTTGGGTTTATTCTATTTGAAGACAGACGTGGTTGGGCCATCTGTGCTGTACAAATAAAAATCAATCCTAAAGTGCATGAATCCTACAACACCTTTAAAAAAGAAAGGTTTTTTATTCTTTGGAGACCAAAACTGGTCTCAAGCTTTATTACCTAATGAGCATCATGCACTACCTAATGGGCAAAAATGTGAATGAAAATCTGAAAATCCTTCAAGTCACTGTGCAGTGTTTCTAGCAGCAAGAACATCCTTCTTCTCTCACATCACTGACAGCATCAATTTCACAAAGAAAAGTAACTAATGAGTCATTTTGAACAGCAGGTAATGACAGTACTGGCCTTTATTCTCACTTGTGCCGAAACCCCTTTCACACCAACCTGGGAGACTATAAAGTCCTAAAAGCAGCACTTCACCAGGGGTTGAGCAACCTTAATGAACATGAAAATCAAACCCATTACTTGAGAGAGGGTATAATAAAGTGTCTGGATGCCAATAACCCTCACACAGGTGCCCCACTCACTGGGAGACAGAAAGAGACTCATCAAAGTAACTAGATTTTATTCTAACTAATTATTCCATTAGTTGCAGAAATCAGGGAAAACCACTTCCATGAAAGGTGGCACTCTGTACTTGGAAGGAAGGAGAACCTCTCTCGCTCTCTGCAGTTGGTTTTGCAGACAGTAAAAGGTTTTGGGGGAAAAGAAAAAAAGAAAAATAAAGGAAAGAAGAGGTCTTTCTAAAGGTTGAGCACCGGTCATCTGAAGGATCTACTAACTGTGCAAGATAGTGCATTGAGCAGACAATTGCAGCTAAAGATGACTGGAGAGACAGGAGAGGAGAAGACAAAAGAGAAATAAAGAAGACAAAAGCTGAGAAAATTATTCTAGTGTAAAGCTAGAGGGGAGAAAGAATCAAAAATAAAAGGGAGAAAAATGAAAACTAAAAAAGCCAAACCCATAAAAAGCCAACCCTACAGACTTAAACCAGACGTCTTTAATAGGAGTTTGGGCTACAATGCAGTACAAATCTGAGCCTAAGAGAAAACAAAAACAAGACACATGGGAATACTTTCTCTTTCAATTCATCCTTGTTTGTTACATGTCCTGATTTTACTTCTAAAAAGGGAAACTCTCTGGCTGAGAAAAAGCCTTAAACATTCCTTGATGTTACCACTTACTTTCTCATCTCACATTCCCATTATTGGAATGTTTTCACTTTGACTGTTGATGTTCTCTCTATCATCAAGCAGCTGCATTGAGTGCCTCACCTGGGTACAGTGGGATTTGGGGCCTGGCACTGGGGAGAAAAGGGTGGTGGTGACACCCAAAATCCACAGAGATCTCAGAAGAATATTTCCCATAATGAAGGCACACAGGCATCATGCACCTCTTGCACTGAAACATTTTGGTTATGCCTTATGCCCAGAGCACGGGGGAAGTAATCTCTGGTAACTTCAGGAATGCTTTACTAACCTGAAGCTCAGCTGTTCCCTGCAGCCTCCACTGAACCAAGACTGGCTCTGGTGATGCTTCAACCCCCTGCTCCACTGCTTGGCTCTACCTACAGAGGGGAAGCTTAGTTCAGTCCTGCAGGTTCCTCCAGGATGAATGTTCCCATACTCTGTCTGGGAAACGGTCCATGTCTGACCCTGGAAAGTGCAGCACTCTTCTCCTATGTAGATTTCCTAGCTGTGGGGGTGGCCCAAGGCCATGGTTTTTATTCTGTGAGTGATATTCCCCACCCTTGCAAAGGACAAGCATTTAATAGACCATCTGCCTATGGTCTTCTTATGGTCTACCAGGCTCCTGGCAACACCATACCTCCCATTATGTTTTAGGTCCTTTTCCCTCAGATTCCGTAAAGCACTCACATGTGTGATGTCAAAATCTTGATAAAATATGAAGAGATAGAAAAGGCTGCAAGCTAAAGGGGAATTCTACATATTTCTGAAATGGTAGAAGCAATTGTTTTGCACAATGCCTACCCAACCCCAAATTGATGCAGCAGATGGAGGAAGGGAAAACAGGTTACATGCCTGCAGTGTAAGTGTACTGACAGGTTTTGCTCTGCCAGCTACCTAAATGACTTGCCATGCCTCTGTTAGAGTGGTTTCTGAGAGGATGTGAAATTGAAGTTTAGATTGTGATTTATGAGTACTTTTCATGTCAGAAGAGTGTGCTGAAGCACAAGTTTATCTGCAGGTACCAGCCCTTGGGTTATAAATTAATTATTTTGTAAAAAGCAAAGTATTTATCATTTGGATATAGAAAACAAAGTGTAAGCCTTGATTGGAATCTCCTAGTAAGAAGCACCTTGAAAAATCACATTATTTGTCTAATCCTGTTATTCGCCACTCTGTGACTTTAAAAAAAGAAAATTCAAATAAAAATTTCCATGATTTACTTCCTTCCAAATTAATTTTGCCAGTTGCTTTCACACTAGCACTTATGAGACTATGGTATCTTAATTTTGCTGATGCATACTTAGGATCAGATTTAGGAACTTAGGAAACTAGGCGTTGAATTCCCACAAACATGTGCCTCTTAAGGATAGTCCTGGGAGCACTGAACCTGAACAGTCAGAAGTCAATCCTGCTTTCAGTTCCACTAGGAATCCTGGGCTGGATTTGAAGAAACAACATTTTGGAAATCTGCAGAGCTTACTACCAAAGCCACATTTTTTTCTGTAAAGTATGAATGATCCATGGATTTGTACCTGTTTCACTGCAGGCCACACATAAAAAAAAATTCTATAGTATTTCCTATTACAAATCAATAATTACTACAGCAAACTTTTTAATTTCAAACACAGATAAAAGATTAGTGAGGGACAAAACTGTGTGAAACAGGCTGAGATTCAGAGTTTACAGTATAGTGGCCTAACATATACTAATACACTAACATACTGTTGGTTTATTCCTGACAGAGTTTGCAGCTGTGCATATAAAACAAACCCAGTTTAAAGCTGTGAAGCTCTAACTATCCAAGAGCTGTTTTACAATTGTCTTGATAAATATTTTCTAAAAAACACCCCACCCATTTCAAATCTAGAGAAGTCTATGTATGGCTTTTTGGGCAAGAAGAACATGGTTTTATCCCAGCTTGAATTTCTGCTTCCCAGGACCTCCAAGTCCTTTCCAGTGTCCTGTACCTTAATCAAACCTACCCTTTCCCATCCCTAGGCTGTGGCCCCTATCCTTGCTGACCACCACAATGCACTAACAGGCAGGGGTGCCCCATCCCCATCCAAGCAGTGGTAGTGCAGGCACAGGGGTGCAGCTGCAGGGCCTTCTCTCCAACCTCTGTTGTCACACCTTCTGGTTATGGCCCAGAACAAGGACTTGCAAACTCCATGATGAACATGATAAGGCTTCTTGTCTGAGTTGTTAAGATTTTTGTGTTTAACAGCTTAATAGGTAAATGGGCTTGTCATCCCATCCCAAAACATGCACATCAGCATGTTCATACAGGATCTGTGTGAAGGAGCAAGGAGATGAAGGTTGCTTCAACTTGTCCCAGTAAATTTCAGTTGTTCTGCTGCATTTTGGATGTAGCAAAAACACTTGTACCTCTTTCACCTGCACCTAAAAAAATCTGCTGCTCATTTCAATTATACAGTCCTTTTGTGAGACTAGTTGAACAATTACTAAGAAATCTGTGCTTGCCTGGAGCCAAAATCACCCACTAGCACTGTAATGGGGGGTTGGTAGGTAGCACTGCCTGCTTCACCACTGCATGCCCACAACAGCCTCCCCAGAGCAGCATGACTCAAGGACTCAGTGCCTTCCCACCTGCTTGTGCACAACCACCATCTCTTCCTCTGTTTCTAGAGCCCTGCTGCCAGCCCACATTACCTGACAGCAAACATGACAAATTGCCACCATGGGACAAGGGGCTCAGGCATTTCATCAAGGGTGGTAATATACCATGGCCTCTCCCCTGTCTTTTGCATTTCCCTCACATTACCATTGCCTTCATTGATCCTTTCCATGTCTGCACTTTCATCTGCACTATTGTCAGCCTTCGTTGACATGGTACCAGCCACATCCCTCCTGAAACCAGTGCACCAGGTGACTAACCTTTCCTCTCAAGATGTGCTTGTCAGGGATTTTAAATTCTAATTAAGTGTAGCTTCACTGGTTTTTCCACCTGTGAGGGAATGCTATCAAGTGCTGCACCACCAGGAGGTAGGTAGACAGTTAGAAGGAACAAACTCACCCTAATTCTGATCCCTTGGAAACACTGCTCCTGTTTTCACTGTGTGTCAAGTTTAGCTCCTTTGTGTGTGTTTTGAAGATGTTCCCCTAAATAAAAAAAAACAAAACAAACCCAAAACCTCTGGGATTTAACCACTCTGCTTTTGCAATCCTTCAGCTCTGTACTGCCACTGCAAATCAGTAGGTCACACTTCTTTATTCCCATACAGCAACTCAGCAGCAACAACAGAGCCAAATGAAGCTTTTCTACTCATTGGATTTCTGTGGTCTAATACCTGCCAAGCATTTGACCACAGATATTTGGCTTGTGACTACAGCCTCCAGGACCTTGAGTTGGCTTGCCTCCAGCTACTAACTGAGACTGCAGCAGCTTAGCTGGCATGGGCAGCACAGGCAGTGTGCACTCATTTCACTGAGGCCATAGGCACATTAAATTCATGTTGGATCTCCAGCTCTTAATAGTTCTTGGGGGAAAAGGGAATCCACTGAGCAACTGGTTTGTTTTTGCAGAAATACGTAACAGTCCTTTTTTCATTTTTGTTGCTTTTCCTACATAATGATGTTTCCATTTAGGGACATCTATAGAAACACTGACATATTGAAGGTGCTTCTGGAAAGCAGGAGACCTAGAAGAGACATTTTGAAAGGCATGCCAATCTGCCAAATGTATGAAAATGAACTGTGAAAGAGTAAACATTTTTGAACTGATTTTAAATAGTTTCAAAGTCAGTGGAGCATACTGCAAAAATCAGCCCTCTAGTTCTGTAAGAAGCGTGCAGTTCTCCATCATCTCCACCCTGGCTTGCACAGAGCATGGATCAGTCTTTCCTTGAATGAAGCCAAATTAGAACTTGAACACCAAGACTGCAACTAAGGCACTTCTGCCCCAAATCAGTCCAGGAGATCAGAGTAGAGAAAGTCCAAAGCAAAAAGTCCAGCACCCTGAAATGTACTTACTGTGTATGTGGGTACTTGGCACCAACTGTTTCATTTTGTAGAACCTCTCTTGGAGCAGCAGAAGCAGTCTACAGCATCCTACAATGCAAACATAGTGTATTGCAACCTATTCCATTATTCTGGAAGTGGAGAGTATAAAATGAGTAGTGCAGGAGCAACTCTTAGCATCTGCTTTCCATGTGGGAAGATACAGATAGCTCCCCATTTGATATTACTACTACCATGTACTAGAGTAGCATCTAGAGGCCCTTGATTGGGATTAAGCCACTACTATAGGTACTGCTTGGAGTTAATAAAGTAGCCCCTACCTCAAATAATGAAGAAAAACTGTGTACTGAGGTACAGCGTATTTGTGAAAGAAGCAAGACAGAAGTTACCACTGTGGTTATACACTTTTACAAGCTAGGCATAAATGGGGTCACAAGTGAAAAATTCCTTTAGTCTCATTCTCACCCAGATTAATGTTTACCACTAAGCTGCAAATCTGGCATAATTAGCTGATCTCAGCTGAAGCCAGCCCTGAGAATGCAAAAATGCTGGAGGTCAGGAGTCAGGTGGGATGGAAAACTGAGCAGGGAAACCTCCTCCAGCCTCCCTCTGCCAGCTGCTGTTTCTGAAAGCCTCTGCCAGGAGACCTATGCCTTTCCTAGCTCTAGTTCCACCCCTGACAGCAACTGAATGTCTTTGATTTGTATGAATAAATTTAAAAATGTCCTGTGATTACAGCTTCATAATATTCCGGAAGCAGATGGCAGGCACAGATGACACTGACAGTAGCTGTAAGTGCAAATAGGCGGTGGCAGAGAGGAGTGAGGAAAGACAGAGTTAGTTTAGGAAAACTATGAAAGAAAAAGAGCTATTGCTTTGAAGAGGCAATCAAATAACGGAAGCAGGTAAAGATGATTCAATTGCCACTAGGAGAGAAATACAGGGCTCTGCTTCTTGAACTAGTACAGTGTGTGCTTAAATGTCTTACTGAACAGAGAAGAGAGAGACAAAGAAAGACATTACTACACTCAACCGCCCTTGACAATTAGGACCAAAACTCTGCTCTCCCAGGAAATAAACTGTAGTATACATTTCAGAAACTAGCACTCATCACCGGGATAAACACACACCATTAACCTCAGCTCCTCCTTTACTTCTGGACCAGGTGATAAAGTTCACTAGTTTGAGATAAAACTCTTCTCTAAATCATCTTAGGAAACAAAATATTTATCTGCCAATCCCACCAAAGTTTTAAAAATCACTATACCCTCACTGCAAAGCTTGAGGTGATGTTTACTTTTATTAAGATGCAAGTGGGAATGAGAAACCACCCATGGTACTAAATGAAATTCTTACAATGTCTCTTCAGAATACTCTCACTCACACTCCAGGCAGCAAGGAGAGATTATTTTCTTCCTTCTACAATCTAAAGAATTAAGCAATAGAAAGGAAACCTCCTGGAAGATACTCAGTGCATCTTTTTCCTCTCCTCACACCTCCCCTTCCCAGATTTTTTTAAACATAGTGTACATCAAAGTAAAAACTGACATGTGGTTCCCTGAAGCTCTCCTACAGTTTTTTTTTTATTTTGGAAATTTCATTTTTTACCTTATGATAATTATATAAGTAAGGATAAAATGCTTGCTTTGGGGTTCATCTTAGACAGAGATGTAATAAACATTGTAACTTTCCACTGCAATGGAACAAATTCGTTTGTAGATGGGCAGGAAGGGATTGTGTGGATTAAATTGTATCTGAGCACTTGAATATGGATAAAGATGCTATATGGTGAGTATATGGAAGAGTGGAAAGGGGAAGACAGAGAAGAAAAGAGGCATTGGTGGCTTAGTCAGTCAAGTCCTCACTTTTGCTCTAAACACAGTCCACCCTAGTTTCTCAGTCCTACTGAGCTGCAGCTGTCCATATGCATGTGCATGCATGCACACACACACACACACATACACACACATAAAATCCCAATTATTAATAAATAATTCATCATATTTTTCAGTTTTTCCTCAGCTAATTGCACGGGTGAGTCAGCAGGAAGACTGAATTACACCTGCCTTGTACCAAAAAAGTTTGTTCTTCCAGGTGCACGAAACAAGGCAGAGATAATTTCAACCATGCCATGCTGTGCTGGATTACTTGTTTGCCTTTTCTCTTTGTGGGATGCTGTTGTTCAGAATGGACACCACTGAGGCTGATAAATTCACCTTACTTCCAGGTGCTAAGTAGGAAAAAATAGCTTTGTGTTGCCCTGATTTTCCTTTCATGAAGTTTATAAAATACCAAAGTGCATCTATACCTAAAAAGGAGAAGGCCATCTGCTCAACACCTCTGTCTTAGACACTAATCTTTCACACCAGGTTTGCACGCCAATCCCTGAAAGATCCTGCTCAACTTTGTCTATCAACAACATCCAGCACTTTGTCTGTCTTTTAAAAACATCTTTTTAATTACTTTGGTGTCTTGACATGCAGGTCTATCCTCAGTGTAAGAATCACCTTTCTCTGCCTCATCAGAGTGAGGAGGAGTTAATCCTGGAGATGCTGTGGCAGAGCCTGGTGGAGAGCACAGTGAGGTCTGGGAAGTGGCTATGTCCAGGACACTCCTCTCCTGGTGTGGGCTGTGGCTGGGACCAGGACACTTCTTTCCTGTGCAGAGCCACCCATCATCCTCTGTCATGCTCTTTGCTTGCTCTGTCTTGCCCAGTTATCCCAGTTAGATAACAAAAACATCACTGGGCCACTGACAGTGCAGGCAGCAGACATCTGGAGTATGTTACCTCTATACTCCAAATGAGTATATGTGGAGATGATCAGAGCAGATCAACCCCTGAGAGCAGAGGGCAAACTTAAGGACAGGGTAGAGCAAGGCTAGGCAGGGTGGTATCATGGAAAACTAAGCTTGGCAAGGTTCTCTTTCAAGGCTGTATGCACTATGATTCATGACAGGCTCACTCTTAGTACCAGGAGCTGGCATTGATGCTGAGCTCTGAAGTGTGCACTCAGCTGGGTTCACTGCCATAGGTCTGATGGGCATCTGTGTATGTATTACCTAGGTAATGTGGGGACAATTATGGGTTAGCTTCCCACCCTGTCCATTTCACATGACTCATGATCTTTTGGGAATTTAGTGACACTACCTGAGCATCTTTGTAGGAGATACGTGGCACTTGCATGGTATAGGCTTGTTGGTCTGCAAGACTGGATCCCCTCAATGTGCTGTTTAGCTTGGCTGGTGGCCACTGCAACCTGTGCTTTGGCAGTGTGGGTGACCCATCTTGGCATTCTGCCTGTACCTTTGAAGGATTTAGGTTATGGTGGATTGATTTTATTTCTGCAGTTTATACCCAGGCATTGACCTTTGGCTGTTGGCAGATTGATCCCTTCCCAACAGCTTTGTTCATCCAGCATTTAGACTTACATCATGACAGTAAAGGTTGAAGGACCTTTCTTACAGCTAAGCCTACAAATAAATAGCAATATCGTAAGAAGGCAAGGGCACACTAAAAAAACTTGAATCAACCCCAAATTCAGCCAAGTCTTTCACATAGCAAAACCTACTTCTATCAGACATGACAACAACCCTACCTGGTGAAAAAGCTCTTTGTTTCACCTACACGAGCTTCTCTAGCATTCTCAGTCACATCTTGACAGTGGTGGGAAGGAAGAGATAAAGCCCAATTCAAAATGAATATATTAGTATGATTTTAGCAGCTACAGAGCAGGCAAATTTAATGAAGTATCACATGTGGCCCTGCTAAAATGTTAGGAAAACACTGTCCAGACTGTCAGAGCCAAGGGTTTATTTGAATTTGAATTGTCCCCTTTATCAAACCCCCTGGGGATTGCAGTATCACCCTGCAAAAATTGGCAATGTCACCTACGCTGATTATTCCAGAGTGTTAGCATTGGGGTTTTGACTTGGACAGTAGAAAAACAGAGAAACTGAAACACAGAGAAAAAAGATACTGTTTCTGGGTGACCCAAGAGCTGTTCAATGCATTTTAGAAAAAGCACTGAGTGTACTGGACCTTTGCCACACAGAGGCTTAGGTTGCTTCTGAAACAGCATAGCTCAGTTCAATTTGTCTTGGAAATAAAAGGTTACCATTTTACTTCAAAATAATTGGACTGCAGCTGTTTTACACACAGCTCAGTGGTCTTTGACACAGCTGAGCTATCCATGGGTAAAGAATGGGATGGCTAGTTACAGAAGTTCATCTTATTAGTCCTCCCATCAATAACTTATAGTGACACAAGTCATCCTTAGCCTACACACACTTAGATTTTACACATCCTTATTTTAGTTAGGAGTATTATTTTCCTACAGTACAAATACTATGTAAATGTCTTTTCCATAGCATATAGCCTAACAGCTAATTGGGGTGAATCAGCTTAATAAAATTTTAAGTACAAGTGCTGCCTTTTTGTGGCCTAACAAAGCCTTGTGAATGGAAGAACTCTCCAAGCACAAACATGGCTATGGACCAGGTAGTCCTGATGAGTGGTGTCAGCCTAACACTTAAGGGAATCCAGACCTCAGTCCAGTTATTGTTTTAAAAATATGTATCTCCATTTCCTGTTACACTGACTTCTGCAACTCTTTAAAGGTGTGGAAAGACTTTCAAGAGTTTATAATTCAGCCATCTGAATGGTCTAATGTCCTCAGCTGCCTATTTCTTTGCTTTCAATGACAACTTCACCTGCGATCTCTAAAGCTCTTTCTTTGCTTTTCAGAATTGCATTTGGGCAATTTCCCAAAGATTTTATTTGCAGCCTTTTATGAGTAAATGTGGGGAGAAGAAGAGAAATAAACTGTGGAAGTTAACCTTCTGGCTTTTTCATCCTGCCTCAACCTGTGTCTCCTCTACATACACACAGCAGCCTGGATTTCTCACAGTTTATTTCAGGTATGTATTCTGGCCTTCCATTCATATGCAAATCAACTTCATTGATGCAGCGTTATAACTCACATATTTGCTTCATTAGGAGAGTTTAGTTCTAAAAACTTCAATATTAAAATCCCACAGTATTAAAATCCCCTAGCTGACAGGCAAAAATCTCATGCTGGTTAGTCCAATCATCCACTAATAGCAGACATATCCCCTTTACTATGACATACTATTAGAGTTATGATAGGAATTGTCTAAAAAGCCTCCTCCTCTCCATTTTCTCTCTTTGCCACAGCAGAACAGCAGTACCACTATAATTTTTTCATGTACATCCTATACATTGTATAAATCAATGGTAGACTAAGATAAAGGAAATAATGACTAGTAATTTTGTGTCTCATTAACTAGAAGAGTACTGCATTGAAAGTCGAATGGAAACTCTTATTTGAAGTTTTATCTTTGTCAGGAATAAATGAATAAACAAGACAACTTTTTAATGAGAAGAAGATGGCAGGTGGTTCACCATACACATATTTTGCTGTCTATCAAAACTGCATCCAGAGTCTTCATAAAAAGTTATGAAGTATTAGGGCTCCATTTAAGATATCAAATAATGTTTCTGCTTGTCAGCAAGATGAATCATACAATGTGTCCTTTCTACTCTCAAGCACATTATATGCTCCCATGTGCATATAATCACACATCCCAAAGCATGTGTGCTTTGGGCTGCTTGATTTAGGTTAATTTCTTAATTTTCCAGTTCTTAACAGAATGCCAGATTAGACTAATTTACCATGTTTTGTGGTGGCACCATGTATCATATAATTTTATGACGGAAGGAGTTCTTACACATAATAATGCACTTGTGAAGTTTTCAGCTGCCCTTCCTATGTAGTGCTCCTGTGTTTAACACTCAGAATTTAATCACAAGGTTTTACATTAAGATAAGAAAACCACAACGATCTGGTCTAAGCTGAGTAGAGTCAAGCTCACCCATTTTAGCAAGTTCCTAGACAGACCAGACCTTAGCTTTGAACTAAATCACTTGAATGACACAAGTATGTTCTGAGAAAACAGGTTGATAAAATGAGCATATTAACATATTCTGCATACAGATATGTGACTTTTGTGTTCTGTTATTTTGAGCCCCACAAAGCCAAAACTACATTAAAAAACATACTGGATGGATATTATGCAAATGCAAATCAATAGCAGAGCCCTGATCTATTTATATAGAAATCCAAGTTAATTTTAAAAAAGAGGGGGAATCAATCATTAAGGATATTTTGCAGTGTCACTTTCTATCTTGTCACAAGCTCTTGGTGAAGTCACTGCTAATAAATCTCTTAAAACACACCTTCTATACCCAAGAAGCCATGCCAACAAATTAACAGCCCTGAAGTATGGTCCTTTCAGGAAGTCTCTTTGGACTGTGCAGCTGCTGACAGTTATCAACATGGACCATGGGAAAATAGAGAATGCTCTCAGCTTCTTCATTTGAAAGTGAGCTGTACTCTGGAAAATCAAAAACCTAACAGTTCACTTCAGATGTCTGTCTGTGAAGAGAAATTTCAAATTTCAGATGTCTGTCTGTGAAGAAAAATTTCAAATTTCAAATGTCTGATTGAAACCATGTTAAAATTGGTCCTGAAAAAAGTGATAGTAATTAAAAAAAAAAAAAAAAAAACAGAGATGTCATTTTCTTGCTCCTTTCATGATAAGAACTTCTATGCCTTTTTATTTCAAATTCAGAAGAAATAATACCTTGGGCTGCAAGTTATTTATTCCCTCTGCCACACTCCTCCTAAAATGGCATGGACTCTCAGGGACACTCTATACAAACATCCTTTGCAGAAGTTTTCAAAACACTTTCACCATTGTGGGTCCCTTCCAACTCAGCAAATCCTGTTATTCTCTGATCAACACCTAGGCAAGGTGGCTTCATCTACACGTGGTTCCTGCAATAAGTAAATAATCACCAAGGTGTTCATTGCTAGAATGTTCTTTATTAATTAAGTCCCTGTCTGTCATTGTGGGCGTGAATGATACTGTTTACAGTGATGGCAGAGAAAGAAGCCCTTACTCCAAACATTTTTGACATCTGACTCTCATTTACTGGCAACGTTAGCAACATGTCAATAGCTCACCCAGGTAGATGGCATAGGGAAGTGCACTCAGCATACTCATTGCTATGCAAAGCATGATGAACAGTGATGGTCATCACCAGTTTGGCAATTATTTCTCCATTTTGTCATTTCAATATGCCTTTGAGGTTGCAGAGAAAGCTCTGTGTCTCAACCATATTTATGGGTATTCTCAGTTGTTTGCAGTTATTGTGCAGTTCTGATTAATACTTCCTTCTCTGTGACACAGAAGGAACTGCATTCTAATACCATCTTTATTTTTTTCTACCAGATCCCATATTTTTGCATTAAAAAACCCAACTTATAAATCAAGGAAGTAGTTTTGGAGGTCCATAAAATGTGAGACCATGAAAATGTCATCACAATACATTTTATTTTCCTGTCTACTCTTCCTGAATCTTCCAAATGTTGTTAGCTTTTTTACGGCTGCATTGTTCATCTGTGATACCTTATTCTTAAGAGGTATTCTGGCCAGGACCTCCAGCTCTACTTTCACACGGTTTAGGTTGCGTTTGGAATGGTTGTTTCAGCTTCCCTCTTCATAGGCAAGCTTATGTCCAACCCTTAGTGCCTGTGGCAATCTTAGAGCATGCATTAAGTGTTATTAATTATGTTTTTCCCATGTCTGGCAAAATTGTTATACGTTAGTCACACTGTTTCTTTGCACTTTATTTTCTTCAATAACTTATGCTATTTTTCCTTTGACCAGAGCAGGCATGAATAGGCTTCATATAGGAATTTGGCAACAAAGATCACATTGTACAATTGATATTAATCTAGTCCTGTGTGAATGGGACTAGATTGCATGGATTAGCTTGCCCTGCAAAAACTTGGAGCAGTTATCACCTGGGTCTTTGTTTTCTTTTATAACAAAACTTGTACCATTTAATTAATGGCCAGTGAATTTTAGTCTCTGAATTTTACCCTTAATGGTAAGTTAGGCTAGTCCTACATATGGCATCTCCCTTTGAATTAGAGCCTGCAATCCATACCAGCATAAGTTGTATTGATACAACCTGTATTGATATAACATGGTTATAACCCATAAACCAAGCTGAATGCTTGCTTCAGCCTGCAAAAAATAATGACATCTATAACTATGCATTTCAGTAATGAAATGATTTATTTTTCTCTTGTTGTGTGGTACTCAGCTCAATGATAGCCTACAGGACTTACAATGGCCACCTGCATGTCCTTTATAGGCTGAATCCAGATCAATTCCAACAGTTCTGTGATACCTCCGTGACTAAGACAAGATCTTTTTAGATGTATGCTACTGTGTAGTTCAGTGTAGTAACTCACCTACTCTCACAGGAGTTGCCATGGTTTTATTACAATTTATCTGAAGGCTATGAAGTGGTAAAGTGTTCTTTGTCCAGTAGTTGAGGAGTGTGTGTGTCTGTGTGTGTGTAATACATGTATTTTTCTAAATTTCTGTAACAACTGTTGATGGAGGAGAGAATGAAGGGAACAATTGAATCAGAATGAAGGTAACAATTGAATCGGACTGAAGGCCTCTGTCCACGCCTTGAAGAGCATTGCCAAAGCATTGAGTGACTCTTCCAAATTGTGATAGCCAAGATAAATGCCCCAGCTTACATCTAACATCTGAAATGAGGGGCCAAATAAAATGATGGATAAGTAGACACAATAGTAGAAAGAAACTGAAATGTAATGATGCCAGTGCCAATACAGGCTGCAGAAAATTAAGCCAGAATGGAAATTAGAAAGCTGTTAATAAAGTCCCCAAATGGGAAAAAAATATTTATCCTGATGTTTAGTGTAAGTATAAATGTTCTTTGTTTACGAATGCAGTGCTACCTAAGCTATTATCTTCAGACAATTTAAGCTTTCATTTGTTATCTGTACTGTAACTTGTATTTTGGGATAACTCATGAAACAACAAACAATTTATTATGCACCACTCTAACTATTCAGCATGCATATATTTTCTTACCTCATTGTGAAAATGAAGAAGTTAATCCAGTCCTTTCTTCATGAACTGCTGTAATACTCAAAGCAGAAGTCCAATACATTGTCAAGCATAAGTATACAATTTCATAGTTCAACAGACCATGTTACCTGGTGGGGGGTATAAATGCATAAAAAACCATGACAAAGGCATTTGTCACATCATCAGAGTAATGTTTGATCCAATACAAGACATTCTGAAATGCAAGAAGTACAATGTAAAAACGAATCACCCTGTGTAATATGTAATATAGAAGATACTGTAAGAAAATATTTATATTATTACAATACAAAAGAAAAAGTATATTATTATTATTCATACAGCGACTTCCAATCCTATCAACATTTCACAATGCGTGGTGCAATAATGACTAGGGAAGAAAAAGCAGTGATCAAAACAAAAATCACAACACAGGGGCCAGGCAGCATTCAAATGTAAAAGACAGGAGACAAATGTGCAGAGAGAATGGGCTTCACCCACCCTGGAAGGAGATAGACAGCAGACATGAGCAGGGCTGGCTCACAGGAAACATTCTCTTTCCAGGAAAAATACTGTTGGGCAACCTGAAAAAACCTCCAGACTGCAAAACACTCACCATTTTCCAAAAGACTAAAGATTTTTACAGCTCTCTGTGGACTTACCCTTGGTATGAACATGTCCAGCCCTTCCAGAACATGTAAAGGAAACAGCTCACTGAAGTTAATTCATGGCTCAGGCTCACATTTTTTCACTCCAGTATTGTGGAGGTCAGTCTAATACAGCATCTTTGTACTGCCTTACTAAAGAAGTGCATTTGCTGAACATGCCTGGGCAAAAAGCACAGTGAAGTCTATGCTTAATTCATAGCAAGGATGTAATTTAGCTCAGACTGCATGATGCTACATGCTTTTCAGTCACAGCCTTTACTGCCTGAAACCAGTTAGTCTGCAATTACACCTGAAACAATGATGAGAACAAGTGCACTTCCTCTGCAGGGTAAAGGAAGCACCTTCTTCATACTGTTGCAATAGTCAAAAGTATACAACACTGCTTGGAAGCCTTGAAGAAATCTGATAGACATTGATCCCCTTTCTTAGTGATTCAAATTCCTCCACTTGACTCCCTTATACTCTTACAAAATCAGTCATCAGGCTAACCTTGTCCATAAACACCTGCTGAAATACCCAAAACCCATGGAAAATATTGCAATTATCTACATTTATTTCATGAATCCTAACAATAAACAAATTAACAAACAAACAAATAAATAGCTGGAAAGCTGTGTTCTCTCCTGTCATGGCATTTACAAGCACAGCAAAGGGGTAAGTATCTATTTTTTTAAGATGACACACACATAGTTATTGCCATCTCAGCTCCTATTGCATCATCAGTTTAGCAGCTTTCTTCACAGTTATTAGAATCAGCAATGGAATCCTCAGCTCAAATGAACACACACTTTAAGCCTGAGAGTACTTGGAAATTTAAGCACATACTTACAGTTAAACACATGCTTATGTCTTGTCACATTGCCACATTCATCACTTCTGCAAGCAGGTGTGCCTTCATTAAAAGAAAATGGATTTGCTTTCAGCAAAGCGGATTTGAAGTTGCTCTTATGAGTTTTCATATCAGCATTGATTTCTAGCTCAATCTGTTTTATCAAGAGTGACTCGTAAAAGCATATGTCAGCTGAGTGGGCGTGGACAAAAAGTGTAAGCAAGTAAATAGAAAGATGTGATTTTATAGATGTACATGCCACTGAGACAAGGAAATGAGACCAAAGCTGAAAAGACCTTGCTAACATCTCCCTATCTTGTAGATGCTGGAGTAGATTGAACCAAAGTTTGTCAGTCGAGCTCAGGTGACACAGGAAGGGATAGAAGGAGATGCATCTTTCAGGCTACAGGCCATGGATCATTTCTTATTTTCATAAATCAAGACAGAAAGTTCTTACTTTACCACAAGTTTGGAATGAGGTTCAGTTCTGAACCTGTGATTAACAGCCAGAGCAGGATGTGCTGAACAACATCCAGCTCAGTTCTGATTGCTTTTGCATATTCTGATCTTGAATCCAATCAAAAACTCATGCAGCATCACTTGTTTATACTATAATTCATTTACATGTCATGTAACTATCCCAAGGTTATGTTTAACACTGTCTGATAAGTGTCCAGGTAACCCTAACTCACCATACAAAGGTAATCACTCATATTAACAGACCTGTGTTTATTGGTCCAAAAAGATATTTCCATGCTCACTATCTGTAGTCTTTGGTAAACTACTCATATTCTATCTCTTCTTGATAGTATTAAAATGTTTATTTTATGTACATATATATATATAGATAGATATAGATATAGATATATATGCCAGTGTTATCTGCATTCAAATGTCAGCTTGACAAGATATTGGCTAGGGTACATTAAATCAAGTAGAAAAAGACTAAGGTGATGTCTCAGCTTTCCCAAGTGGGAAATATTCACATTTTAGTATTTTCTGGGATAGTGCACCCAAGGTAATGTATTAGTGGCTGTATGACACTAATGCTAGCAATTACTGAGAAATGCTTATTATACAGCTCTATGCTAAGGCAGTATTGCAACGTAGATATCACTGGCTTTTCCACAGAACTGGAAATAAACAGATAAATTACAGCATTTGCTCAAGTTCAGCACTCAAGTTTTCTATTAAGTTATAAAGAAAATATTTTCATTAAAGCTAAGATAGTTTTTTCCATTGTTATTGATACATTATTCTTCTGTCTAGGAGGTAGAAAATATTGAAAGACTTTAACAAATTAAATGTCTTGGTGTCTTTTCAGATGTAAGTCCTTTTTCATACACTTGTATTATGGATTGAGTGACAGATTTGAACAAGCCCTGCCTTAGGCTCAGATTTTTCACAGCAGCTCTACCTAAGTGACCTGCACCTAAATTGCTCTGGCTCACAAATTCTCAAGAATGGCAGATCAGGTCTATTATAAAATGGCTTATTTATTAAATAGGCAGGAGATTAACAGACAAAAGGCCTTAAACACAGTTACTTACTATACAAGATAAAACAAAAGAACTACTAATAGATTACAAAGAACAGTGCATGACAAAGGTCGCATATAGTAGCTAGTAAAGAAATAGTACAGATTAGGAGTCAATGTAACTTACCAACAAATTGGTCATGGGGTACACAGAGACCTTTCACTCTCCCCTCAAGAGATTAGCTCAAGACAGGTGTCCCAAACCTTGAGGAGAGATCCCCACACATTTCCAGGGAATGTGCAAGTGAAAGTATGGTGTAGCTTTTATAGTTTGTGAAGTGTCTGTCAGTCAGAAATTCAAGCTCATCTTCCTACAATCTTGCTTTCAAGACAAAGGAATTCAGCTGGGAATATCACCTCCATGGTGCCTAAATAAATTGCTACAAGATAAGCTGTCCTGATTGAGTTATTTCAGCAATTAGCAAATGCATGTGAGAGGGAAGATGCCTGGAGCTACTGCATCAGCTGATAGGTAACAGATAGGCCCTCCTAGTGCAGGGGGGCATCCTGCCACAACTTGTTAAAAAAAGTTGTCATTATGGAGATATCAGTCACAATTCAACAGACAAGCTTTCAAATGAGATTCTTTTCTGGGGTGAATAGATTAATGGCTACATGCAAACTGGATCAGGAAGCACCTGTATAAAACCAGTTCTATAGATACACAATATAAGATTTGCCAGTTGTCAAACAATTATTTTATCTAAACATTATAGGACTCATCTGTGCCATTCTCCCTCTCTGAAGCCTCAATGCCTCTTTTCTGTTTTGGGGCCTTATACAACAAACATTTAAGCCATTAGTGACTTCATGCATATGGTTGAAAATCAGGTCTTCTGTGATTTCTGCCTGGCAGGTGCCACAGATGACTATTATTTTAGGATGTGTTGTGGGTTAATGCTGGTCAGCATGTCAGCCCCACACAGCTACTTTATCACTCCCCCACTGTCAGACAAGGAGAGAATAGAAAGAACAAAAGCAAGAAAATTCAGGGGTTGAGAAAATAAAAGTTTTAAATGGGAAGGAACAAGGAAGAAGAAAGAAAACAGCAACAAGCAAGAAAAAATCAAAAGCAAGTAAGATACGAAGAAGCCACTCACCTCCCACAAGCACACTGATACTGACACCTGGTTAGTCTCCAAGCAATGTCGACATTCAAGAAAACCCCAAACCCTCCCCACCTATGATATTCTACGGCATGGAATATCCCTTTGGTCCATTTGGGTCAACTGTCCTGGTTGCATCCTCTCCCAATATCTCATGCTCCCCCAACCTTCTTGTTGCTGAGGCAAGGTTGGGAAAAGAGAAAGCCCCAATGCCATACAAGTCATGCCACAACACCATGCCATTACCACTGCTTTAGTCACAAATCCAAAACAGAGCAACATCGGGAAGAAAATTAACTCCATCCCAGCCAGGCCCTGTATAATGTTTATCTTTGTGTCTGTGCTCCCTATATTCAATCCTTAGCAAGCATAGGACTTAACTCTGCATTCAGATAATGCAGAGCAGAGATGCACTGGCTGCAAGGATAACACACTAGAGCAGCCTCTTACTGGAGGATCAATGGGGAGTGAACATATAAATACATTTTCTACTTCCTCAACCAGCTTTTTATGGGCATGGAACCTCCCTCTGAGAATTACTTTTTCTGCAGCTAAACCAGGCAAATATTTTGACTATTTGATATTCAAAATCATGGTTTTGCAGTTTTCTTCACATTTCCAGCTTTCTCTTAGGAGAAAGGAATGCCAGCCTTCCATGAAACATGAAATCCACAAATGGGCAGTAAACCTTTCATGCTGGAAAGAACGCAATAGTTTGAAACAAGCAAGCAAAGTGGTATTAGCAGTCTTCATGTTTCTTGATAGAAGCCTTCCTATGGTGGCTGCTGTTTAAAGGCTGTCTCGTCAGACACCACCACTGACTATGAAAGACAAAGAAGACAAGGCAAGGACTGGAGTAATTCGGAGGCCCTGCGTCACTCCACATGGTGCTCTCCAGAAAATGTGGGGAATTTCTCTGCCTGTTCAATTGCTTCCGTCTTCCATGGACTTTAGGGCACAAAACTGTTCTACAAAAAGCTTCAATTCCATTAATTCATGGGTTTTAAACACACACCTAAAGAGTTGTCCTGAAGACTGATATTTATATGAGTTATGCTAAACTATTGTGGGCACCTAAGCACCACACAGACACTTACTCCCTTCCCCACCCCCAAAGACAGTTTTATGGAGAAAGATAAAAAGAAAGAGCAAACCCCAGAAAATTCATGGGTCAAGGTAAGAACAGTTTAACAGGCAACGGAAAAGTGGAAGAAGATACAGAGAAAGAAAACAGAGCTCATGATACAAGGACAATGACTAATCACATCCCATGCTAGACTAATTCTCCATCAGTTCCCAAGCAATAGATAGATAACCTACCTAACTCCACTCTTCCCTCTCTTTTATTGCTGAACATGACACCGTAGGGCATGGAAAATCTCTTTGGTCAGTTTGGGTCTGACCTAATGCCTAGTTGTGCCCTCTCCCTACCTCTCACACACTCCAGTCTATTCACTGGGGGTAAGAGTGAGCAGAGAATGCTTTCATGCTGCACAAACACTGTTCAGCAGTATCTGAAATGTCGGTCTGTTATCAGCACCACAGGAGTTGTTATGGTGAAAATGACCTTCACCCCAGTCAGACCTAGTACAAAGGCTTCAGATCAGTAACTGGCAGACAATCCTAACTCTGACCTCTCTGGCAAACCCATGAGTCCTTCCAGTCTGGCCTCTGGCATCCCTCTTGCTTTTCACTGTTATGTTACATTTCCAGAACAAAGACAAATGCCTCTCTATCTCCCTTGACGTAGTGGCTGCAAGACAAACTGCTTTTGCAATGAACAGATGTAAATTGCTTGAAATTAATTTCTCTAATATAGCCTGGTCCTGCTTCCCTGGACAGTATTTCATGTTTGTAATGAAAGATTTCTCTAGGAATTTACCTGCAGTGTACACATGTCCAACTTTTACATCTTAATAAAACAGTAAAATTAGATTGCCTTCCTGTCTTCAGTTCACTGATCATAGCTATGACAAATGGTTTTAACTCGTATGGTTAAGTTCTATCCAAAAGCTTCTAAGTAATTTTTACTTGATGAGAATTATTTCACTGTCATTGAAATAGTAATTTCAGTGAGAGTAACAGTGGTACAAATGCCTTTGAAGTCACTGGAGTTGCAGTTGATCACGACAGGCTTAGTGCAGCCTCTAATGTTTACTGGAACTAGTAAAGCCTCAGTAGCTCTGGGCAATGGGATGGCTCAGGGGCTTGGGCTGCTATCTGTCTGCTTGTAAAGTGACAGTTGCCATGGTATCAGAGCACCTCCAGAAAGAAAGCTTGTTCCTGCAGGCCTACAAACAGCATCCAGCCTAACTGAGCTCTTAAAAGAACTATCATGCCAGGGCTGATCAACCCTATGTATGCATTGGCTCAAAAAGAAAAGCAGTTAATTTGATCTTGGGTTCTCTGGAAGATGTGATTTTGAACTTCCTGAAATTGCAGAAGACCAAGAAACCTGGTTCCTTGTTTGCTGAGCAAGTGCTGTTGCATTAAAAGAAAAAAAAAAAAAGAAAGTTAGCTGGACTGCCAGCTGTATTTAAGAAGGAAAATTATCATAGCTGCTCTCTTTTGGGATGAGTCACCAACAGCAGTACACATTCAGGTGTATGCTAAAAACACGGTCACAGCACTGGATCCCTTTGGAGCTGTAGGCACAGGATAACTTATCAAAGAACCTTGGAGCAGGCTCAAGCATGACCTGAAAAGCAGTCCCCAGACCTGTGAAGCTAGCTGCAGCCTGGATATCTAGGCGTGGATATGTACTTATGATGAAAACTCAGGTGCCTACATACTTGAATAGGTCTATGTACAAACTGGACATACATGAGTCCACCACACAGTGGGGCTACAGACAGGGGCTGAACAGCTGCAGAGCAGCTTGTCAGAAAATGTGCCAGAGGTCTGAGTCAACAACAAGCTGACCATGAGCCAGATGTGTGCCCCTGAGGAAAAAAAGGCCAGTGGTATCCTGGATTGCTTTGGGAAGAGCACTGCCAGTAAGTCAAGCGATGAGATCCTTTCTCCCTGCTCAGCACTGGTGATGCATGTGCAGATGCTGGGTCCAGGTCTGGGCCATACTGAACATCCTGGAGTGAGTCCAATGACAGACCACAAACAGTGGACTGGAGCACATTTTACAGAAAGAGAGGCTGAGAGAGCTGGAACTGTTCCACCTGGAGAAGAGAAGTCTCAGGAGCATCTTACAAATGTGTATAAACACCCAACAGAAGAGAATAAAGAAAATGGAGTCAGACTCTTCCTAGTAATATCCAGTGAATGAAGAGGAGGCAGTAAGCACAAATCAAACTAAGACATTCCATTTAACCATGAGGAAAAAGAAATTACTGTGAGAGTGATCAAACACAAGAACAGGTTTTCCAGAGAGGATGGTAGTCTCTGTCTCTAGAGATATTCAAACCAAACAGACACAGCACTGAGCAACCTGCTGTACCTGACTCTGCTATAAATGCCCACCAGCCTCAGTGGCTAAGATTCTGTTGCCCTCATGGATTCCTTGCTTCCACTTAGTTTCTAGGTGCCTAAACTCTTCCATGTTAAATGACTTAACAGTTCTGTCCTGACTGCCAGCCTGCAAAACAAAGGCGATACTTGCTCATTTTCCAAAAACTATAGAGAAAGGGAAAATGCTAGTTAGGATCATATTTACCCAAATCTGTGAGTGAAATTTTACAATGGAATGAAATTAAAATTATTCAAGTACTTGCAAAAGTTAAAAAAAAAATACCTGCTCAGCATACAAAACTAAATGTAGCACAGAGTTATACTATGTTCTGTGATCAGAGAGATGCAGGAAGTAGGATATACTTTCTGAAAGGAAGGTTTGCAACAGAAAAAGTTGAGCAGTAGCTGAAGCAAATTCTCACTTTTCAGCATTACAGGAAAAAGAACCTCTTGCAAATCTGAGGACTGTGGAAAACATTGTTACAGCAGTGGTGAAGAACTTGCAGGGAAGGAAAAATGGCTGAGTTTCATCTAAATTTACCTAACATTTCAATTAACCAAAACTAATGAACATATTTTCCCTGTTGAGAGTAGGGAATTATTAGTTAGTACATTTAACTCCATTTTCAGTGAATACAGGTTAATCTTTAGAGAAATTTTAACAAGTCTGGCATCTGTATCACTTCTTCCAAAAACCTTAAGGCATCTTGTGAAACATCGCTGAGACAAACATCTACAAAGATTGTTTTTCTCTGTTGAGAAAGCTTTTTTTTTTTTTCTCTCTTGAGGAAGCATCATTTCAGCATGATGCATGCCCAATTTTCAGCATTTGCAGACTTGCCAATATTTTACCTTAGAGCTTGTTTATACATGCACCTTCCTCCAGGCACCACCCAATCTGTCATAAACAATGGAAGTAAGATGAAAGTCTGCCTGTTTTCATCTACTCAGTTTGCCAGCTCAATTTAAATCACTCTGCAGGAGGGAAACCTTAAACAATCAACAAAATTGGAACACCTGAGTTCTGGTCAGCTTTGAATCTGCTCCAAGAGCTTCTAAACAAACTGTGCTTTTAAGCCTGAGTATCTCCCTCATGACTGAAGAACGTAAAATGAGATACTTTTTGTCTGCATCTATGAATGGATCACTCAGGGAAACATTATAAATAATGTAACTGAAGCTCCAACATAAGAATGACACGGACCTGTTGAAGCAGGTCCAGAGGAAGGCCACAAATACGATCACAGAGATGAAAACTGCTCCTATGAGGACATGCTGAGAGAGTTGGACTCAGCCTGGAGAAGAGAAGGCTCTGGGGACACTTTAAAGCAGTCTTCCAGTGTGTAAGGGAGGTCTAGAAGAAAGCTGGAGAGGAACTTCTTACAGGGGCTTCTAGTGGCCGGACAAGGGGCGATGGCTTCAAACTGAAAGAGAGCAGATTTAGGTAAGATATTAGAAAGAAATTATCTCCTGGGAGGGCAGCTGTTGAGCTATTTCATGCATTCCAACAGGTGGTGAGGCACAGAAACAGGTTTCCCAGAGAAGCTGTAGATTGCCCCATCCCTGGAAGTGTTCAAGGCCCAGTTGGATGGTGCTCCAAGAAACCTGGTCTAGTGGAAGGTGTCCCTGCCCATGGCAATGAGTATGGAACGAAAAGATCTTTAAGGTCCGTTCTAACACATATCATTCTATGATTCCAATATTTACTCTGGTGAGCACTGTTACTGTAGCCAAGAAAATTCTCCCTGTGGGAAATATTGTAAGATTAGGCCCCATATTTCTGTAATTAGTAGTTTGCACTTCTAAAAATGTTGACCTTGATTATCATTATTAAGAAGCTGGCCTTGCTTTCTTATTTAGGCATTGCTTGTTGTTGAGCACATGGTCACATATTCAACAGCTTTCTCACAAAAAAAGAATGGGCCTTATTAGACTTAGCACAATATTCCTTCCTTTCTTTTAAAACCAGATGGTTTTTCACGCTCTGGCCTTTAGGGTTCTGCAGAATTAGGAATACATTTTATAAACACTGCTGCATCTCTGTGCTGTGCTTAAGCAACCCTTGGTACTGAAGCATTCAGACACTTACTCTGGGGAACAAGCTGGCAAGACATAGTAGAAGAGCTTTAAACTACATTTAGCAGAGAAAGAGGATGCTCTACTGGCTTATCAGAAATGAAGCAGGAACAATAGCACTTTAGGGAACAGCAGGAAAATACCTGTAAGTCATCCCAAAAGAATTAGAGAGGGCTCTTCCCAGAAGATGAAGAGGTGGATAGCTCAGCTGAAGTGCCTCTACACCAATTCATGCAGCACAGGTAACAACCCAGAGGAGCTCGAAACCATGGTGCAATTAGAAAACCATGACCTAATTGCTATCACAGAAACAGGGGACACAAGTTACATGACTCTGCATGGAGAACTGCAGTTGAGGGCTACAAGCTTTTCAGAAGAGACAGGCTGGGAAGGAGGGACGGGGTGTTGTGGTCAGTGTTAAAGAAGGGTCAGATTGTGAAGAGCTGCCTCTGATAAACAGCTATAAACAGATGGAGACCCTGTAGGTGAAAATCAAGGACAGGACTAACAGAGGACACCTGGTGATAGGGGTCTGCTATAGGTTGCCTGATCAGAGGCAAAACAAGGCATTTTGCTTCAGATACAGGAAACATCACGCTCACAAGCTCTCATCCTGATGGAGGACTTCAACCACCTGGTCATCTGCTGGGAAATCAATACAGCAAGCAATCCAGGAGACTCCTGGAGAGTGGGGGGACAACTTCCTAGTACAGGTATTAGACAAACTAACCAGAGGTGAGACATTGCTAGACCTGGTACTCACCAATGCAGTGGATGAGCACATCAAAGGAGTTAAGATCAGAGTCAGCCTCAGCTGTAAGAACCACCCTGGCTGAGTTTGTGATCTCAAGGAGTTTGGGCCTGGCAAGGAGCATAATCAAGATCCTGAACATTGCAAGAGTGGAATTCCAGCTGTTGGGAAAAAAATGGTGAATGAGGTCCCCTAGGTAACTTTCCTTAATAATGGAGGGGCTGATTGAGGCTCTCTTAGGGCACAAGAGATCTTTATCCCAGTGTGTAGGAAATCATGGAAGGCAGGCTGGAAACTGGTATGGCTGAGTGAGTATCTGCTTATCAAACTGAGGAGTAAGAAAGGAATGTACGGCCCATGGAAGCAGGGACAGGTAACATGGGGAGACTACTGGGATATAATTTGGATGTGTAGGGACGGCATCAGGAAAGTCAAGGCAAAGCTGGAGCAGGACTTGGCAAGAAATATGAACAAGAAGATGGGATTTCATAAGAATAGCTCAGAAAAGAAAGGCCAAGTAGAGTGTATCCACCCTGGTACGTGAGAAGGGTGAACTGGTGGTAACTGGAAGGCTGAGGTACTCAGCGAGTTCTTTGCCTCAGTCTTCACTGGCAGTCAGGCTTCCCACTTCTCTCAAGTCCCTGGTCTTACCTGTGGGTGTAGAAGTAGCAAAGTCCTTCCTTCTATAAGCAAAGAACAGGTCTGGAATTACTTGGTGAAGCTAAACAGCCACAAGTCTACAAGACCTTACAAGATGCACTTCTGGGTCCTGAGGAAAGTGGCTGATGTTGCCAAGCCATCCTCCATCATATTTGAAGAGTCCTGGCAGACAGGTGAAGAGACCGGAAAAAAGGAAACATCACTCCCATTTTTAAAAATGGGAGAAAGGAATATCTGTGGAACTATAGACCAGTGAGCCTCACTTACATGTTTGAGAAGTTTATGGAGTAAATCTTCCTTGTAGATACGGTGAGGCACAGACAAGACAAGAAGGTGACAAGAAGGTGATCTGAAGCAGCCAGCAAATTTCACTGAGAGCAAATAATGTGTGACTAATCTGGTGGTCTTCTATGATGTAGTGAAAGCAATGACTGACAAGGGAAGATTGATAGATGTCTCCTGTCTCTTTCTGTAATGCCTTTATGGTCCCTAATGACATAATTACCTCCAAACTGGGAAGACATGAATTTGATGGATGTACTATTCAGTGAATAAGGAATTGGCTGGATGGACACAGCCAGAGACTGGTCTCTGGCTCTATGTCCAGGTGGAGGCTGGTGAGGAGTGGTGTTTCTCAGGGCAGACAGAGGTCTGTGGACTGGTGCTCTTCAATATCTTCATCAATGATATCAACAGGGACATCGAGTGCACCCTCAGCATGTTTATAGATGACATGAAGCTGAGACACTGAAAAGGCAGGATCCTATCCAGAGGGACCTGGACAAGCTTAAGTGGGCCCATGGGAACCTCATGAGGTTCAACAAGTCCAAGTGTGAAGTGCTGCCCCTGGGCCAGGGCAGTCCCAGATATGAGTATGGACTGGGAGAAGAACTCATTGAGAGCAGCCCTGTGGAGAAGGGCCTGGGGGTTCTCCTGGATGAAAAGCTGGACACGACCCAGCAGTGTGTGCTCACAGCCCAGCAGCCAGTCATGTCCTGGGCTGCACCATAAGGGAGGCAGCCAGCAGCGTGAGGGAGGGGATTTTGCTCCTTAATTCTGCCCTTGTGAGATCCCACCTAGAGTGCTGCATGAGCTCAGAAAAGATATGTGACTGTTGGAGAAGATTCAGAGGAGAGCCATGAAGATGATCAGACAGCTAGAGCATTTCTCCTGTGAAGACAAGCTGAAAGACCTGGGCTTCTTCATCCTGGAGAAAAGGCTCTGGGGAGACCTCACTGTAGTATTCCAGTACCTTAAGGGGGCTTATAATACAGAGGGAGAGAGACTTTTTTAATGGGCAGATAGTGACAGAACAAGGGGCAATCATTTTAAACTGAAAAGAGGACATGTTTCAATTAGCTATTCTAGGGAAGAAATTCTTCACTGTGAGAGTAGTGATGCTACCAGCTGTACTATGTGGACACAAAGTGGTCATTTTAAAATATCTTGTCAGATGTTAAGAATTGTTAGGGGATTTTTGCTTAGTTTTCATCCTCATTTTTAAACCTATGATTGTTAAAGTAAAGTCCATGAATTTTTCTGAGAAGAAACTAAACTGTGGGAGTGGAAGTCTCAGTCTCATAAAATTTTGTTGTCTTTTTTTCACAGACTTCTGAGCAACTTGTATTCAGATGGTGCTCAATGTCACTAATACTCAAAGCCTTGTGCAAATCAGTGTTCTTTGCTGTAATCACACTAGGTTATATTTCCAGTCAGAAAGCTAAGCAGGAAAAAATGGCGTGCCCCAGCTATGAAAACTTCCTTTTCCTTTGCAATGGCAGATGGATCAGAAAAAGCTAAATGACACAGATGATCAAAAGATACTAAGAATGTTAAGTTCTCCCCTTCTGTCACAATGCCTAGGAAAATGTTACAGCAAAAATGCTAAGAAATTACTGAAATTAGGGAAAACCAGCCTAATCACATTCTAATTATATTTGGAGATGTAGTTATACCTGGAAGATGAAAAATATTTTTCTCTAAAATCATCTTTGTTCTAAAAGCTTTCTAAAAAGCTTTGAGAAACACATAGCTCAAGACATAGCCAGCCTTTTACAGGCTATATTTTTACAGGAGTGAAAATCTATCTTTTGGAAAAAACAATGGAATTACAGTTTCTGGAAAAAAATATGAACCTGTTATGGGCAAACCACTTGCACCAGCTGTGAAGCACTATAGGTATTTACATTGAAGAGCTACTTGCAAGTCATTGTGGGAAAGCAGCAGTACACCACTTTCCACCACTTCAATGACACTCAGAGTAGACCGGATGACCAAAACTCTGAAGGAATAATTTCTGCCTGCAATCAAACCTGTTGTAAGGTGAAAAAGCCAGAATGCAAAAGGACTCATAGGTAAGCTATAAATATTTATTATAGAAATCCAGTTCCTGGAGGTTTCAAAAAGCTATACAAGCACTTCCTACATTTCACATGCATCTTTGACTTTTAGCTTGCATTTAAAGCATGCCTTTGCTTTAAACTTCAAACCATGGAAGATTAAAACAGACAGATTTTGGCACTTCTTTTAACCTCCAACTATTCTCAATATTTGCAGCATATTATCTAGGAATCTCTGAACTACAGGAAGTTACAGGAATGGCTAAGTGACTGGATTGAAAAACTATCAAAGAATCGAATAATTTGAAAATTCAGGATAGAATAAGAAACATTTAAAAATTATTCTTTTGTGCTAATATTATTATTGACATCATATCAAGACTGATATAAATTCCTAAACCATGTTACATGAGATTGTAATGCATCTAGGCAACTTAAAGAATACTCTGCCTTGATTCAAGCTATACAGATACTGCTTTTTACATTAACCTCATTTAAGAAAGAATGAGAATGAAGCAGCTCTTCTATAACTTTCCCAAGAAATGATGAGAACTTTCCCGAGGAATTTCACATGCATTGTCTGTGGTCTGTAAGCTAGAATATGGAATGTTCTTGCTTAGAAAGAGGATCTTGTCTTCTCTGTCACTTCTATGAGCTAGAAAGATAAGACTGAATAATCAATTTCTTTACTCTTATTCTTAGAGAAATTGAGAGACTGTACAATCAAAAATTGAAAGAAAAATCCTATTAACAACTAGACTATCCTTTTAGGGAAGAGCAGGCATTGCCAGCAGAAAAATACTTGTTCAGATGGTGCTAAATTTCATTTTTTCTAAGAGGTCAAATACACTTTTATCCTTAGAGAAAATCAGATTTTTTTTTATGCATTCCTGATACATATACTTCACATTCATCTGACATCATTCTGCACTGCAGAATTCGGAGAAACATTTTTATTAGTGATTTCAGGATCTTTTTACTACATATGATTCAAGGAACTTTTCTGCATGTATTCTGTAGTGTGTGATAAATCACTCCACAAAAAATTAGAGCAACCCCACCACTATGAAGTCAGTCACAGACTTTAGTCATGGTCATGTCGAGGTGTCATCTCATTTCCTAAGAGTTCCTAATACATCCTCATTATTCCTGGCTGCAATTCATGCATCAGGGGGATCTTCTCAATGAGCAGCATGTAAGAGGGATGTTAATAAGAGGCTGAGGGGTCTTTCTCAAAGCACTTGCCTGAAATCAGACCCTTGGAGAATTATGGTCCTGTCATCAATACACACCTTCACAAGTATGTTCTGTGTTAACAAATGCTGGCAATTTGCTGCAGCCTCGACTTTGAAAGATGATTATTTTTATTTGGAAACAGCTGAAGTGGGATCTGGTTTGGACCAACCCAGTGCAGGACAGGGTTCACCTCCAATCTAGCAGCTGCCAGATAGGAGAGGAAGAACTGCTGAGAGGGAAGCACAGAGGTGAGCTGCACATGATCAGCTCGTGACTCCTTCTCCCAGCCAAATAGAGAAGGTTATCTTTGCAGGAGCAGACTTTTTTTTTTAAGACGTGATAAAGAATAGCCAATCAAGCTTGAAGGGAAGAAACCTTTACAATCACATCCTAGGTTTCACTCACATTTCCTAGTAAGCATACAACAAAGAGCAGATCACTTTTCCAAAGAGGAGCACTGTAGGAAGATCATTTATGAGTGGACCAATAAAGAAGCTACCATGGTAAGAAGTGGACTGGCTGCATTTATAGCATACTGAAGTTTATACTAGCAGCTTAATGCAAATTTCTGTCCCTAATGGTTGTACTAAGACAAGTTTTACTAGGAAGATATGGAGCATAACTCAACTCCAGCTGCTGCTAAGGGAAACAAAATTTATTTCTACAAGAAATGCAAGTAGAAGAATGAAAAACAAAGAACAATTATATTTATTTCTCCAAAATAATAACATTAAGATATTTTATAAACCTACTACAGCAAGACATCTCACATCCTGAAATTTCTTCAATTTTGGAACTGAGCTGCAAAAACGTACAGATATTTCCTAATCTTAAACATAAATATTTGCTGAATAACATGATTTGACTTTAATTACAGAGTAACATACAATCCTGTTGACTTGCTTAATAGATATCTATTCCTACTGAAGCATCTTCCACATTTGGAGGAATGACCTCATCCAGCAGTATTAAAACTGGGATCTGTATGTAATATATTTTATACTTAAGTTAATTTTTAAAAAGCTCAGCTGGCTGTGTTAATTAGCTAATCACACACCTACTCTGTTTAGGTTTCAAGCTGGAAATCTGTAAACATGACAAGTGGTAAATTCTGCAGGCAATGCTGCTGAAATACAAGGACAGCCCTGTGTGAGCAGCAGTTCAACAGGGGCTTGTCTGAGGTTGTAAGACTGCTTCCACTTGCAAATTTGGGTGGCTGCAGTAATATACAATAAAAGAAATCAAACTGCAACAGAAATATCTGAAATAAGAATTTCAAATATCTTATTAATGTAAACTGTTGACCTCAGATGACAGTTCTGTTTCTAGGGGCAGGGGTGAGTCTATGTTTTAATATACAGTATCTATCTTAGTTATGTCTAAGACTGTAACTAACTGGAAGGAGAATTTTCTTTGCCTTTTTGTCTTTTTTGTGAGAGGTGATTTTTCAGACTTCACAAAGTTTGTCAGCTTCAAGTCAAAGACAGCCTCCTATAAATTCACACTTACAAAAAGAAATTCAGCAAAACCCCCCCTGTACTTTCTAATGCAACAGTCAGAAAACCAACAGAGCACACCTTATTGCTAGATCAGGCCTCCAACTAACTGCAAATAGGAATATGAGACATTGCTCCCGTTCCCTCAGTTCAGTGAGACTTCTCAAACACTTCCAAAAATCATACTGATATTCAAGTGGACAAGAATCCAAAGTCTTATTTCTCTATAGTGAAAGGCAGTAACTGCAATGTATATTATTGTACTGAATTATATTAACCCTTGTGGTGCCTAGACACATGAAATTGACTATTTGCCTTAGTTTTATGGGTGTTGATCAATCTACCACAAAACATCCAAAAAAACCCCAACAACTCTCCAGGGGCAAATGTTCAAAAATTGAAAGAATTTAGAATGGACTCACTATAAACAAACAACTAATTAAACACACCTTTTTTAGATTGAAGAATACTTGAAAACAGGTAAGGGGTTTTTCATGCATACTTTCTGTTCCTTATTTCAGAAGAAGAAAAACTACTTTCTGAACAAATAGTCCAGTGAAATAACTAAAAAAAATCCTTGCAGCAAACTTAAGATTTATTTTCATCTTTTTTGACGCACCAATAGATTTTCATGACCCTTTTCAAAAGAAAATATTTCAGCAAGGTAGTTTTTCATGTGTTTGTTGCAATATTTTACAAAAACACATTCTAAAGCATAGTTGAAGCTTGTTGGTATTCACCAGCAAATTAAGCAATCTTGGAAATATGTAGAACACTACAAGAAAGAAGATCTTAGGTATAAGGATGTTTGTTACTATAAGATTTCACTTGAAACATGAGGAGATTTAAACCTTTTCCTCTTCATTAGATCTGAAAATCATGTTGCTTTTCAAATGGATCTGCAGATGAGTGCATCACCAGTAAAAATCCCTATCTGGAGCTGCTATGAAAGACAAGCAGACTGTTGGAAAGATTTTATTAATTTTTGCTCTTGCATGAGTAAGAGACATTTCAAGTGTTAAAGCAGAGTACCATTAAGATTACAGTTGAGACATGATTAATTTTCCCCTTGCTGTCACCTGTGCTAGTCTGTCACTTTTCCCTCTGACCTGTTTCTACTCTCATTTCCTCAGCACTCCGTGGACCAAATTTGTATTGGTGACATCAGTGATGCTGAGATCAGAAATTGGCTCCTTGCCTCTTTTTCCCTTGCCTTCCCTTTAACTTGCCTTTCCCTGTGCTTCTCTTCAAAGATGCTTTGCTGCAGCTTTCAGTGTTTTGCAGGTATCCTTGACTACAGCTGACATTCCCATTCTCTGGCCAGCTGGAGCAGGTCTGGATATAATCCAGATCAAAAGCAGGTGGCTAATCAGCAAAGGAGCAACTTGTTGGCACACAACAGAAGTGACTCAGTCACTATGGGGTCGCCTCTTTTCAGTCTTAAATTTGGCCAAAAAGTAGTTGTGGGAGGTGGATCTTGAAGAAGTGGATTGTGAATCATATTGCAAAAAAACTCCCAAACCCCACAACCACAAAATGGCTCTTTTAGAAAGGAACAGTCACAGATACCCAGCCAGCACCCAGCTACAAGGCAAACAGCAAGGCCCAATACTGCAGCACATTTGTAATGTGCTTTTTGGAGATGGTACACCATCCAAATAACTTCGTAATGCAAAAATCTATGACTGGATGGATAGCAGAACTTCTATGCTTTCTAGAAAGAAAACTGCAAAGTATTTTAGAAAGCCTTTAAAGATATTAATTGCACAATAATGTAACCGTTGCATGGGATTTGTAGTATATAACCCATCTAGTGTAGGTTCTAGGAGCAAACAAAGCTGCCATGTGCACAGTGATTTGAATATGTTTACAAAGCCCTGCTTGTATTTGAAATCAAAGTACATCCTCCTACAAAGACTCCACCTCGTGAAGTTACTCAGCAAATCATTATGAGGGTAAGATAGGTCACTATTTATTCTCACTATCTATTCTTGGATGACTTGTTTTCTAAAGAATTTTTACTAACAAGAACCCTAATTTAAAACTACAAGTATTTAAACCTTCCTGTCAAAATTCTTGTTGACCATGGTTGTTTTATGGAATGTCTTCAAAATGTCCCTCTTCTTCCCAACAAGTAATTAATGCAAATTATCGAGCTGAAAGAGGAACTTCACTCTATCAACACAGATTCAACGTTTTTGCCACCTAGATCATTGGATAAAGAGTTGACCTCCATGTGCTGTCCTTATATCTGCCACTAATTTATTCTTTCTTTCAGGGAAATTGCATGCTGTCTTTGTGCTTTCAAAGTGGGGATTATCTAACTTGCAAGAATTTAGCTGTTTGGCCAAATTACATTTTCAGCACAAGAATATTATTCTCCACAGTGTAATTGCAGACGTAAGGAAACACTGGGGGAGAAAATGCACCATCATGGCATGCTTAGCTAGAAATTCTACCATCACGTGTTAACATGGCTCCATATGCCAGGAGTACATAAAAAGAAGGCCAGTGTAAGTGATCTGAACAGGAGTATCAATACAGTCTACTCAGTTTAGCTTCCAATGCAATTTAATGCCACTTTCTTTAAGCCAAGGTACAAAAATATGAGTGAAAGCAGTATTTGTCGGGACAAGAAAATATGGTAGCTATGTGAAACATAGTACCATAATGTCTTGGCAGCAATTCACTTGCTGTTACCTGAGTTAAAAATAAAATAATTTCCAAAGAGGGACAAACCCAGATAACACAGGTGTACTTTCAAAAACAAAGTAGGAAAGGTTCCATCTATGACATTTCAAGTCCCATCTGCACTAACACCTTTGCCAATTCTTGAAACTAATGCTTTGATTTTCCAGAGGGCCTCTGGCAAAGTCTGGGCATTAAATAAAAACCTCAGTATAACTGCTGGCCTCCACTCCTAAACTGATGTGCATGTTGTATGGTCTGTTGCACGGCTTGTGGTAACTATCATAATCACAGTCCTTTTAACAACAAATTCTCTACCCACCAGTGTCTACTAATACCTAGGCTGTTTCTTGAGTAAAATTATACAACAGTGTAATCCTTGAAACGAATAAGCTATGCCTGGAAAAAAGCACTTTCATAATGACTGAAATTTGAGATCTCTGAAGGTGGACTGCCTTAACCCTCAATTCAGCCTCTCCACAAATGCAGCAGCATTAATGCACTTTTTTTTCTTAAATTGTTATAACACTTCTTTAACCCTAACAAAAAATAATAGCATACATGAGCCATGGTAGCACGATAAAAATGTTACTTGTTTACAATCTCTACTAAGTCTTCTTTATCCCTAAGATCATCCTCTAACCAACTACAATCATAATTGCTTCTGTATGAAGTTGCTTATACAGGGTGTTCCAAGTATGCCTATCAGATGAAACAAAGCATAGAAGTTTTGAAGTGATATGCCAGCTACCTGAAAAAACTGCAGCAGCCATGAGGAGGCAAAAGAACTGGCTCAGTCAAATGTGCTTCCCACTAACTACCAGGAACCTCCATTTCACATTCCTTGGCCTAAATTTTTTCCCATCATTTAGTTTTAACTTGGTTTGTTTCTTATTCCCATTATGACTTTTCTCTTATTCTTACCTTCTCTTGTGCTTCCTCAGCTCCTCTCACATGCAAGAAAAAAGCCATTTTCCTTCTAGATAGACTGCACATTCCAGCTGGGAACATAGACCCAAGTAATCAGGTTTCATGTATATTTAAAGGCAGATTTACAGAAAACAAATAAACAAAAACAGGGACAAAACACCCACAAAACAAGTTTAAAAAAAATCCACTCTAACCCCACAGGAACTAGGTATAGGAAAGAGAATGGGTATGTAGAAGGAGAAATATTTTTGGGGGGATCCTTCGTTCTTCAAAGCGGCCAAAATTTTGCATGTTTTATGGGTGATGTACGGGAAGTAAAGAATCATCTCTAGATTTGCCAGAGTAATACAGTTTCACACCCTATCAGTGTTATTCTCTGTGGATGCTGACTATGTAGCAGTGAAACCCACAGCCTCTAGTGTATTTGGGTTATTCTTCAACAGTCCACAACTTTTTGATAACTGTGCCAGAATGACAATTTGCGGCTATTGCCCTTACCCATGCGTATTGTCCATTCCTTTTATTTAAAAATTCTGTGCGGTGACAAACACAGGTTTTGCAGGTCAATTTCCCAGGCAACAAGACTAGCTAGAAGTCTGTCCAATTAGCCAATCAGTTTCCAAGTAGACAATTTCTATTTAACTTTTGGGATGGTTTCTGAATTTAGCATGCTGCTAATTTATTTAGGGTTAACCTTCCAGTTTGGATCTGCCCTGTGCAAGGATTTGTGCCACACCTTTGCTCTCAGGGGTTATTCTGGAAAGTCCTCCCTCTGTGCAGTAGCTTCAGAAACAGACATGCCTGTGCAATCTTTATTTAGATTGCTCTGAACACAGCTCTTTCCTAGGTTCTAAAATGCAGTCTGTTCAGAGTCTCACAAGTGAAAAAAGAAAAGGTTTTGGCCCAGGCAAAGTAGGAAGCAACTTAGAAGAGCAGAATACCTGCTTTATTTGGGATGAGACAACAATAATCCGTTGTTTCAGCAACCTATGCAACCTGAAGAGTCGGTTTTACTTCCTACTTGCATAACCTTGGCTTCTGAGGAAAGAGTTGGAGGGATGCAAGGCAGCAACAGAAGAAAACAGGATTAACAAAAGTACCGAGTTTTTTTCTTCTCATGGTTGTCCTATGCCATGGCATAGTAGCAAGCTTACTCTCTTGCAAGTCCTCATGAACAGGCAGAGCAATGGCTGACTGTAGTGGGAGGGAGGTGAGAAGAATTTCTGAAAGAGCGAAGAGACATAACTGTCATCATTACTTCAAAACAATTTTCCTGTTGCAAGAACTATTATCACCTCTTCCATAAACAAGACAATTTATGATAATAAATTCCAATTAATTAATTAACAATCATGCCCCTAATAATTTTCTAATGACAAAAAAAATAGCTTGGTTTGTTTACAGAGGTGGAGGATAATGAATGCTTTGCAAGAGATTTCCATGTGTTTCATACCTTTTTCAGTCCTTACACAACTGCATCTCCAATTAAACTGTTGCTAGCTTGAGGGTTATTTTGTCATTATATCCCTTACATCTAGGGCTATATTAGCTTATTTTTTGTTACTGATTATATTTGTTTCCGTGTCCCTGAGGTTTTCTTACACAGCACTCCAGTACTGGTTTCCACTTAATTTTTAAATGTCACTTTATTTGGTCACTGGGGGGATGGTTGTCTTATTACTCTTCTCAGTCTGCTTGAATCTATCCACTCACAAATTTGTTTTCTTCCTTGTTAATTATTCTTAATGCATCCAGTCTTAGCAGGGGTTCAGTAGTTCACCAGCAGAATGCAGGTTCTCTGCAGTTTTTGAAAGACTCCTGAGAAAGTTTAATACAATTATGCATCTGTGCTGCTTACCAGTCTGCACACCACATGTACTAACACTTATGAACCTAAATGTCAAGGTACACTGATACCCACGCATACCACACTGACAGCCCACTTTGCTTGATAATTGGTTCACAGTATTGGGCCTGGTGAAAAGGCAGACAAGAGTCAGGGGCAAAAGGTGCACAGCCATTGTCCTTAATGTTATTGTTAGCACAAGAATGCATGAAGGCCATAGTGAGGCAGAGGATTGTATCCCTGACATACTTAAAATCAATTTGCCCTGCTAAATAAGAAGTAAATACAATGGGCCAATAAATAATACAGGAAAGAATTGACAAAATTATAAGCATTATGGACAATATAATAATAACAACAACTTATCAACCTAGTTTCATCACTCAGAATATTAATATCAAGACCTTTGTAACTAAGGACTGTACATTTAACTAGCTTATTGGCCTCCGTGGAGTGGAACCACTTTTCTTTCCAAAGCTTCTAATCAGAGATGACCTATTTAAATGCATCCCGTTACATTTACTGAAATTAGCAAGTGTACTAGAGTTAAACCCCTATTAGACAAACTTCTCCAGTACGAATCTACAGTTGCATGATGACTTATTTTCTTTGATATTATCATCTTTTATCCTGAACGAATGACCTCTGAGGTATTAAATTTATCTACCTTCTTCCAGATACTAGTATGTTAAGATTTAGTTGAATCTTTCTCCTCATTGTCTAACATTAATACTCCTGAAGTACTCTTATGTCATTTAAGGCACTTTATAACACCTCCACAACAAGGTAGGTAACAAGTGACGACAACTTTTTGCCAGATTCCCACTCTCTGCTGCAGAGATTAACCTGACAGTTGTTTTGCTCTATTTTGTTATTGCTCTGAGCAAGTCATGCTATACAAATTTTATAGTGGAAAAAGTCCTCATTAATTTTGCAGAAAAGTCCCAGGTATTTTCAGTAAGTTGTAAATTTTTGGAAATTCAGAATGGCTGGTTAACTGCATGTGTCTTATACATTCTAGAGGAAGTGAAAGTTGGAAAACAATTTTTGTTTTGTGACAGTTGACAACAGAAATATTTGAAAACCATTGATAAGTTCTGTGCAACAGGCTTCTGACTCCACTGAGTATCTTTTTATCAGAAATGGATTATTTTTAACACTGTTCAAAACTGCTCCTTTAGTCACAAAAAACACCAAAAAATAAAGTTTATAACCCTACTAACAGTTTTTCATTTAGATATAATTCTGATTTTAGGAAAAGAATTGAAAACCATGAGACCAGATACAGCTATTTTTAAGACAGTAAGAGGCTTTCAGACTGATAAAGGCTTTTAAAAATCCACCCCAACCCCCCCCCCAAAAAAATCAGGTGGACTAGAACACAATGTTTTGATTGTGATAACAGTCTCACACATACATTATATTCCACCTGAGTATTAAATAGTGCATGGGAAGGGATATCATAAGCATTGTGACTCATAAGCATTGCAGCAAACTGCTGCAGCAGTTAGACATTACTAACACACCATTCTGCTTCTGCCAGCCAGGACAATGGAGTGTCCCGTGATGTAAAGTCTCTTCAGTGGGCTAAATTTTCTCTTCATGGAAAGCGCAGGGTGACTTTGTGAAGTTGGCAGTGACAGTCTCCATATCCCTAAACATCCACAAAGCCCCACAGCAAAAAACACTGCATGGTTTTGGCTTACGAAGCAGTGCTATACCCACACCTCAGCTATCACAGGTTAAACTGGAATACCACCATCAAACTTAGACCCAGTAGTTTAATCTCCACAAACATTTCAGAATCCAATAAGCCAATTCCAGGAACATGTTTTATGATTTATGGGAGAGGAAGCCTATCCAAGGGGTAGTGTCCTATTAAAATATTTTATTTCAAACTACTAAAATTTCTGTCAGAGCTGTAATGAGAGGAGCACTCTGAGCATAGGAGAATCTTGACGAGTTTAGTAATTTTTCATAGGAGGTCTGTAGCAAAGCTGGTGAGAATAATCTGTGCTGAGCCTCACAATTTCATCTACTTACAGAATTTTTTGTCTGAATTTATACCTAAGTTTCAAAAAGTATAAAGATTTCCCAAGGTATGAAGATAGTATGCAGCTACAGCTGTTCTGAGAACTTTCATTGCCAGCAGCTATCTCCTAGCTGCCTCAGCTAGCTTACCATTTATTGCACAAGACACACCAGACAGTAAGTATCATTATCACCGTCCTACCCAGAGCTGTGAAGCACATGATTGCGACGTTACTCAAGTACATTACACAGCTAGATTAAAACATCATGTATTAAAATAATGCTTTTTAGCTGTTGTTAAGTTTAACATGTACAGCTCACTGAACAAGATCGCAAAGGCCAAACAGCCTCTAGCTCTCAGACAGACAGCAGGCACAGTTGCTGCAATAATGAACACAAAACTCTTGCAGGCTAAGTATCAGAATTTATATGCAATAAAGTAGGAAACATGTAAAAAGGCTGAACAACTCATTGGGATTTCTAAAAGGAACACATATCTTCTTATACACAGGAAAGTTCCTGGCAAAGATAGACTATGTGAACTTACAATTTTTTCACAATTATTAATCCCTTGTATGATATCCTGTTCATGACTGGATGACTTTTTCTGGAATCACCTTTTTTGTAGGATTAAAAGCTGCCTTCACCTATCACATTTCTTGAGAAGAATTAAGTTCTCTGAAACATGTCAAAAACACAGCCTGAAGCATCATTACTTTGACAAAACGAAATGGGTTGGCTCATATTATAGCATCATAGAATGGCCTGTGTTGAAATGAACTTTAAAAATGATCTAGTTCCAACTCCTGCCATGGGCAGCACCACCTTTCACTAGACCAGGTTGCTCTGAGTCCCATCCAAACTCGCCCTGAACACTTCCAGAGAAGGGACATCAACAGCCACTGTAGGCAACTTGTTCTAATGCCTCACTACCCTCACAAGAAATAATTTCTTCCTAGTATCTAATTTAAACCTCCTGTCTTTCAGTTGGAAACCGTTCCCCCTTATCCTGTCACTACCTGTCCTTGTAAAAAGTCTTTCTACATCTTTCTTGCAGGCTCCCTTCAGGTACTGGAAGGCTGCAATGAGATCACTTCAAAGCCTTCTCCAGGCTGAACAAACCCAGTTCTCTCAGCCTTTCCTAACAGGGGAGATGCTCCACCCCTCTATCAGCTTGGACAGCTCCAACAGTTCCATGTCCATCCTGTGCTGGACCCCAGAGCTGATGCAGCACTGCAGGTGGGGTCTCACCAGAGCAAAGCAGAGGGGGAGAGCTTCTCTCTGCTGGCCACACTACTTTGCATACAGTCCAGGACATGTTTGGCTTTCTGGGCTCTGAACGCACATTTCTGGGTCATGACCAGCACACCAAATTTACCTTACCAGTCAAAATTAACCTGACTTATCTGAATTTCTGTGCGAAAAGTGGTAATATGAATTCCTGTGTAAGCAGATTGCTAGAAGCAAATGTAAACAACAGTTGCAGAAAGCTGACATCTACTTCTTCCATTAGCATTACTGAATGGCCTGTCCTGTACACTGTCCCATGATGAAGGATTTATTTTTATTCAAAATCAGTTGTTCAAAGTTAACAGAAGCAAACTATTCTTATATCCTAACGAGAGCATGAACACTAAATTAGAAAAAGTCTGCATATTGACAAGACCAGCTGAAAACAAAACTCCACATCTTAAATTGCGTACTTTTCCTTCTTGAGTAGCTGTATTTCATGTTCATGCACCTGATTTAGTAAGGAAGCAATATAAGTAGAAAATAAAAATACCTCCAGAGTCCTACTTACCTATAGCAGTTAGCAATGAGCTCATAGGGGAGCACAGACAGAACACCCGTAAGGCTTTATCTTGTCATTACTCTGCAAGCTGAGTACCACAGAGATGGCTCCAATTTATCCAGGTGTTTGATAGCCTCTAGAAAAACTTACTCATCCCAGATCTGCTATTTGCCTTTGGTACTTCTGATCAAATTGTGTAAATGAGCAGACAGCAGTCACTCACCTTGGAAAACTCTGTTAGGGTACACAACAAAATGCCCTTGCACGCTGAGAACATATGTAACAAAATACTGAAACAATTCTCTCTTAGTAGACCATTTCCCTCCCCGTTTTACTGTTGTTTTCCCTTATCATCATACTCACCAGGTTGATTTTTGATAAAATAAATTTTTGAGATAAGAAGACTAACGAGACAATTCCAGGACTTGTCTCAAATGTTACATGATTAGGTAGGTGAGAATCTTAAAATATTCTGCTACTTCATACAGTGCACTGATTTATAAAATTTACCAGTATGTTCTAATTGTATTCAGTTGTTATCGTATTATGTGAAAACAGATACCATGACTGAGAAGTTGCAAACATATTCTACTACTCAAGAATTAAAAAAAAAAAATATTGATACAACCTGTGCCTTGCTTGTGGATTCACAATCATGTATTCTGAAAACGAAACATACATGAAACAGGACCCAGAAAAATACTGTGAAAACAACAAAAAAATCTCTACATTTTTTCTTCAGAGAATGAGAATTAACAATTTCTTTTTCTGTCTGTGCCATTTAATTTTCTTTTCCTGGTTACCATGACAAGAATATCCTCTTTCATATGACGAAGTTAAGTATGACAAAAAACACATTTTAGGGAGGATGGAAGTCATGTTAACAGCAGTTAGAAAATTTTTGCCAAATTCAGCTTTACTTAGATTCCACTGTCTTAAACATGCTTGCATCTGGGCAAAATCAAAGTCTGTAGTTCAAGAAGATGAGAAAGTAGTTGTAATTGGTTCTCAAACATTGTTTAAATGGTGAGCAGTAGCTTATAAAAATGAGTATTTTTTACATAGTGTAACTCCACCTTGTAGTCACGGTGCATAACGTCGGCATAAAAAGCACTGATGAAAGAAAAAGAATTCTGGAAGAAAACACAACAAATGAAAAAACCAGGTAACTGTAAAAAAAAGGAGAAGAAAAGTGCAAAATAAACACGTAAGAGAATAAAGAGAGGAACACAACTCAAATTTGATTGGAGGAAAGAAAAGTGGAGGAGAAAAAAACAAGTTATGGGAAATTCTACTAATCAAACAGTCATAAGATTTTCCTAGTGTGTAGATGTGATTTATACAGAATTTTCAGGGCAAGTGATGCTTTTCAAAGGCCCACAATATTCACTGCCTAAACAGATTTCCTTGAACCTAACAGCATATTCCAAACTGGAACATATGTTACATGTATATTATATATGCCATTCTTTGAATAGTGGCTTGACTTAAGCCTTATTTGAAGAAAAAACCCATCGTCCTCCATACTTGTTTTTCACTAGGACTAAACTGAATCACCACAGTCTTTGTAATCATACAACAAAGAAATTATTTTTCCCAGTCTAGTACATTCAAAGTTCTACAGTGGTAGTTTTCTTCATGTATTCTGACACTGCCCTGTAATTAGCGTGATTCTAAAAAGGAACACCAGAATAAGTTAATACTGATAGATTTTACCTGCATCTTGTACTTAAGAGGCAAACTCACAGAATGTTTAAAGATGGATAAATTCACATTTGCCATAGAAGCACTATTAACCACAGGAAGAACAGCAAAATGGATTCTCTAAGAAATCAGTCTTCCGTTCAGAATTCTGGGTCTGCTTCACTGAACGAAAGATGTTTGACCACATCCAGCAGGCTGTGTAACAGGCCAGGAAGAGCCAGAACAATGAAAACAAATCATCTTACTAGAGGCAAGATAACGGGACACCAGAACAACAACAGGTCAACACCCAGGAATGAATGCTTAATAACTGAGGACACTTCAGAGTACCAGAGAAATCCATTCTGGGCATGGTTATCTTCAAAAGTCTTTTAAATTTCTTCACTAATGAGTATGTTTACAAAATCTGCAGCTGGCACAAAGCTAGCAGCATTTGGTGAGCACTGCAGAAGAGAGGATTGGAACTGAAATTGACGTTGAGAAATTGCAGAGGCTCAGAAACCATTAAGATAAAATTAAAAAAAATCAAGTGTAGACTGTTATTCTCGTAAAAACATACACACAAAACTGTGACTATTTTCTTGGGAAGTACAACAGCAGCCTGAAAAGAACAAAGGGAGAAAGAGAGAACACAGTGTGCTTCTGCTCTCCTGTAAAATATGACATCAAACAAAACACTAGAACTTCAGAGACTACAAAATAAATAGGAACAGTAATGCATTATCTCTGCAAGCCAGCTCACCTTCCTCACACACCAGCTTTATTCTGGAATGTATTCAGAAAGGATCTTTTGACCAAGGAGATTGTTATTACCCTCTATTTAGCCTTGAAAAGATGTCCCTTGAATATTCTCTTTTTAACATCACACTCACAAAAACACCTTGAGAGTTTAGAGCAAATGAAGCTACTTTGAAACAGGCTCTATCTTTTAAACCTGTGAATGCAGATAGATGAGCATGTCTCCAGAAAAAAAAAGGCTAAGGGGAAAGGGGTATGAGTACCATGCACATTGATAAAAGTTGTATTTGAACGTAAGTTTAACTTTTAGATTAAATAGTAATTAACTTTTCCACAAGAGAAAGAAAAGCTTGAACCAGCTCCAATTGACTTTGTTGTCAATCATACCAGGCTGAGATACACTCTACATAAATGGAGTATTGTATACTCGTATCATTACAAGCGGCAGAATAGATGGTTAAAGAGTAACCTTCCCTCCAGGATTCATCTACTTCAGGGAAAGTTGTTCCCCTTTAACAGATAGGTCAGGAGAAGACCACTGGAGGTCACCAGCCTCCTTGTTCAAGCAGGATCCCCTAGGGCATGGTATCAGAATTTGCCTAGACTGCTTCTGAGTACTCCAGGGAAGGAGCCTCCACAACTGCTCTGGGCAGCCTGCTCCAGTGCTCAATTAATGGAGAATTTCTTCCTCATGCTCAGGTGGATGTTTCTATGTTCCAGTTTCTGCCCATTACTCAGCATTACTAAGAAGAATTTGGCTCCATCCTTGTGGCATCCACCCCTCAGATATTCATACATATTGATGTGATCTTCTCTCAGTCTTCTCTTCTCCAGACTGAATAGGCCCTGTCCCTCAGCCTTTTCACCTAGCTGGGATGCTCCAGCCCCCATCTATGCTGCCATCAGCTGGAAATGCTCCAGGAGCTACATGCCTCTCTTGTTCTGAGGAGCCCAGAACTGGACATGCTGAATTTCAGACAGGTCCTCTCTGCCCACCTCTTCAATCTGTTGAAGTCCTTCTGAAGGGCTGCACAGCTCTCCAGGGTATCGGCCACTCCTTCCAGCTTTGCGTTGTCAGTGAACTTGCTGAGGAGGCATCTGCCCCTTCATCCAAGTCACCAACGAACAGGCTAAACAATACTAGACCAGTACTGAACCCTTGGGGACACCACTAGAGACAGGCCTCCAATGAGACCCTGTGCCACTGATTAAAACCCTCAGGGATCTGTGGTTCAAGCTCAGGAAACTTGGGCTGGATGAGTGGACAGTGAGGTTGCAGTGAGAACTGGCACCTCACTGTCCACTCATCCAGCCCATACTTCCTGAGCTTGCCTACAAGAACATCAGAGACAGCGTCAAAACCCTTGCTCTAAGTCCAGGTAAACATCCACTGCTCTTCCCTCTCATCCACCCAGGTAGTTGTCTCAGCATAGAGGGCAATCAGGTTGGTAAAGCACGCTGACTACTGTTCATCATTTCTGTGTCTACCACACATGTGGAGGTGGTCTCCAGGATGAAATGTTTCAGTACCTTTTCAGGGATTAAGATGAGACCGATTGGCCTGCAGCTCCTTAGGATCTCCTTCTTTCCCCCTTTGAAGACCAGGGTGGTACTTGCCTTCTTCCAGTATTGTGGCACCTCTCCTGACTGCCATGACCTTTCAAAGATCTGAGAGCAATCATGTCTGTGAGTTGCTTCAGCATCCATAGGTGTGAAGAGCCCATAGAGTTGTGGATAGCAAGTTCACTTCTTTATGATTTCCCTGGACACATGAAAGAATATTTTTCTTCTGTTTTGGTTTTTATGCAGAAGCCTGAGCATAAAGCCATCTTCTTGGAACGTTCTAGCTTTAGCCCTTTTTCATGGGCCACCCAGGCTAAAGCAGCTGGATTCTGCTAAGAACTGGCTGAAATACTAAAATATAATCTTTTCTGCTATTTCTGTTGCAGTGAGTGCAATTGTCTCTGGCAGACAATTGGTAGCAAACACAGAAATAGCACCACTAACTGTTACAGCAAGGGTTTCAAGGTGGTAATGGTGAGGTTGCTGTAAACATCTGCAACTCCCTGATGCTAACGACCTCCTTTTGGTGGAGGTGTCCCTGCAAGAGTACCATTGATATATCCATTTCTAAACAGACTTATTATGTTGGTATCATTCTTCAAATAAACAAGCTTTACTTCCACAACAGCATATCTAGCTAGTCAAAGACAGACCTCTTTTTGTAATGGTACCTTATCTAGTTTGAAAATTTTACATGCTATTTTACCACTAATGGCCGCATCCGAACCATTAGTTCAAGTTAAGGGCCCTCATCTTTTCTTCCTTTTGCTACGTTAAATAAATGAATAGGGGGAAAACAAATTTATCCTATAGCGTGTGACTATTAATCATGTTTACATATTCATTTTTTAGAAAGCTTCAGCTACTAAAGTGTCATATAGGGAAGCCTTACTGACCCTTCCAATTAAGCTTTTCCTATCAGGCAAACAAGCCTCCCTTGACAAAAAACCCCCCACGTTTCCCATCTCCTCCAAACAGATTATGAGATTCAATGGTACTTCAGCAAAACACCAAAAAAAAAAGCCTTCAGACTGACACCAGCAACAGGCATGTTCACGCTCTGGCAAAATGAAATTGGCTGCTGCAACCTTCCAAAATAAACATAATCATTAACTAAATATAGCTGCATCTATTCCAGAGTCAAGAGAACCTTTTGCCTAAACTTTTTATTTCTTTTTCCTCTCTGAATGCTTTCTAACAAAAAAGAATGGCTTGACCTGGTTTAAAATGGTTTGAGTGTTGCTGAATCCAGCAAACAGTTGAGCTGTTTTGAAAGAAAGCTTCCCCTCCATTATTTGTTTGTTTTCTCTTCTGCAGAGAAAAGGCAAACAGTCCTCAGATTTATGCTGGGGAATGGAGGAGGAAAAACAAACCACAAACGCAAATGACCGCCTAATGAGAGTTTCAGTATTAAGAAAAAAAATAATAAAAAAGGATCTCTTCACCCCTTTCATTTCCATTAGCATAATTTTCCAAGAATGTTAACTACATTCTTTTATCTCTTAGACACCAGTTTGCAGCTCAAGAAAAAGTTAAAACCAAAGCTATAAATTACAAGTGGATCAAAAGATTTACATAATGACATAAGTTATTTTGTATATCAAGGTTTCAATGATTCAATTTCTTTGATTTGGTTCCCAAGTGAATATTTTTCACTGACAATGGTGAACTAAAAACATAGCCTTTTAAACTTTTTATTTTATTGATACATAGTCCTGTCCAGCTAGCACTGGTTCTTACATGCTTATCTTTTAGCATTTTGGTCACTTACATAAAAAATAAGACGAAGCTAACAATTACAGGAACGGTAGTAATTAGCATTGTATTGCCAGCTTCGCAAATTGGTGATTTGAACAATAAAAAGAGCTCCAGGCTAAACACCATATAAACAATACCTGTCACTTTAAGACCACAAGGTGCATTTGGTGCTCCCAGCACTGCTTCAGGTCTTTAACTACTCCACCTGACCACAGCAGAGGAAACACATAAACTCGGTCACCTGAGCCTCTGTAGTAGCTACTAATTTTACTTGGGTTCCTACGAACATTCTTACTCCACAGTACAAAGTGAAATTTTACTTTCAGAATGGCAAACACAGCCCATGCGACATGATCTTAAAAAAAAATGTAACTACATGTAACACCACGTACAGTAGTCTGGCTGTATTTTTTTTATCTCTACAACCCGCGTACGAAAAAAACAACAAACCCTCAAACAGGTGGGTCCATTATTTTAATGAAGTACTTAGTCACCTGTTACATGAACAGGTATAGCTTGTACAAAAACATGAGAGGTCTGCAGCCCCTGCAAACCAGGTAAACCACCCAAAGCATAAAAAAAACCCAAAACAAAACCAAAAAGCCAAAAAAACAAACAAAAAAACCCCCAAGACCAAACAAACAAAAAAACACCCAAAACCCGGCACCAGCTTAAGGAACTGGAAAGCGTACTTCCAAACCAGCTTAAAAAAATCCTTCTCAAACGGAAGCAAGACGGAACAAACACAACTGCACTATTTTCCCTCCCAATCCCGCAGACACAAGAGCTTCACCGCAGTTCTTCACCCGGTTTCGTTCTATCCCCCGATGCCTCAGCAGCCGCCCCGGCCCTGCACCGCGAGGAGCTGCGGGCAGCCTCGGCGCCGCCGCCGGAGCTGAAGCCGGAGCCTGCCTGACAGGCCAGTTCCGCTGGAATGTTCTCAGCGGCCCGCTCTCGTCCTCAACAGCACCTTCTGCTACCGGAGAGAGGGGACGGGGTCTAAGTTTTCCCCCTCACGTGTTTGTTTTTTTAAGGGGCGGGAGACACCCGCCCTGGGCGAACACACACACAGACACACACACAGACACACACACAGACACACACACAGACACAGCTGATCCCAGGCCCGTCAGGCTGGCTCCTCCCCGCCCCTCCAGCGGGGCAGCGGCACAGCGCAGTTCCAGCACCTTCTTCACCTCTTCCCCAAACTACTCCCGCGAGTGCCGCCCGCGCCCTACTGCCACCTTCGTAGGGAAAGCGGTCCTGCCCCTCTCTCCCCGCCGCAGATGCGAGCTGGGAGGGGCGCAGGAGCGCGGCAGCGGCACCCGATGGGAGCGCAAGCCGCCCACTGCTGCACAGCCAGCGCGGGAGCGGAGCGCTCGCCCTGCGCACGGCGCCGCGGAGCGCAGCGCACCTCCACCCCCCCGGCCTCCCGGCTGAGCGACAGCTCCCCGGGCCAATAGAACCGCCCTTTGTACGTAAGGGGGCGGGCACTCCCTGCCTGGCGGACCAATGGCAACACCGCTGCCTGAGCAGTGGCGTCCGCGAAGGGGGGGCCGGAGGAGGGGCAGGAGTTTAGGAAGAGGAGGGTATGGCTGTCATCAATGAAGTCATGTTCGTTATCTAGTCCCTCGCTCCGGTTCTGGACTCGGGTGACTCACTGAGGGGGGAGAGGAGCGACAGTCAGCACGGCGCTCCGCCCGGGCGGAAGGTAAATGCAACTTGCAACTCGGTCCAACCCCGCCAGCTCCCCGTGCGCGTCACGGTCCTTTATTGTCAGCGGCTGTGCCGGCTCGCACCGTGCCCACCTTCCCTCTCTGCATCGCTCCCCTTCCCCGCGCACGGCCCCACCGGTCCCAGCAGCAGCCGTGCCACCTGCTTCCTCTCCCCACCTTCCCCGGTGCCCGGCCCTCACGAATATTTATATCCCCCAGTGGGTGGAGAGAAGAAAGTTTTGATCCGGTATTATTCTGGAATAATCACGATGCGGATCTCCGGAGTGGGAGCGACAGAACCCCCACGGAGTCGCCGGTGGCTGACTCGTGAGTCAGCGGCACTCTCGGTCTTGCCGCCCAGCGAGCGTGTCACGGGCTGCGGGCGAAGCGGCCACGGGAGAAATAGATCCTTGGGGAGCGACAGCCTACACGGACGGGCCGGCGGTGGCTCCGCCGCAGCTGCCGGGGGTCGCAGGGTGAAGTTCAGGGTGTCCGGAGGCAGCAGAGCGCCGTGCGGCGGGGCTGTTTTCTCCGCCGTGGCACACGCTGGCGCAGACCCAGCCGAGCAAGGGGAAGTGGGGAGGTATGGGGAGGGAGGAACATGGTGCATGGGGGAGCGGTCTCGCTTGCGAGGAGAGTAGCGGCATTCCCCGGCTGAGCCAGGGAGGCCATGATCCGGATCATCTCGCTGCCTGCCTGTCACAAACATTGCACACACCGGGGAGGGGGAAGAAGCGGGGGCTGGGACTTCAGCCCAACAGGGCTGCGGCTCCTGTTGCTTTTCGGTCTCTTGTTTTTAACTGTGTAGTCACTCCTGCTGTAAAGGTGTCTCGGTTTACTTCCCAAAATAGCTTGCATGTCGTCGTACCCTTCCCGTTTTCCCTGCAGAAATTCGCCCCCCTCCTCCTCCCCACCTCCAAACAGAGTAGCACAAAACATGCGCTTACAATTTTGGAATCGCCTGCCAAGCAAAAAAGCGTTTTATTTCCGGTGTGCGCGGAAATTTTTTTTTTTAACCCGGCCGGGCGGGAGCGAGGATGCACACGCGCGCCGATGCTCAGGTAGCTGCAGCTCGCCTGCCCCTATGTCGGCAGAGGGGACGGCGGTGTTTGGCACCTGGAAAAGTTCTGTGCCCAGCCGGAGGCGGGGGTGGGCGGCAGAGCGCTGCTGCAGCCAGCTGCCGGGCGGGGCCGGAGGGCAGCGGAGCCCGTCCCCGGGCCGCTGCGGGGCAGAGGCGGGAGGAGGCGGCGGCGGCAGCACGGGAAGGATAGGAGGGTGGGTGGCCTTTCTCGTCCCTCCGCCTGTGCAAGCGGCGGCGGATCAGGAAGTCACCGCCGCCACACACAGGCGCACAGACATGTTTGGTCGGCGTGACATGGTGGCGGAGGGAATGAGAGGCGGGGAAACGGGCCCAGCCCAGCCCTGAGGCATGACCCGGCTGCTCGCCCCGTCGCCCGCCCGCCTGCCTGCG
>VZSE01004118.1:0-121571 GCA_013398275.1 Promerops cafer | reverse complement strand
TGCCTGCGGCCGAGGTACGGGGCCGTGCGCGGGCAGCGCCGTCAGCAGCGCACCCGCTGCTTCATGGAGGGGCGGGGGCTGGCGGCTGCGGGGCCGCATTTCCAGGCAGGGACGTTTTACAGCCTGTCGGCCGGGGAGAAAACTTTCCAGAAAGGCCGGAGGGGGGAAAACTGGGCCCTGCCTGGTTGTGCGCGCCCGCCCCGGCGCCTTCGCGGTGGAGGCGGCGGGTGGCCCGGCGCCGAGGCCTGCGCGCCGCCCGTCCTGCAGGGCCCGACCACCCGAGAGCAGAGCGGCGGTGTTGCCGCGAAGGGAGGGAGCGGCCGCCCTTGCCCGGCCGCCCCCCGGGACTCCCGGGTCGCGGGTCCTACGCCGCGGCTGTTCCTTATGTCCGCGGTGCTGGCAGAAATGGAGTTTCTTATGTTGTCTCCTCCCCTCTTAAATTTATAATGGTGGAACTACAAACTGCGCTCGGCTGGAAAAGTTACAGCTCTTCTAAACTCGATCTGAAGTTACAGTTCAACGATTGGCTTGGGTTGTTTTTTGTTGTTTTTTTTTTTTTTTTTTTTTTTTTTTTTTTTTCCCCCCTGAGCGTGCGTTATGGTCAAGTAAAGGGAGTGTAAAAGTGTCTGCATTACATACATCGTACCGAATTTGTTTTTTCTTGGTATCTCGTTCATATGTTTGATATTCAGACTTACCGAACTTTCCGTTAACGCTGTTCTTTTTAGGATGTATTTTTATGAGTATTTATGTGAGTATGAATATGCAAGTAAATAACCAGCCGAAGAATTGAAGACAAAAAGTTGGTGGTTTTTCGGTTTTTTGTTCGGTCGGTTTTTTTACCGCTTTAAGTGTTCTGCATGCTTTCAGTGAAGAATTCATCTGGGGTCTGTGGCACGGCGTTGTTCCGTTTGCATTCTCTCCTGTTTTGCTTTAACTTTCTGAAGTGTGAAGTGATTTTAGCTACAGACCCTAAGACCCAAACGATAAACACTGTACCAGAATTCAATTCCTTTGGTAGTATACCAGTTGCTTGTTCGGGGTGGGGCAGTCTCCTCTGTGCAAGTTACTATTGTTGTGCAAATACGGGCACACTTTCTCTTTGGGAACCTAATTGCCCTATTACTGTCTCTGACTTTGTTTCTTTTGTCCTTTTGTGATCCTAAGAAAAAAAAGTAGTGAGCCAGAAGGATAGGCTTGCCTCAAGGCAGGTTTTTATGTCTATATATATGTATGTATGTATTTATGTATTTCAGTAATAAAAAGCAAAAAGACTGTATGGGTGGTGAGCTTTTAAAATTTAGAGTGGATCGTACAGCATATGTCGATTTGCCAGAGGTGAGGGTAAATCTTCCTTATAAGAAGAATGAGTTATTTGTCATGAGTTATTTCTTGGCTTTAAGACTGGTATTTCTGTGGTGTTGCAAGAAACATGTACCAAAAGAGTGTGTTCAAAGAATCTTAGATCTTTTCGTTTGTTAATTTCTGAAGTAGTCTATGAATGTTTCTTGTCAAGTTTGAAAACTGCTTTCACCAACACCTGAGGCTTGAAAATTGACAAGAGAAAAGGTCCTTCAGCTGGCATACCTACTTTACATATATTCGTGACAAAGGTGTGTTTGAAATTAGTATCTGCGGATATATTTTTCTCAGTTTTAGTTGGACTTTTGAAGTTAAGGTCAGAATGTGCACAGTAGCAACTTAAAAAAAGTCTACACTTTACCTCTGTTTTTTGTCGTCCTGATGAGTAATATTGCTGTGAACTACAGGTGATGATTTTCAGAAGGAAACTCACACATTCTTTGTGTGATTTAGAACATTTTTGCAAATTACTAATCAAAATGTCTATTACATTTCTGTGTGTTTCCTGCTGCAATCAAAGTTCTCTATGTGTAATAGATGTTTCCTGGACCTCCATCATTTTTGGACTTTATCAGATTAGATTGGGGTTTTTTTTAATTCTCTAGTGGAATAGTAAACACAACATTATGGTATAAAGATCACTTGTCATAAAATTGGCGTTAGAGATAAACTCATGTCTTATTTCCAAGATAAAATAAAGAAGGATTAATAAGGGAAGGACGTAAAGCTTTCTTAAACACAGCTTTGATAGTTTGTAAATACAGTAGAAGAAGAAGACTAACACTAAAAATTGTTTTCTTTGTTTCTGACATGTGTACAGTCATTACTTATTAGGCATTAACATTTTCCTGTTTGTCTCCAATTGGCAGAGAATATTTCCTATTTATCACTTCAGAGTTTGAGCACCCAGGTGGATCATTTAGAGGCGGGACATTGGAGAAAACGTTAAAATAATAAGTTTGTTTTTACAGAAAATATACATTTTTCATATATATTTTCATTGATATTTTACCACAAGTAACTTGTATTTAAAACAAGTCTTCTCCCTTCTTCCTCCTCTTCTTCCCTGTTTAAGTAAAGCCAAGGCCTGTTGGTAATATGGTGCATTCCTTTCCTTCTGCCTGCGTCTCTTACGGCTTTTTATTTAGAAACGAATGAGAAGACAGTGTTCAGTAACTGTGATTAATACCTGTAGTAAAGCTCACAGTATGAAAACTTAGTCCATGACCATTCAGTAGTGTCCTGTGTCAGTTTTCTGTGTTTCCTGAAATTTACAGCAAATGTGGGATTGATGCTGATGATTGTCTGATGGCAGTTAAACTTTTGACTGTAGTTGTCTGCTCTCCTCTTTTTCTGAAGACTACTGTTTTCTGCAGCAAAGCTATCAGAAAGGATCATATGGTTGTGCTGTAGTGTCTTCACAGTGAAGTCTGGCAGCATAGCTTAGCCTAACTTGTGTGCACTCCGATTTGTGATTATGCCATTTGACAGTCTGGAGTATTTTCAACTCCCAGCTGTTAACAAGTCATTTTTTGCTGCTGATGTTAGTTTTTCCTGAGAGGGTAGGCTGTGAGCTAGAGCAGTTGAGAAAAGTTGAACTTTATGTAAAGCTGAAACATCTACCCAGTAGGAGTAAGAATTTCTACAAGAATATTTCAAGATGAGGAGTAATGACTAGCATCCTAAAGTAAACTGTCTCTTATACTACGTGACTTGACAATTAAGTTTTTGGTGTAAGCATTCCACCTGTTTTGCGGGGATGCCTGCCACAGTTTCTGGTAGACAGCTGGACATGCAGCTGAAGTAGTGTTGCAGAGGTTTTTTTCTTCTGGCCTAGGTGTCTGGATAAGTAATTAAGCTTCAGCGTTTCTGGTTCTGTGGTTTGTATTTTAAACTACAAATTCCCTTGTAGAAGGTTTTCAAGTTACACTGATGTTGCATACATGAGTATGGCAGGATCTCAGCTGCTAGTGTGTTTGGCTTCTCTTATGTGAACTAATAACTCTGGTATATATTAGTTAAAGATTTGAGTCTTCTCACTGATTTTTTGTTGTTTCATGTAAACCTGTTTATTGATTGAATTGTCATTTGATGAAATGACAATAGATAAATCATGATAAAAGGTAATGCAAAGTGTCCTGTGAAGCTGTACAATACAAAACACTGATTTGCTTCTAAGTATGTTAAGTTATTTAGTGAAGATGAGCTGCTATCATTACTAATCAGCTCTTCTACTTTGAGCATATTAACTTGATTATAGTTAGCAGATTATGTAAGTAATACAAGTAATTGACAGTATAATTTAATGTTTTCTATGGTAGTATAATAAAGATAATTCCTTTAGCCTATAGTGTATCACAAGTTAAGAGTTTATCTTTTCAAAGCCAGTTGTGAATTATGACTGCAGTTGGAAATGTGTGGGGAGAAGTGGATTGTAACTATTTCTCTTGTGAAGACAAAGTTACAGTCAGCTTAGCAGTATCTGTGTAGCTGTTGTGTGGGTCCATATTTCATCAACTCTAAGTGGTATAGTTTCATTACTTTCCACTACATATCCAAGGCAGGAGATGTGGCCAAAACATCCTGGCTGAGGTTCAGTTTAGGTTGAGAGCAGAGGCAGAAGGTCTATTGGATGGTGAAGCGAACTAGCTAGAAGAATTATAAATACTTACTGCTCCATCTGTTCTTAGACTTGGTGTGTGCCTTGTCAAAGCAGTATGTAATCCTGGATCTTTTTGGGTGTACAGCTGGTCTTGAATTCCAAAGTGTAACACAAATGGTTTCTTACCTGCTGTGTTTTCATTTGGGATCTGCTAATACTTCCTCGTGCCTTTGTTACCTTTGAGTTTGTAGCAGGTTTATACAAAAATGTGTGTAATAGAAATATTGAACTGATGGAGACAGTACAGTGAATTAGTTACATCTACAAAACTTTCTAGGTGTATATAAAATGATAGTGGAGAAACATTTATGCTTAGAGACTGTTATTTTAAATTGTTTACAGTTTAGATATTCACTGTCCTAAACCATTTGATCTAGAAGTAGTTGAGCAGAGATCTGAAGTCTCCCTTAATCTTCAGCTTTTGGTTGTGTGGCTGTTCTTTGTATTTGGATCTGGCTGAAGTTACTCTGACATACAACAGATCGATGACTTTTTTATTTCCCTGTCTTAGCTCTGGTTGTGTCCAGCAGAGGTGGAGAATTCTCTGAGACCACAGGAAGAACCATGTGATTCACCACAACTAATTCAGTTGCCAGTAGTTCATTTGGGGCTGTTCACAAAAGAGAATTGGTCATGTTGATGTAAATAGATCCAAGAGGTGGTAAGGGATTACGGTTCAGGAAAAAAAAAACATCCTGTTTGAAGTCATGTGAATAATACTACTCCAGTGAGTGTTTTGAGGAAATTGTAAGATTGGACGCTTCAGAAACAATTAAACAATGTGTAATTTTTTCAAGAATCAGGGCCAAGAGCCTCATCATTTGGAACAATAAGATGGTATTTTAATTTTTTTTTTAATTTTACTGTAGTCTTGTAATTTGTTGGAAACACTTTTTTTTTTGCCTCTCCTTCCCCCTTGCTTTTTAATTCTAACAGGCACTACTCATTAAAAACCAGTCTAAAGAAATAGGTCAACACTGGCTTTTGGCCGGGAGTTGGCTTCATACTGCTTTTTTCGTTGCAGGCACCAGAATTTAGCCAAAATAACACCAATACTATCTGCGTTGGACTTGGCCACTGTTGGACCTGTTGTCTTTTTGTAGATTTTTGCTTTGACTTTAATGAGACTTTCAAAAGGGCCTAAATGAATTAGGTATCTAGCTTTTACTGAATTTTAATGAGAGCAGGGTGTCTAATTTCTGTGGGGGTTTTTTAATACAAACTCAGACTTAATAAATACAAACTAAGCTGTTTTTGAAACATGTTAAGCTATAAACTTTTTAACAGGTTGGTTCTGTGAACAGATACTTAGTTGGGAGGACCATACTGTTTTAGGTCAGTGGCATTTTTTTAAATGTTGTGGACTACTGTTGACAGAGGAAATTGCTTTGTCTCTTTATTTCCGTGACTGTCTTTGGACAGAATTTATTACTCGCATTTAAGTAGTATTTTCCAATTCTTCATGCTCCCCAATATAGATTTTATAAATTACTTTTTTTTTTTTCTTGTTCTTTGACATACAAAATGTCTGAATACAAATCTGTTTAAGACAGTTCCCAATTATGTGAGATGTATCTTCGCTCAAAGAAAGGTCATGAAGGGACTTGGTCTTGTGTAAGAGATGAAGACATTCACCTCCGGTAGTTACTGTTTTTCATAGTTTGGACACTTGCTATCCTATCAAAAAGAATTCTAAATTTTTCAAATTTGAGTGCATGATATGTTTAATGTATTTGTAAATGGCAATATAACTAACAGACCAGAGACTGGAGCTAGTTTTTATGAGAACTGCAAGTTGAATTTGAAATAAGATGAATAGGTGAACAGAGGGGAAGATTTTAATACCCATTTTAATGTGTGGATATAGGTAGATGTCTTTTGTGAAATAAGATGTTTTGGGATACTGTATACTGATAGCACTTTTTTATAATTGATTGTGTTATGGTTCTGTATACATTCTTCTGGATGGTGGTGGTGGTGCTAGGTGTCTGCTTTGTTAAATTGATTGAATTTCGTTTGTAATGCACATAACGACTCAGCTGTGAGAGTGTCAGTCTTAGATTTTGCAATATCACAATTGATGCATGGAAGAACTATTTGTTGTGTGGAAATGTGTGTTGTCCTTCATACAAAACAGAGGCCTCTTAGAGGAAGCTATAGTGTTTGCAGTTGTGAACATTTGATAAGTTGATTGCTTTTGTGGTCATGTTGTGGGGTTGTAGAGGACTAACTAATGACTGTAGAGTTTTGAACTGAGAAGTTTCATAGGCATCGCTGTGTTTTACCTTGCAAGGAAACAGGATCCTAGTGTATCAAGTCATAGAATCACCGAATATCCTGAGTTGGAAGTCACCCAAAAGGATCATTGAGTCCAAATCCTGCCACTCCACAGGACACCCCAAGAATCACACCAGGTGCCAGAGAACTCTGTCAGGCTTGATGACCACTTTCCTGGGGAGCCCATTCCAGTGCCCAGCAACCCTCTGGGTGAAGAACCTTTTCCTGATAGCCAACCTGAAACTCTTGTGACATGCACATGGCAGGGGGGTTGGAACTAGATGACCTTAAAATTCCCTTCCAACCCAAACCATTCTGTGATACTGTGTTTGAGAGCACTAGCCCTAAGGAGGAGCCCTGTGGAACTGCACTAGTGACAGGTCAGCAGCCTGATGCCACCTCATTCACTGTAACCCTTTGTGCTCAGCCCATCAGCCAGCTGATCACCCATCGCGGGATGTGTTTACCCAGCTGTGTGCTGGACATTTTGTCCACAAGAATACTGTGAGAGACAGTATTAAACCTTTACTGGAATCCAAAAGGATTACATCAACTGTCTTCCCTTGATCAAGTAGGTGGGTTACTCTGTCGTAAAAATAAGTTAATTTTGACAAGCAGAACTTTTCCGTCATGAACCTGTGTTGGCTGTGCCCGATGACTGCATTGGCCTTCAGGTGTTTTTCAGTACCTCCCAGAAGAGTATTCTCCATAATTTTGCCAGTCACTGAAGTGAGACTGCCAGGCTTGTAGTTTCCAGGCTCATCCTTGCTCTTCTGGAAAACTGGGACGTCAGCCAGCTTCCAGTCAACTGGGACCTACCTGGGATCCTATCTTGGGATTCCCAAGTCCGTTCAAAAATCATTAAGAGAGGTCTCGTGATGACATCAGCCAGCTCTTTGAGTATTCTCAGATGAATTCCATTGGGCCCTATAGATTTACAGGGAACTGGGAGTTGATCATTCTCACAGCCACTGTCCTCCAGCTCTGGACCCTGGGACCCCTCAATCCATCATTGGCATTGAGGACAGAGGCAAAGAAAGCATGAAACATCTCTGCCATGTCCATGTCCTTGTTTGTGAGGTGACCGTCCTCATCCTGTAACAGGACAATGTTATTTCTCCACTGTCTTCTGCTGTTAATGCATTTAAAACCCCTCTTTTTATTGTCCCCCTCAGCTGTGGCCAGCTTCAACTCCAGTTGAGCTTCAGCATGACAGACTTTCTCCCTGCAGTGGTGAGCAGCATCTCTGTATTCCTCCCACATCACCTGACTTTGCTTCTGCTCAGCCTATACCTTCTTTTTTTGCCTCTACCTCCCAAAGAAGACTCCTGCTCAGCCAAGCCATCTTCTGCCTCACCTGCTTGACTTCTGACATTTAGGAATTGCCTCCTCCTATGCTTTTAGAAGATGGTGCTTAAAATGTGACCGGTACTGACGGACCCCAGCACTTGCAAAAGCATTTTCCCAGGGTGCCTTACTGACTGATTCCCTGAGCAGCCTGAAGTTTGCTCCCCTCATGTCCAGAGTTGAGGTTTTGCTGGTGTTTTTCCTTCTGTCAGAGATTTTAAGCTTGATAACTTTGTGGGCACTGAGGCCAAGAATGCCACCAATCACCATGTCACTCACGAGACCCTCTCTGTTAACAATCATGAAATCAAGGAGAGCATCTTTCCTAGCCAGCTTTCTTAGTACTTGAACCATGAAGTAGCATCCAGGTGTTTTAAGAAGTTCCTGGACTTGATTGTGCCAGCTGTGTGGTGTCCCCCATTAACATCTGCAGGCTGAATTACTCTATAAGGAGAAATTTGAAGGTGTCCCTTGGTTAATTGAGGAATTGATGTCATTGTTGTGCCTGTATGATCTATAGCAGCCTCCCATGATGACATCTTCGTTGTTTGTTTATACCTTAATATAACCGGAGGGTCTCAATCCTGCGGTTGCCATTTGTAAGCTCCATACATTCTTTTCCCTCTGTTGTAAACGATGCTATACCCCTGCTTTGCCTGCCCTGCCTATCCCTCCTGAAAAGCCTGTAAGCATCCAGCATGGCATACCAGCCACAGGTATGCCATGTCATCCCCACTGAGTGTTGTTTATGCCAGTGATGTCATATTTCTGGCACTGGGCCAAAGCTTCCCCTTGCTCCTTTCTCATGCTTGTAGTTCATTGTAGCCTACACCTCATGGAGCAGATAGAGTGATCTCACTTCCTCAGGTTTTGGTGTGCCATCCCATTGCTTATCACTGGCAAGCCTGGTTTTATCTCTTCCTGCCTTCCCATGTAGTTTAAAGCTCTGTCAGTGAGGCCTGTTAGCTCTTGTGGTAGAACCCTTTTTCCACTCTGCAAAAAGTACATCCCTTCAGGTATCAGTACACCAACTGTTGTACAGACCATGCCATGATTAAAAAAAAAGCAGATTCTGCCGATGACACCCAAGTTTGGAACCATGTGCCCCTGGGAAGCAGCAGACTTCCCTTTGGCTTGGGTCTGGTCTGCATAGCAGGCCTTCAGTTCCCTTAAGGACCTTAACTTGTAGCAACTACCCTTCCCTTTTAATTAAAAGGGGTAGTCGTGGTGAGGGTGGCAAGCTGTCTTGCCCCAGATGGTTCTTCCATCCCAGAAAGGCCTTTGTCTACCTCATCAGTTGACTGTCCTGCCTATTCCAGGGCATCATACTTCTTGTAAACGGTACCAGTCCTGTTTGTCGTCTTCAAGTTTTCAGGAGGAAGAGTTCTGCCTAGTATGGCCAGTGACCAACTTTCAGTGTTTAAGAGACCTCTGCCTTATTTCTTGGCAGGGTTCTGAGTCCACTTGCATCTTCTCTTCAGTGGAGGTTTGAGACCTCTTTGAGAATAGCCTGTCAATCTCTCAGTCATTCTCACAAGTACTGCACAGGCTATTCACTTCACCCATGGCTCCTTAACCTGGTGACAGGTCACTTACAGTAACACATCTTCTGTGAGAGGAGTGACGGTCAGCCCCAGCCTTACGGAGAGGCATTAGGCGCTCCTGACAGCCTGAGTCCTGAAGAGCTACATCTACCATTGGATGGTCTGGCTGGCTGGAGGCTTCTGACATGGCTGGTGCAGTGACTTCAGGGGGAATGAGCTCTGTGGTATGTCAAAACCATACCTGAGGGACCATACACTAATAAGATTATGCCCTTCTTCTCCAACTACTGCGTCTTTTAACTGCCTCTGTTGGCTGTTCCCAAATGGTCATAGGGGAGCACTGCCATTGTGCCCCAGTCACATTCACTAGGACCCAGTTTGAGGAATTTGGAGCAGCTGCCATCCTTGCTGGCTGCACTCACGCTCAGTTGGCTGCTCTAGGGCAAACTGCTGGTTCCAGGTGGGTGTCAGCGCTCCCCTGTAGTTCCCCTGACTCCAGCCGTGGTCGCTGCAGTCCGTGGATCCACACTGGAGCTGTTTGCCTTGGCAGGGGGTGGTTGGGGGCAGTTAGGCTGTGTTCCGACATGTCGCTGTCACTGCTGGCTCCGCCCATGCCCACTCAGCCGCTCCAGGTCAGGCTGGTGGCTCCATGTATGTCTCAGTGCTCTCGGGCAAATGAAAAAAAAGTTCTGAAAATAGTCTTAACAATCCTTCTAATGCTTACGTACAAATTTCAGGCTAGTCATAGCTGGTTTTGGAAAGATTTTTTTACCATGTAGGTTCTCTGGTTCTCTTTCCTGCTTTTAGTACTACTGTGCTGTGCTTGGCCCACATGACACATCTGGTGATAGCAAGTCAGTTCAACTGTTTTTCTGGTAGATGTTTCTCATAACACACCAGCTGCTTTGTTCTGTGAGTACCATACAAATGTCCATAAATAGACAGAATTATCAGGATCCTTGTCTTTCTAGTGGGCTTTTAGAAGGATGATCAAGCTAATTGGGCAACACTAAGGATCATGTGAGCATTTTCTGCTGACGACAGCTTGCATGTGTATGTATATATGTGTGTGTGTATGTGTGTGTAACAACTGCCAGTAGATTTTAATAAATTTTTTGCCATGCCCCTAATGTCACATAGAAATTGTGGTTTTGTTTTTGTTTTGTTTTGTTTTTGTTATTAGAGCTATTCTGCTAATTGAAAAGGAGACAGAAAATAGATGTCCACGCCTACAGACCCTGGCGCCATGCCTCATCCTGGTCCTTCCCCTGGACCAGGACCTTCACCTGGACCGATTCTGGGACCTAGCCCAGGACCAGGGCCGTCTCCTGGCTCCGTTCACAGCATGATGGGGCCAAGTCCTGGTCCGCCCAGTGTCCCACATCCAATGCCGACAATGGGGCCTACAGATTTTCCACAGGAAGGCATGCATCAAATGCATAAGGTAATAGTTTATTACAAGTGAACCTTTTTTCCCTAGAGTTCTCTCCACTGATGAAAAGAGCTACTTAAACTACATTTAGACCTGCTTAACTGCTATTACACGTCGCCTGCAGAACTTCAGCTACACTCTTACTTCTTTCTTTATTACTAAAGATTATTTGTGTATCACATTAAACACAGCCTCCTTGTTCTTAGTAAACTTCTTTGAACTATAGTTAGTAGTTTGGAAGTGTTCATTTGTAAACTGTACTTTCCAGTAAGACAGATGTTACTAGGGAGAAAAAAATGAATGATAGTGTTAAAACTTTAAGGAACACCATTTTTTTCTTTTTCTTTTTCTTTTTCTTGTCTGTTTGGACGTAGCATGTGTTTTTTTCTGGGGTAGTTTTTAATTTTGCATGAAATTGTTGTTCTTTTTCTTAAAAAAAAAAAAGAACTTAATCCACCTTAGAGGATTTGTATTACAAATTTGTTTACTCTTCCATACTGAAAATGTGGTTGAAAAACACGGCTTTCAAGTTATTTTATAAGGAGTCTATCTTACAAAGGAGCATAAAATTATGTCATGTAGAACATGTCAATAATTGCACTTAAGTGGTTATTGTTACACACTTAAAATTAGACTCTGTGTGCTTAGACTATCATTAATGTTTTTTGCTTTGAGGAAATACTTGCCTGTGTGGAAATTCCTTTGTGAGACCAGTCTCTTTATGTATTGTCATTTTTGTTTGGTTGTATACCAGAGATTTAGAACCCAGAATAGTTTTGATTGCACTGATGTTCTACTCAGAAATATGTAGTAGCAGCTTACAGAGCCAGTATTGAAAATATTGAAAATATTTTGGCAGCTATTGTTGATTCCACTTGGAATTGTTATATGCACATAGAGAAAAAATTACAATAAAAACTGTTTTAAAGTAATAGAAACATATTTTAATTTTCCTCTTAAAATGACATCTTCATTTTGACGCTCTCACATCAGGATCAGTTTCATTCATTAAAACAATATCCAGTCAGCAGGGACATGACATTGCTGTCTTTTACATGAAGAACTAAAAATATTTTAATAGCACAAGGACTAGCTGAGGTGAAGGAGGCTGCGATCCAGCTGTCCATTTGTACTGGTCAGTATGTGCAGTAACTATAACCTTTGCATTTGAATCTCAAGGTATCTGATTTAGCTGTTAGCCAGATTAGACATTTGCAGTTGGCATTTTTTTGTTTGTGGGGTCAGTTGCAGCCCAGCTTTTCAGAACTGTGTCCCTAGACTTCATAGCCAGGGTTCTAACGTCCTTCATTCCTTTCGATTTTTCTGTACCTGTAGGAGAAGAAGGTGGCACCAGGAATTTTCCATAGAATGGCTGAATGCTTCACACATTATGGTTTTCATTGATATATCCTGTTATATCAGGGAGTTAATCCTATGTTATAATTAGAAACAAACCAGCAAATGTCACCCCACAACATTCTTTCAGAGACTTCAGAGAGCATCTCACAAGGTTCTCTAAGGCAGAGTAGAAATTCTCCCACTGAGGTGGCATTGAGGTATTTTGAAAAATGCACCACGAAGAGTCTGGATACCTAATTCAAAGATGATCATTCAGTATAGTTAGGATGAATTACTCTCTCTTTTCTGTACCTTGATTCTGATAATGGAATAAAGAATGTAATTTCATAAGTCTTCATTTTAGTAGCAACAGCCTTGCTGTTTTCTTTTAGGTTTCCACTGCAGAGGCTCCAGCATATCTTCGTATGTGTGTGATTAAGCTAGGAAATGGGTCTGTTGAGCTGATAGAGGTGAAAAAAAGAAAAAATGAAATAAATTCTTAGTTAATTTTTGGTCTAGGTGAGGTTTTGGGTCTGTTTTTTCTGTGCAACTCCAAGAAATAGTATATTGGGATAACTGTTGGAATGGTCTAAGAAATGCTATAGAAGGATACCTCTAGATTATTTTGCAAATATGACTGGAGTGTTGTTCAGTGTAATTAAAAAACTGGTCAGCCACCTGCAGCTAGACCAAATAAACATTTCCTTTTTGTTTAGTGATATATAAAATATGTTGACTTTCAAGCCATGATATACCATAACACTATTTTTTAATGAAATGCAGTAAAAATGAGGGATTGCACCAAAAGTGCCCCAGTTACACAATTGCTCCGTGGGGTACCCATGTATGCAGTGGGATGTAGCTCTTCCTTTTGAAATTCACATGTTTAAGTGAAACAACTTCATTCTGTATTAGATGTTTGACTAGCTTACAAATGATAATATAATGCAAAAAGCTTTAACAATTCTAAAGGATCAGTCAATAGCTAAAACGCTGATTGAAACAATTTATATTAATAAATCGTAATTCCTAAAGTATGTTTACCTAAGAACTGTTATTATGAAAACTAAAGATTGTATATTCACTTAGTAACTAGAATATCTTTCCACGGGAAAAATTACTATTAGTTTACATAAGGCAGTTTTGACAGAAACAATAAATTAACTGCATTTCTTGGTTAGTCCTTAGTTTCTTAAGGACTATCAACCGAATTTCCAGGAAAATACAGGTCCAAATTTTACTAAAGTGTGTCTTGGATGCATCACAGCTGTGTTGAAGGAGGAATACTTAAAAAGTCTGTCAGGCATACTGCTAAATGGACAAACCATAACAGCCTCAGAGACTCTTGTGAGAAGCAGTACTTGGAAGCTGAAAGATGTTAAAAGGAGGCATTGCTGCCTTCCTTGCCCTCATCTTACTTTTCTTCTGCATCTACGAAGCCTCCCTCTGGAGGCAGAATGAGGGTACATGGTTTTAGTCTGAATTGATAAAGTCTTTGACATTGTCCCCCACAGTACTCCTCTCTAGATTGGAGAGAGATGGTTTCAGTGAGTGGGCTGTTAGATGGATAAGGAAGTGGTTGGACAATCACATCTGGAGGGTAGTAGCCAATGGCTCAGAGTCCTGATGGACACCAGTGCCAAGTGGTGTCCCTCAGGGGTCTGTACTGGGACCAGTGTTATTTAATGTCTTCATTAACGACATAGGCAAAGGGACTGAGCAAGTTTGCAGATGACACCAACCTGAGTGGTGCAGACATGTCTGAAGGATGAGATGCCATCCAGAGAGACCTGGACAAGCTTGAGAAGTGGGTCCATAGGAATCTTAAGTATTTTAATAAGGCCATGTGCAAGGTGTTGCACCTGGATTGAGGCAGCTCCTGGTATCAGCCCAGGCTGTGGTGAACGGAGCAGCCCTGCCCAGAAGGATTTGTGGGTGCTGGTGGCTGAAGAGGCTGGACATGACCCAGCCATGGGCACTCACAGCCCAGAAAGCCCAACGTGTCCTGGGCTGCATCCAAAGCAGCGTGGGCAGCAGGGCCAGGAAGGGGATCCTGCCCCTCTGCTCTGCTCTGGTGAGACCCCACCTGCAGTGCTGCATCAGCCCTGGGGTCCAGCACAGGATGGACATGGAACTGTTGGAGCTGTCCAAGCTGATAGAGGGGTGGAGCACCTCCCCTGTTAGGAAAGGCTGAGAGAACTGGGTTTGTTCAGCCTGGAGAAGGCTTTGAAGTGATCTCATTGCAGCTTTCCAGTACCTGAAGGGAGCCTGCAAGAAAGATGTAGAAAGACTTTTTACAAGGACAGGTAGTGACAGGATAAGGGGGAGTGGTTTCCAACTGAAAGACAGGAGGTTTAAATTAGATACTAGGAAGAAATTATTTCTTGTGAGGGTAGTGAGGCATTAGAACAAGTTGCCTACAGTGGCTGTTGATGTCCCTTCTCTGGAAGTGTTCAAGGCAAGTTTGGACGGGATTTGGAGCAAATATGGTCTACAGAGCAACCTAGTGTAGAGAGGGCTGTTGCAAGGGGTTTGGGACTCGATGATCTATGAGGTTCCTTCTGTCCCAAGCTGTTCTATGATGCTATGATACAGCCTTCTGTATCTTCGTATGTGCTACCTGGACCACATGATTTCAACTGCTTAACTTTTGGTTATGTTGACATTGTAGCTTGTTAATTTGCACAGCGCTCACCTCAGGGATTGCTTGAATACTGTGAGCTCTTGGTTTATTTTTTCTCCCATTTAATTGTAACCTGATGCATAATCACTTCTTTTGTGAATTTGTAATGGGGTGTACTGTAAATGATTGCTGACTGTGGAATAATTACAATGATGTCATGGGCAATATTACTAGTTTTGGTGAGTGAGAAAAATTTTTTTCAGAAATACAGTAACTTTTACTAAATATGTTATTTGTTCACTCAGATATTCCATTAAAACAGAAGGCAGATGGTTTCCTGTTTCAGATATTATTGGGTAACAGATCTATGCACATTAGACATTCTGAGAATCAAAGTAGTTCTGTCATGGTCCTAGAAGTAACAGCACGCAACATCAGCAGGCATGCTCCCTGTATTTTTTTGTTATTGTTTATGTCTACATTAGTAAAAAAAGGAAGTATTGCCAACCTTGAAAAATCAACAGAGAACTTAACGTAAAATGGTGATACAGTGATTTTTTTAGAGATTAATGGAATTGATGGCCAATTTCCTGCTGCAAAAACCACAGTCAGACTGGTTGTCCATCAGGGATGCATTCAGTTATGCTGTGTAGTTATGTAGCAGTTACATGACAGACAACACACTGCTGATTGGTCAGTGTAATTCTGTTGTTTTAGAGGCTGTATGGTCTACAAGAAAACTAGTCTGGTACTCAGTCTTTGATTTTAAGGCTGAAGGTTTTTTTTGCTTGATTGTTTTTTTTAAGAAGGTGGATTAAAACAAAAAAAATTCCAGACACTGTAATGTCACAGTTTACCTGAAAATAGGGCAAACTCTGATGTATCTGTGAGAAGACTTTAGTTGCTAAATTCAGAATAAAAGTACTGTAAGGCAAAATGTTCCTTATGCATTAGACATTATGTAAGTCTGTAAGTCTGCCAAGTCTATAGGCATGTGCTAGCCTACAGTTGAAGTTCATCCCTTTCTGTTTCTAGAAACATTGTCTATTTGTCCTGTTCAGTACTTGTTTCCTCACTTATGGGGACCAATCAAAATTGTAATTTCTACTCTAAGTTGACTATGTCTCATCTTCTTGTTTCCCTTCTGTCATAATTAAAGACTAAAATATGATAGTAGTGCTTTATTTGTAATATAGGTTACTTACCCCAACAATGTCTTTGTGGAAGATAGCTTTAATAACTTAGAGAGGACTGAAGAATTTACAGAAATTACATTGTGTTAAGATACCCTCTGTAATTTTTAACCTGTTGCATAGATTTAGTTATCCTCTAGCTCTGTAACTGTACAGTGATTTAGAAAAGTTACCAAAAATAACTGTTCCTCTGTTCTTGTAGTCCACTGCTGTCCTCTGTGGAATTGCCTTCCTTATGTATACATTTTTTTCATTCTTGTAGATGAAATACATTCTTGGACATACCAGTCTCTGCATACATTAGCAATTGTGTAATCATTAGAACTAATTTGGGCTTCACAGAAGTTTATGCCATCTTCATGTTTTGTATTTTTGCTAGTTAAAAGCTGATTTATGAGTTCTAATGAATTTAGTTTTCAGTTTTTTTCACCGCATAAGCAAATACACAGATGCAAACCCCTTTCTTGCTATATATTTAGTCTCCTTTCCATTAGACTTGAAGCATTTCAGTTTGCTACAGTTGTTTTTGTGTCTGTGGTTTTTTTTAATAATAGATTTTTTACAAAAATTGGGTTTTTTGATCAATTTTCTCCACAGAAGCATGCCTTGAATTGAAGTTCTCTTTTATGGTCATGTCACTACTTCTCTGTTCCTGTTCGATTTTTTTTAAAAATTCCCTCTATCAAAGGCCACATGCTCTTGCTCTTGCTCTTGCTCTTGCTCTTGCTCTTGCTCTTGCTCTTGCTCTTGCTCTTGCTCTTCCTCTTCCTCTTCCTCTTCCTCTTCTTTAACTGACTACTTCTTTCCCCACCCTCTTTATGCTGGTACTTCTGAGTTATGCATGCTGTGTGCCTTCTTACTCCCATCCGAGCTGTTGGCGGTCCCAGAGGTTTCATGGTTGCCACCTATTAGTGCAGTGAAACCCATGCCTGCAGCTACTTACGCCACAAATGTACGGCTAGAGTCTTCTGTTCTGGAAATCAGATCAAGTTACCAGCAAGTCTCCTCCTCTTGGCAGCCATAAAGATACCATGGCAGCCAGCGCATATCATGACAAAACAAGAATGTGTCCAGCTTTATAGGTGTTTTGGTTTCTGCAATACTCAGCTCAACTCAGTAATTCCGCAGACAGAATGTGAAGCAAGTGTTCTCTTCTCCATTGGCTATCTTTGTAAGAAGGGGCGAAGAGAGACGGAAAGATCGTCACGCCTCAGAAAAGGGCACTGGGATTTACTTGGTTTGCAAAGTGGAACTATTTTTAATGTGTCAGTCATCCGTGTCTACATTTCTACTCCATAGCCCAAGTTCTTGTAATCAAAAATAGCTTCTTGAATAGTATGTATTTTTCTGGTATAATTTCTTTTCACAAGTATTTTTATACTGTCATGACAATTACATGATTCAGTGAAGCATGAAAAATACATTTTATTTTTCCTTTTCTATAAGTTTCCTCATTTTAACCTAAACTTCTGATAAGGAAAAATGATAGTGAAATCCTTCAAAAATGCTGAACAGCAGCAACAATAAATTCTGTGTGTTTAAAGGTGTTTTCAGTCAAATCTGATGATTGCAATGGAAAGTAAAAATTTTATATGAACGGTTTATGAATTGAAATTTAGAATTATTTTTTCTTTTGTAGAAAGGGTGACCTTTGTTTAGTTCTGTCAAAATTCAGTCGTGCAACAAATTACTCAAAAATAAGAAAGGTAACACTTCTGTGAGCTGATGTAGCTTCTTGCACACTCGTTTAATTAACTTCCTACATTTTCCACTGGAATAAGTTATCTTAAGTCTCTTTTTAAAAAGAATTCTCAATAAATAGATGTACATTTAGATAAAACAGACCACGAGGTCTCCATTCACAGTAGGGTTTGCAAGAGCAGCATTAAGTGTGCATGCATGCATGTGTTAGAGAGGGGCAGAGCTGCGTATTTCCGTAGAGAGAGGCTAAGTAAGTAAAGCCAGTCTCTTCCTTCGTAATACAAAGCCTTACAGAGCTCTAAGTTAGAAGTTAATTAGCTTAATCCTTTCCATAGTTAGGAATTTAAGTTTTGCTTTCATGGAAAAACTTCATTGTTTCTTAGGACATCTTTCTTCCAATCTTACTTTTCCCTTGTTTTCACTTTCAGAGCCCTTCAGTTTCTGTTATGGAGCCTTTTTCAGTGCCCAGAATGCCTTCAGCATGTTTTTTGGACTCCAGGCTATCTTTTCTTCACTCTCTGAAGAGAGAACTTGGAGCTGTTCTGTGTTAGAAGTACTATGGGAACTGTAGTTTTTGGGGAGCGTATGAGGTGACAGGAGCTATAGGGAGCACAAGTATTGTTTTCCCTTCCTTGACTGCCTATCCTTGTTTTTGTCCATGAAGAGGAGGTTACCTCTTGCAATGTTGCCCTTGTTTTTGACGAGAAACAATGTTTGGGACATTCCAGTAGAGCAGTGACTGAAAGGGCAAAGTCTGGGCTAAAAATAACTCAAGTTAAGCCACAGGCTCTACTTTCATAAGTTAGTGTGTGTTACACTGCTTTGTAATATGAGGCCAATACAGGTTACGTGTTCGTATTTGGACAGTTTGCCTCCCTGCCATTGCCAAACAATTCATAAGGGAAAAAAAACAGCGAAAAGGAAACGGGACAAGCAGTCTAATAGTGTTCTGTGTTTCCCTAAATGTGTGATTTCAGGGCAGAGGTTCCTATTTTTATTTATTTTGAATGACTACTGAAAGAAGTTTTTCGTTTTCATTTGTTTAGATTTTGAGTTAGTCTTTCATATTTTTATAGTGGATTTATATGCTATCTCTCTCTAAATACTTACTTTGTTTTCACAGTCTGTTGATGGCTTACATGAAAAAGGAATGGTTGAAGATGTTCATTGTGGCTCCATGAAGAGTATGCGGCCTCCTCATCCCGGAATGGGTCCACCTCAGAGTCCAATGGACCAGCATAGCCAAGGTTTATCCATACTGTGCATGTTCTATGATTTTGGGGCCTCTTGTTCCACAGAGTCTGTAGTTCCATGTTACAGATTGCCAGTTATTTCCTTTGAGCTTTGTTTGGAAAAGCTGAACAGGGCAAGGTTCAAGTCTTTGGCTGGGGCAAGTCTATCACAGATTTCAGTTTGCATCTCTAAAGAAAAAAGCCCACCAACTTAGTTCTTATCTTATGTGGCTACTGTAAATGTAAATACATTTTAATACAATTTATTATCATCAAGTGCTAATCAAAGTTCTTTCCAATGTTTTTTATGCCAGAAGATAGAAACTCTTTTTAACGCATTGCTACGTGCCTTCTTTGTATCTTGTAGGTTGGAACATAAAAAGACATGCATTCTATGAGATTTTGGAGATTTAACTGGAAACATCTGCTAGTATTAATAAGTTGAACAGCAGTTAAAGCTTTCTGTGTTGCATGCTTAACTATTTTACAGCAACTCCTGAAGAATCCCAAATGATATTAGGCTCTTGGTGTGGCACACTCTGTCCAGATCTATTAGAAGGTGGTCCTGAACTGGTTTTTGCTTTTCAGTGGTATGTGACTGAAACTCTAGGCTGTAACTTGCCAGCTGAATCCTAGTCTGGGACCCAGATAGTTAGAAAGTAATGATTTTCCATTAAACCTTTCAATATCAATTAAGTTAAATAGAGCTGGCTTTGCAGAGACAAGTTCTTCATCAGGTAAAACTTCCTCTTTTGTTGATTTCAACAAAATGGAAGCATGATCATCTGAGAGACAAATTTTGCTTGTCTTTGCATTTGGGGACACTTTGCTTGGGGTGAAATGAACAGCGTTTAGTCTAAAGATGAAGATGGGACAATTCATACATTATATACTAAAAATACTGGAACATAGGTTGCAAATGCTTCAAATAAAATTAGCTTCTGAGTTGTTTTCTTCTTTTCTGTGCTGCCTCAGGTCAGACTTCCAAAATAACTTCCAGGTTATTTTGCACTGTAAAAACATGATTATATTAGTAGTAACTTTGTCAGGCTAGAGACTGCAGATTCCTACTCTCTTTTTTGTGTATGCCAGCAACTGTTACAATGTAAACAGAGGTTACTAGAGTTCTGATGTGGAGCAGGCTTTTAAAAGAAGTGGTCAGAAAAAATCCCCAGATGTCCTAATATTCCAGATACTTTTTTTTGACATTATAGAGGACGGTTTTAGCTTTCATTGCCTCTGTGTCTCCATTTTTTTTGTTCTTACACAGCTGTGTTTTCCACAAAGAAGTAGTGATGGCACTTGAAGTTGTTCTGGTATGTGGGCAAAGTCCCATCTACTAGACTTGTAGGTTTTTGCCATTCATGTAGAGGTCCAGGGTAGAAAACCAGTTTCCTTAATAGCCTGTCAGCCTGTTAGATATTTTCTGTCTAATTTCCCACAACATCAGAGAAAGTAGGACACTTGTGTTTTTACAAATTTTGTGGAATTATGCAGTGTGGTAAAAGAGAGTTTACCCATGCCCACACTCATGGCAAAAGGACAGTATAACTTCCCTGAGAATCCATAGAATATAAAAGGTTCACTTCCTCATCGATGTCTGATACTTGAGCTTACAGTACACAGTTGTGTACAGTTTTTAACAATGTAAATGTCAAATAGAAATTACACCTCATTAGTTCTAGGTCTGGTTTTTTTCATGGCTTATTGCTTGTAGTCCTCAAGTTGAAGTAGATACATACGCAGTAATTAATACTTTTGGGGGGCATTTGAGGGAAAGTAGCTGAGTAAGTCCAAAACCCCAGGAAATGGATCACCCTAAGTTTCCCCATTAGTTTGAAAGCTTAGGGAGAATGGTCGTGTGTCAGTAAATATTGTTGTAGGTTAAAATAAAAATTGTCTATCTTTTAATTCTTTGTGATGTTGTCCATAATTCAGACCATCACAAATAGTTTTCTGGAAAAATCACAGAATCATAGAAACATAGTGTAGTTTGGGTTGGATGAGGACCTTTAAAAGTCATTTTGTCCATCCCCTTTGCAGTGAACAGGGACATGTTCAACTAAATCAGAGCCCCGTTGTTGTTCAGAGTTTTTCAGCGCCCCATTGAAACTCACCGTGAATGTTTCCAGGGATGGGGCATCTACCATCTGTTCTGAGCAACGTGGCTAGAGTTTCACCACCCTCATTAAAAAAAAAGTCTCCCTTAGATCTAGTCTGAATTTATTGTCTAAAACCATTCCCCCTTGTCCTGTGACTATGGTCCTTTTAAAAAGTCTCTTTCCAGCTTTCTTTTAAGCCTCCTTCAAGTATTGAAGGAGGCTTAAAAGAATAATAAAGTTTTCCCTCGAACCTTCCCTTTTTCAGGGGGAACAACCCCTGCTCTCTCAGCCTGTCCTCATGGGAGAGCTTGTCTGTCCCTCTGATCATCTTTGTGGCCTCCTCTCGATCCTCTCCAACAGTTCCATGTCCTTCCTGTGCTGGACCCCAGAGCTGATGCAGCACTGCAGGTGGGGTCTCACCAGAGCAGAGCAGAGGGGCAGGATCCCCTCCCTGGCCCTGCTGCCCACGCTGCTTTGGATGCAGCCCAGGACACGTTGGGCTCTCTGGGCTGTGACCACACAATGACTGGTCATCTCAAGCTTCTTGTCCATTTGTATCCCCCAAGCCCTTCTGGGCAGGGCTACTCTCAACCCCTTCATTCCCCAGTATGTATTGATACTGGGGTTTGCCTCAACCCTTGTGCAGAACCTTGCACTTGGACTTGTTAAACCTCATGAAGTTCACATAGTCACACTTTTTGAGCTTGTCCAAGTCCTTCTGAATTGTGTAAAGTCAGCCTTTAGTCTGACAAACATACTATTCTATATTATGTAAATATGATACTATTATATTATTTTATATACTAGTCAAACAAGTCTGTCATTTTTTGTAGAGATCATGAGCTAAATCCCTTTATTAAAATGTCAACAGGTGTGATACAGTATTTGTACAGTTGTCAGGAAAAATTATCTTAGCGCATGTATGGGGCTTCTCTGTGCATTGTTAAAGCCAGTAGCATGATGATAGACACAACCTTGTCTGCCTGGTAGAGTTAAAAAAAATTCCTTGGCTTGTTACTGTAAGATACTGTGATTTAAGACAAAGACATCACTAAGTAAAATCAATATAATCTACATTAAATATATTAAGATAATTAAATGACAGATTATAAACTTAACTGTAACGATAAGATGATCATCCAATTGTGGATTTTTCCAGTCTTTTAGAAGTCTGTTTTGGTTCAGTGCTGTTCAAGGTATTTGTGATCTGGAAAAAAGTTTGAAGTCCGTACAGATAAAAATCATATATAGCACAGATGTTTAGCAGTGAATAAGAAGCAAATTGGTTACAAAGGCTGATCAGAATCTGAGAAGAATGTGCTTGTTTTTCTAGCATAGATTTTAGCACAGCCAACAACAGTGCATGTCTAGGAGCAAAGTAGTTTGCTGTGTAATAGTATAAACTGTATCATAAAAAGCAGTCTGTACTGCTGAGAAGAGTATGTTTGTTTTATCCTAGCGAATATTAAGCTCCATTTTTAATTTATCTGACATGAGAATTGAAAGAATACTTGATCAGTCTGCGCATTCCCAGACAGTAAAAGGGTTTGTAATAGATGGAGCCCTTAAAGGAAAAAAAGAAAAAAAAGAAGCAGTGTATTTTCCTACCTGAAAATTTACCTGCAAATTATTTGAATTCAGAATGTGTTCAAATAGCTGTATTTTACTTAATGAAGATAATTAACCTTTGGAACAAAGATTACCCAAGTATCTGTGGTAGGTTTTGTGTCATAAAAAAGCTAAGTCAGCTCTGGATTGTCTTTGTTATCTTCCCATAGACCAAAGGAAGAAGTTTGTGTAGAGGTGAAGAGTCACTGGTCTGTTTTGGAAAAGCTAGATAGACTATTGTAGCTGTAATGGTCCCTTATAGACAGAAATCTGCCTATTCACAGGCTCCAAGATTCTGAGAAGGACCGATAAGCTAGAGTGGGAAACAATGTCCTTAAATTTTTTGACAATGGCAAGGTGGGTGGTCTCCATAAAATGCTTCAGTTCTTAGAAATCTGAGTGGGAAACAATGTTCTTAAATATTTTGACAATGGCAAGGTGGATAGTCTTCATAAAATGCTTCAGTTCTTAGAAATCTGAGTGGGAAACAATGTTCTTAAATATTTTGACAATGGCAAGGTGGATAGTCTTCATAAAATGCTTCAGTTCTTAGAAATCTGAGTGGGAAACAATGTTCTTAAATATTTTGACAATGGCAAGGTGGATAGTCTTCATAAAATGCTTCAGTTCTTAGAAATCTGAGTGGAACAGTTGTGATGAATCCATAGACACTTCCTTGTAGTCTTTCTGTATGTAGTTGACGATGGGAAGTTATCACAAAATGAGATTTCATGTAAATGTCAGATGCTTCAATAGCAGTCTTTTTAGTACTTTTTAGTAATTTTGTAAAAGAAGAAAGTCTTGCAAAAGATTGTATCTAAGTACAGAAGCAAGATTTTTTATTAAATGTGTTTATAAATGTGGGTGATAAGTGAGAAGTAAATTGGCAACTACACATGCAGTTGTAGATACGGTTATGTAAATCAAGCATACAGTTGTGAATAAACAAGAGAAAGTTGATACAGAATATTGGAAGTAGTGTTTGTCGCAGCCTGTGTTAAGAAATAATTAACTATCCTTTTTTGAGGTGAAATGAAAGATGAGCAAGTCAGAAACATTTGAAAGCTAAATCTGTAAGAACTGTGTCATTTTACTTAAGTGCCTGTTCACTGGTTGAATGGCAGTTACTGTTCTGAGATTTTTGCATTTTTTTAACCAAGAGTAATTACTAAGTTAAGGTATGCAACTTTATTACTTAGTTTCTGGGTTTATTTTTTTTATTGGTGCTCAGTGAGATGCGAGTCATGCAGAAAGAATGTTTTACTAGCTCAGACAGATCATCATATTTTTATTGCATAGTGCAATAGGATGATTTTCAGAAGTCTGACATTAATTTATGGGGGAAAATACTATGAATTGGTGTCTTTCTCCTCCGCAGTTGCTCCTTCCAGTCTTACTACCAAATTGGAGAAAGGGCAACATTCCTGACTAGTTTTGGTGACAGATTCTCTTTTCTTAACCTTACGTACAATAATGTCTCTGTTTAGTCTTAATACCTTTGTTTTGATGCTAATAGGTTAAATGAGTGGAAAATACATTGCTACAACTTCATATTTAGCTTTTTAAATAGTAAGCTTACTGCATGTTACTGATTTTGAATTTGGTTAGAAACTGTCTTCCAGCTCTGTGAGTGAACTCTGGTGAATTCTGAAGTATTTATATGAGGAGTATGAAATTTACTGTAAATTGTTAAACTCTTAGTTAAAATCATGGTTAGAATTGACTTTTGAAGGGCATTGGAGAGAAATTGGAAAGACAAGCCAAATATTTTTATAAAATAAAATATATGTATTATAAAGACTTCACAAAAATATATAAATGGACTGGAATAAACAATGTATGTATTCTTCTGGAATTTGTAAAAATGAAATGAAGTTACTGTGATGCAGCAGTGAAATACAGGCCAATTTGAATTGTTTGGCTTTCTTTTCTTGCTGTTTGTAAGTGGAACCATAAGAGCTGAAGGAATTTAGGATTCTCGGACTTGATCTGTATTACTTGATCTGTATTATGAATCATGCAGTCTTCATTGAACTTAAAAAGACACACCATTTTTAAACTTCTAGAATTTGCTAATATGCTGCTACTTCGCAGGCGATGTTCATTGTCCCTACTGTTCTTAAATTAGTTGTACTTCCTTTTCTGAATTCTTTCAGACTTTTAAAGATGGGAAATGCCATCTTATTCATCTGCCTGCCAGTGTAAGAACTCCCAACAATTCTTTTTCTGCAGTCCTAGTTTTAAATTACTTGCACACGTGATCTCTCTTTCTTCTTTGTTCAGTTTCACAAGTACTGGCATTAACCCTGGCCACACTGCTGAGGGGGAAATTTTATGTTTTGCTTGCCTTAGGAAAGTTTGTGGCCTCAATCTGACATGGCCATACTTTCCACTGTGTTCCAAGGTGCTGTGCTTTTGTACTGTGTGTTGTGGAGAGGTACTTGATTCCTTTTCTTTGTGATTGAGGTGATAGTTCAGTGAGTTATACAGCTATATTTCTTCAATCCCATTTGTATCTTCCAAAAATTTTCTTACAGTTACATTCTTGAGTACAGATATACCTTTACTGTTGCTTTTAGCATAAAGATGTGACCTATATGTTCCTCAGACACTTCCATTGTTTAAGACTTACTAAATTTTAGTGGCAGTTCAAAACCTCTGTTGAACATTCCAGTGTTTGGACTGCTAAAACTTTGATTCTGTCTGTATCGCTAGGTTTTTAAATTCATTTGTAGGTGTTCTTTCCATTTCATTATAGCATTAAAAGTGGAGAAAAAAGTGTGTAAATTTTTAGCACTCTGATTTTCAGCTTTAGAACAGAAAAGAAGGATGTTATTGTTTCTGTCAACTGAAGTGAAACAAAAACCAATTAAAGCAGAAATTTTGTGTACACACTGCCCTCCAATAGTACTTGGCAAAGTGTTAGAGCTAGGATTTCTTCCAATGTTAATACTGTAAAGAATATAAATTGTTTATGACGTGCTGTGTTGTATTTTTGCTGAACAAGTTGATAGCAAAGTGGGATTAAATATGTTTCTGATTATGCATACAGTTAGGAAAACTTGAGAAGGGTTTCTGATGCAGCCTCTTCTATGACCCATTGAAGGATTATGGAAAAGACAGACGACTCTCTTCAAAGATGCGCAGTAAAAGCAGAGAAGTAATGTTTACATATTGTGGAAGTGAAATTCTGATGGGACTTAAGGGAAAGGAAATTCAGCATGATAGTGATTAGGAATCACCGTCATTCGAGGTTTTCAGAACTCAGTTAGACAAGATCTGGAGAAACCTGATAAAGCTTAGAAATTACCACAGTTTTAAATTATAGTCAGGGTTTTTTGGCCTCCCTTTCCTGGTATTCTCTGTGTTGTTCAGAACTGTAGGTTACTATTGTCCTTTTATGGTGGTTAAACTCAATTTTAGGGGATCTTCCTATGTGCATGTTTATCTGTGTTAGAGTATGTGTAATAAGATAGGAAAAAAGCAAGTAGTATATATACTTTGTTAGGACAGGCTTGTGGCTCTATCTTTTGTCACTGTCATCATATGAAAGTTTTCAGACTTTAAAGAAAAATTTTCATATAGCATTACAAAATTTACATTGTGTAAATGCCACATTTTAGCACCTTTACAAGAAGTTTGAAAGGATTTTGTTCTTTCCTGACTTTATGGAAATTTTGTTTTCATTCTTCCTCTTGTCAAGCACAGTTTTCCATTGTTAAAAATGCTAATGCAGAGGACTTGGAGGAAGAGAGAAAGTGTAAGTAATAAATACATATCTGGAAAGATTAAAAAATGTCTGCTTCTGAAAACTCCTCTTTGCAAAACCTTATCATGGGCTTTGCAGCTTGAACTGTCAGGACTGAAAACAAATAACATCTTAGACCACTGTTCTAAACTTTTGTAGTCCAGATGCATTTCAAGATCTCGGGTCTGAATCTATCAAGGAATCTATCTATCAGGAATTTATGAATTGGACAGTATAACTTGAGGAGGGACAGAAACCATTTTTTCAAAAGCAGTTTAGGAAACAATGCAATTCCAGTTAGGTGTCATTTAAAGTAGATCCTGAGATTTAGAAATGTAATAATGGATAAACATTGCAATAAACCCCATTTTATAGTATAAACCAGTAATGCAGTTGCGTATTTTTTGTTTTGTTGTGGTATGATGGGTATTCTTTTAGCAGCATGCTCAACAAGAGGGATTTGTAGCGTCGCCTCTTCTCTTACAGTAATAAAGAGATAAAAGTAGGTTAGTGGAAGAAGATGGATAAGTGCAGTAAACTTGAGTTATTTAGCATACCTTTTATCACCAACAAGGGATGTATAGACAATTTTTATATTGAACTAGTATATAGCTCCAGTAGTTCTAACTTTTTAATGTCTCTTTCTTTCTTTTCTTTGAACTTCTCCTCTCATTTTTCTCTTAAACTGTGTAACTTCTCTCATTCTTTCAAAAATCATCTTCCTTTCCTGTCATCATCATCTCTAGTTCGAATTTGGTGTGTTTTTGTCTTGTCTGGTCTATCACAAATCCCCTTTTGCCCACTATACTTGGGATCAAGTACAAATGAGATAATTTTCTTTTTTTTAGGACAACTGAAACCCTTTCTTCTTTTTTTTTTCTGTCTCATACATTTACAACCTAATAAGTACAACCTTTGTAAGTTGAGCACAAATTTCAGTTATTTGGCACTCTAACCTCTTCACTTGTTTAAGTTCTAGTGACTTACAGCTGCTGTCATCCCAGAGTTGAAAATGTAGAGTTGAGACTACTTCTAGGTTTTGCTTATGTTGCCTTTACTGAAGGGTGAGTTAGAACAGTGAAGCTAAAAAGTGAGGAAAATTTCTTTTGTGATCTGTACTACATATAGATGAAATCGATGTAGTTTCACTTTAAGATGACAGGAAAATTGGGAGAAGAGTAGATTGGGTGTCACAGAATCATGAACTGTACCATGATCTTTGGAGTTATGATCTGTGGCTTATGAATGTGGAATATGGAATGAGCCAGAAGATTTTTAGATTTTTACAAATTTTTTTTTACTTTTCCAATTTGTGAGAAGATTGTGTTCCACAGTGCCAGAGCGAAGTAAGTAAATATTGTTACCTCTTTTTCACTCTTGGTGGACAAAATCCCCAAAAACTACCTGTCTGTTGTGCTTTGTGGAGCTCAAGAAAATATGTAGTAGGTATAATTAATATTCAGAATTAAAACCACTGCATTTTCAAGTGCTGTAATAAGATACAAGCACTCTTCATTTCAGAACTGTGATTGCTCTTGACATAGTCTTTAGCAGCTTCTTCAGAGGATGATTTTTGTGCTTGCAGTTGGTATTCCAAGTTGTTGAGCACCCAGATGGCAAAAGGTATTGAACATACTTTGTCTGGCTCAAACGTTTAATCTGTATAAATTAAAGAGTAATTGTATAGAAAATGAATACCATTTGTTTCTACTTCTGTATGTTAGTGAGTGTTGGCAAAGAAGGCCTGTAGAAGTGGATGGATATTCCTTGATGTGTGTGCCTCAAAATAAACTTAGACTATTAAGCTGTAAACTAGGCAGACTTCACTGCATGTGTTCCACAAAGAAACATTTTTCCATAGTTCTAGTAAACAATACTGTATCCCCAGGCTTCTGTATTATATTTCATGTTTTAGTTTGTCTTACTCCAAAATGCAGATAATTGTTATGTTTAGGAATTATTGGACTAAATAACTGTAGTTCTTCTCAAAGAAGAGCTTCAGAGGCTATCTTGATATCCCAGGGAACTTTGGATTGCACTTTTGTTTTTGCAAAAAATGCTACAGCTATCCTGACCTGAGAGAGATACTTCTATACTTCATGTACTGTTAAAAAATTGGATGAAATTCAAGTTCAGCTATCAGAGTGGTAAGTTTATGATTCTTCTACCTGTTTTAGGTTATATGTCTCCACACCCATCTCCATTAGGAGCGCCAGAGCATGTGTCCAGTCCAATGTCTGGAGGAGGTCCAACACCACCTCAGATGACTCCCAGTCAGCCAGGACCCATTATAGCAGGAGACCCACAAGTTATGAATCAGCCTAACAGAGGGCCTTCCCCTTTCAGCCCTGCACAGCTGCATCAGCTGCGGGCTCAGATTCTAGCATACAAAATGCTGGCTAGGGGTCAGCCATTACCAGAAAACCTCCAGCTTGCTGTCCAGGGCAAGAGAACCCTGCCTGGCATTCAACAGCAGCAGCCTCCCAGTGCCTTCAACAGACAGTCTGGTAAGTTAATCTTTGGTAAGAATCATTGCTCAGGTAATTCTCGAAGTTCTACCTGTGGTAGATTGAGAAATGGGTGCTGTGCAGGGCTGTAATTTGGGACTGTATTAAGCCTGAGCAAGTGCATAAAACACATCTGTTATTAATAGGATATTGTCAAAATAGAATACTAATAACTGAAATACAAGTTATTTCACTGTGCGGTACTGTGTCCGTCCTGATATGGTTGGCTGTTTTTGAATGTGAATTGTACTTTACTGATAGCAATTCCCCTTGTTTTTCTTGTGGTGGATTTTCAGTCTTCTGTTGCTATGCATGAAAGTAGATAAATAATCTGCATTGAGTTGACTGATTATTTAGGTTGTTGAAAATAAACCATTTATAATGTGCTGTTAAGTGCAAAACATAAGAAAAAGGAAGTGTACTTACTTTTTTCTCACAATGGTAATAGATGTTCCAGTGAGGTAAGCAAGCACATTTTGGTGCTAAGAAAACTGTTCTGTTGAACACTCTGCACCTGTTACTTTCTGAACACTTCCATTACTGAGTTTGCCTTAGAATCAAGGGTTAAGATGATACTTTTTTCTTAGGTTTTCGTAATGTCACTGTTCAGTTCACTTTGGTGGATATGGCTTTTCTACCAAGTAAGTTGGGTTTTTTCATGAAACGTGATATTTGGTTTATGTATTACCTTCATTAGCTATATGTAGTAACAGTAAAAACCACTTTAATTCTTACCTAATGAAGAAAAGTACTACGTGCCTGAATAGACTAGCATGCTAGAAAACAATGATTTTTGAATCTTGAAATGGTTTATGTTTTAGCAAATTTTTTTTCCTCTGTTAAATTGCAGGTATTGGATTACATGCAATGAGTGGTGCTGCGACTGGACCAGGGGCTGCACCAGGGTTGCCTGGACATACAACTGCCATTACCCCTAAAACTTGGACTGAAGGTATAGTGGGAAAAAGATATGGGGAAAAGTAAGAAGGAAAGGTGTAAAAAGCTGTGCAGGAAAAATAGTGTAACCTTTACTGTGTCTAAGATTTTAATCAAGGAGAGTCTAACCTTTTATTCATTTGGAAAAGACCCACATGAAATTACTGCAATTTTTAGACAGACTGAACATGAAGCACCTTTTTGAAATGAGAATGAAACGTGTAAGTTTTCTGAGGAACACACATAAAACTTACTAAGTTATGTTCTGAGCATGCTTAATTGCAGCAAGCTTGTCTTTCACCTTTGCTACTGCAAACAGAAGTTTTCATATCATGGTATAATTACACTGTTTCCTCCTGTATGTTTTTTTGCTTTTGGAATTGAATTGCTTTGAAGGATCAGTGCAGTCTTTGAGATCAAATGAACACTGTTACTTTTTTCCCCATGTCTTCAAATTTATTTGTCATTCATTGTACAGTCATTCAACTTCCCGGATTCCCTGAGAACCGAGGTTGCACAGAGGCTTTTGATGGGCTTGCTTTTTTTCTTCATACAAGTTGAAGTGCAGTGTTGCTAAATACAGAATCTACAGCTTGTGCTCAAGTTCCTTTTCTGGAGTTTGATGCAGATGTGTGAATGACAAATGGTGATCTCTGTAGATTTCAGGATGTTAGTTTGAATTAAGGTTGATTACAAGATTGCAGGTGTACTTTGTAGTTATTTTCCCTAGCTTAAATGACTGTGACTCTTGAGACAATTAAGTGGCATCTTTATTTTAGCAATGTCTGTTGTTAGTGAATTTGTGAACATCTGAATGCATGGGTAACTTGTCATAATGAAATTCTGAAGTCTATGACCTTTAGTGACTGTAAATGACAGGTATTATTTTCATGTTAACTGAGGTGTTGCTTTTCAAGGTGAATAGTATAACTGAGTTCCTGATATTTGAAATAAATAACAATTAATAGGAGATCATAGTGGAATAAAAGCTTTATATCTGGCAGGTATTTCTAAATACAGTTGTAAAAATTTTCATATGGTTATCAACTTCTGAAAGAGGTCTAAAATCAGACCTAGTTCTGCTTGTTGTCAGGTTGTGGTTAGATGCTTTTTTATAACTGCAAGGATAGTGAACAAGAGGCAGAATAAGGTCTTGCATTTGCAGGAAGTCAGTTCTACAGCTGTTTCATTTCTGGTAACACTAGAATTAAAAGTCCACAGGAATAGCAAAAGAAATGGCATTCATCATAAAATTTCATGTGTTTTATTTTTCTTTTGGCCATTTCTTGCAATGTATGGTATACTTGCATTTTAGTATGTCTGTTTCAAAAAGCAGTGTGTGGCCTCAGTGTACCTTTTCTGGTGATTTTGAATGTTTACCTTACCTTCATGTCTTGTCTTCAGAAAGCCATCTTGATTTTCTTCCTGCTTTCCATGTTTCATGTTATGAATCAGTACTGATAATATTTCAGGCCAAGCCCCAGATATGAGCGTCTCCAATGCACAACAAAAGCTTCCAGCACCAGCTCCTAGTGGGAGGCCTTCTCCTGCTCCTGCTGCCGCCCAGCCTGCTGCCACCATGCCTGGGCCCTCCGTACCACAGCCCCCACCTGGACAACCTTCACCCATTGTCCAGCTGCAGCAAAAGCAGAACCGCATCAGCCCTATCCAGAAGCCACAAGGATTGGATCCTGTTGAAATACTCCAAGAACGTGAATATAGGTAAAAGTATAACAAGATTGAAATTATTCTTGTTTTTCACATCCTTAACTGGAACTCCTTGCAGTCAGCTACTGTAGTGGTAATAGTGTAAACAAAGTTGCCAGAGAATGGCTGTATTACCAAGACATACACAAACATCAAACAATTATTTAATTCTACCCCAAATGATGAACTAGTGAAGCATATTGGCAGTATCACTGGAAACCATTTAAGTTTACAGAGAAACCAGTTTTGTGCACAAGGTTTTCAGTATTATAAAGGGGAGTTAGAAGAGAACAAGAGACGGTCAAAGGGCTGAAGAGTTAGTAACCACAGCAAAACCATTTCTGGACAACCATAGAGAGAGTGGAGAGAATAAGAAAGTCACGGGCAAGATTAGAAAAAAGTGTACCACAAAGCATGGTTTTCAAAAATTGCCTCCTGAGTGTTCTGTTTAGGTATAGGGTAGAAAATTTCTTTCGGAGTTAGAAAGAGGCGTCTTCCCTCTTCACATCATCAAGCCTATTTAACAACTGACCTTGATAGTCTGCCAGGCAGAAAGATTTTGACCTGCACCTAAAATACGTTCCTGATGATTATCAGTCAGAGGAAAGTAATTGCACTCAGAGTATTACCTGTTTTGGATTAATGATGCATCTTGCATTGTTACTTTGAGTTTGTAGAGGAAGGTAGCCAAGAGGGATGGTGATCTTACAGAAGACTGGTTTAACAACTTTTGCTTTATGAAGGTAAAACATCATGAAGCATTTTTGGGTGTGGTGCCATGCCCAGAATTCAGACCTTGATTACAGAAAAGCTCTTATATTTTGTGTCAGGTATTGCTTAACTAATTCTGCCAGTGCATTCTTGTCGTCATTCTGCCAGTCTTATCTATATACCCCAGGACTGAATGGGTATAACTGCTTCAGCATCAGCAATCACTGTTTCCCAGCATTTTTTCAGAAAGCTTGTAGAACACACCATTTTATGGTTTCATAATTATTCTGACAGAATAGAATTGTTGCACTAACTTCAACCAAGAATCATGTGGGCAGTATGATGTAACATTTTCTGACTCAATTAACCTCAAATTGTTACTCTTTCTGTGTTTCCAGCTCTGCTGTATTGCACTGTTTGTGCCAAGCTGTTATATCTTAGTGTTCATAAACAGGGGAAAGTGAGGAGTGGCAAGAAATAAAGCTGATGCTTTTACTTACTTAGAGAACCAGTTACAGCATATCTGTTAGGTTCTAAATACTCTGCTATTCTTGGCGGAGTGAGATGAAAGTTTGATAGGTATTCTCCAGCAGAAGGATTTTATATTTTATGGTTTTTTAATCCTAGAACATAGATTTAGGATCCAAGCCTTTTTAATGTTGAACATTACTGGTGTTTAATTTTGCTTTCAATTCCAGAATATGTAGAACTCCTGGAAATCTCTTCAGTAGTTAAAACTGTATAAGTAACATAAGACAAAAGTTTTGAAAAAAGCAGTTTGACAGCTTCTGTGGTTTGAATGGTGCTGGATTTAGCTTTAATACGGGCAAGTTTAATTCAGAAACGTGTCTTCACAATTTCTTAATAAAAACTGAGCAGAAAAAAGCCAAAAATAAACATCCTTATCCTGAAAACACTGAGGTTAGTGAAAGCTTTATGAAACAGTTGGCTCTTGAGATCTCACACTAAACCCTTTTAATAAAGGGGCATTATACCTTGAAAACCGTTTGAATTCCAGGTGGATCTCTGCATCCCTGTGGTCCTCCATGGGCTGGAGGCACACAGCTGCCTCACCATGGCCTGCACCATGGGCTGCAGGGGAATCTCACCTCTGCTGCCTGTAGCCCCTCCTTCTCCACTGATCTTCAAGTCTGCAGAGCTGTTCCTCCACATGTTCTCATCCTGCTCTTCTGTAGCCACAATTACATCTGCCCAATAACTTTTTTCTTCCTCTTCTTAAATCTGCTATCACAGAGGCATTGCCACCATTTTTGATTGGCTCAGCCTTGACCGGTGGAGAGGTCTGTCCTGGGGCTGGCTGGCTTGCACTGGCTCTGCTGGACATAGGGAAAACTTCTGGCAGCTTCTCACAGAAGCCAGTGCTGTAGCCCCCCTGCTAGCAACACCTAGCCATGCAAATCCAATACATGTTTTTAAAACTCTCCTTAATGTTTTCTTCAAAATGAAGTGCTGCTTTTTAATCTCACTGAATGGCTGTCTTAAAGATAATAACGCCTGTAATTTAAAGTTGTTCTACTATGCTGAAAGGCTTTTTCCACCCGCATTCTCATTGCACATTAAAAAATGATACACTTGGTAATGTCCTGCAGATTGTACGTGGTTTCTTTCTGTTACCTGCAAAGTATCTTCTTAGGTATCTTCTTTACTGCATGGCATCCATGCCACACAGGTTTGATTGTACAACCATAACCTCTGCTGTTGACCTGAATTAATGAGGAATGGGTGTGCATCACTTATTTTGCAAAGAGATCTCTGCATACATTCAGTGGCCACTTTCTGCATGAAGATAAATTGCTGAACTGCAAAGATTAATTTATTACATCCTTTAGATGGTGAGATTATATACTTCAGGTGATTGTAAAAAGATCTAGGAAGCTTTTTTCTTTGGATTCTCTTTACCTAACAGCTGTTAGCATTGTTCCATGAAAATAGCAGCAGTAAAACAAACTGTGGTCACTTCCTTTAAATACTAGAACATGGTAGTGGTGAGAGATAGCTCCAACAGTTCTTCCATTCACTTGAGTTGGAATTCTTTAAAAAATCCTACTGACTGCTGAAGAAAACATTATTACCATTACTCTGTTAGTACCATAGACAATACATATAAATAGTACTTCTAGGAAAGTAGGCAATTAAACTTCAAAATTTTTTTCTTTTTTTTTTGGTGTTTTTTTTTTTTTTTTTGGTTCATATGTAACTCATCTGGTTGTTAGTTTCTTTATTCTTCCATACAGGTAATGTAGATTTTCTTTTACTATTTCAACTTTTCTGTTTTGGACTTTTTTTTAAATAGAGAACTGGTCTGAGTTACAATACGAGTTTTCTGAGGTAATATCTCTACTGACTTAGAAATACTGATGTTTTTGTTCCTGTTCCTTCCCTCTAACTGGGTTATTAAAGGAAGGGTAATCACCCCCCAAGGCCTTGAACTGTCATTGTTTATAGCTCGCTGCATTTCAACATATGAAGGAAAATAGTTGAAGGAAAAGTTATCCTGGATATACTAATCTGCCATATAATTTAATGATAAAATTTTTTGTGCATTCATTTCCGATCTGATTTTTTTATAAACTCAAGTTGAAAAAAAAAAACTTAGCAGTGAAATGGGTATTATGTGGGAGTGGACTCCATAATGTGACGTTGGTACATAATAAGCACACTCTGTGAGCTTCGATTATGTTTAGACATATCTCAAGAAACGTGTATATTTGGATTTTTGTTACAAATTTTGATGATAGAAATGTAGAGACCAACTCACCTTTGGCAATTGCTTCAACTTCTATTGTGTAAACTTTTACGACAGCAAGCACTTTAGTATGTTTTATACCTGAAAGGAAAGAAAAAATACAATTCTGACAGAACTAAGAAGTCAGCATTTCACTTCATGTTTGTTTGGAAGTGACTCTTAAAGTTAGCTATCTAAAACCATAAGGTATGTCAGGGAGAACCTAGATTACCTCGTCCGCATGTGTAGTAAAAGAAGAAACACCCATTGCTAGCAAGAATGTAAAAAGAAATTGAAAATATGTTCAGTTGCTTTAGTACGTTCACAGCTCAGAAGAAAGGTTTGGAAAGGTTGTGACTGCTCCCTTAAGGTTTCATTAAAGTCCGGGAAACTGGGGTTTGGCTATAACTGTTTTGTTAGGTTATAGTTTCAGGAGACACACTGCAGCTATTTGGGAAGGGAAAAAGAGTAATAAATAATGGTTGTGATGTAGGATTGCATCCATGTGTGGGAAAGCGACAGGTAGAGCATATGATTTAGAGCAGCTTGGCTGCTTTCTTGTAGGAATGTACACTCTCTAGTACATGTCTCCAGGAAACCACTTAATTCTCAAAATTTTACATCCTTAGGTAAACTAAAATATCTTCTTACTAACTGGAATGCCCAGTTTTGCAAAATGTGGGTTGTTTTTAGTGTAGTATATAAACCGGAAATAGCAAAATAAGGCAGTGTCGTTTTCTGAGTGAAGACTTTTTCTGCAGGAATAATGAACTTTTCTGACCTAGACAAGTATTTTCAGCTTTTAATGAAACTTCATCTAGTTAAGAAATAACTCTTCTTGATTTGCTTTTCAGTCTGTACAACAAACATTACTTATCTAGTTCTGCTTGAGTTTTTTTACTCTTTTAAAGACACCAATATAGTCTTCTGCAGTAATGCAGCATTACATCCTATTTGTTGTTCCAGGAACTTTAGCATTCTTCTGGTAATAGTAAAATGGGAAAAAGTCAAGTCCTGTCTTGTCTGTTACTTCTTCTTTCTCTCTCTCTCTTGAATTTGCAAATGAATGCAAAGTGAGCTTCTAAAGGAAGAGTGAAGTAGAATTTGATTTACAGTAGCAGCTGTATAGCTGTGAATACTTTATGAACAAACTTACTTTGTCAATAAAATAATGAAGTAGAATTCCAGATAGGAAGGCAAGTACAGTCTGTGTCATCACTGACTATACTGCATAAAAATAACACCCATCAAAGAAGCTTGAAAGCAGAATCCTGAACAGTTTGTGTAAAATAGAATTCCCAAGTTTATTTTCACATAGCTCCTTTTAGTTGAAAAGAAAAGCCAAGGGACATTTTGATCACTTGACAATTTATTTTCAAAGTGGAAAAAGATACCTAGTGTCATCTCTGCAAAAGCTGTTAAGTTCAGAAAAACACAGAAAAATACATGTAAATACTTGAGTTAAACTGACTGTTTTTACTGTATAATTTTAGTGATGCCTTACAGATTTCTTGTGGTGTCTTACCCAGTTTTCTGGTTTTGTAGACTTCAGGCTCGAATTGCTCACAGAATCCAGGAACTGGAGAACTTGCCTGGTTCTCTGCCCCCTGATCTGCGAACCAAAGCTACAGTGGAGTTGAAGGCACTTAGGTTACTGAATTTCCAACGCCAGGTAATGCCATTTACTTGAGGAAAATTTTTATAGCGGTCACAAGCAAATATGTTCATGCAGGAAATAGTGAACTGGAAAGAGATTTTGCATTAGTGCAAAGTGTAAGCAGATCCTGTATGAGAGCTAACGTAACCAACAAGCAAGTCATGGAAATGTTAGATTTTATTTTGTTTTGGTAAAAAATATGTGCAGGTGTTACTTTTGCTCCTTGCTTTATCTTCCAGTCTGGAATGTGACCTTAGAACTGTGCCTTTTGAAATGAGCATGACATTGGTACAAAGACAGAATAAGTGCTGGACAGACTGCAAGCTGATTTTCAGCACAGATCTTCTCAACAGATACCTTTTTCTGGACATACTTAGTACTTCCACGAGTCCCCTTGCTTTAATAAAAATTGTGTGTCAGTGTTTTGTGTGGTATTTCTCTGTAAATTGTTTTTGGGATTTCCACTGATGGCACAGACTTTGAAAATGAAACATAACAGGATCATACATAAAATTTAAGTTGAATGTTGAGTGCCTGTATTAGCAAATTCAGAAAAGGAATCACGCTGCCAGACTGTTACGGGCCTCTTGCTGTTGGCTTTTGCAGCTAGTTTGGAAGAACAAAGATGCAATTTGGCAGGTCAAGCAAAATACTTCCTGACAAAAGCCGTGGCAGGAGTTGTGCCGTGGTGTCCAAGTCTTCCTTCCTTTCTACCTTTGGTACTCGTTGGTAATGAAGTTTTGTCAGAGGTCAGATGAAAAGCAGCAGGCTCTTGCTGCCCTGCTGCTGGGACTGTGGCAATACTGTTGCAAGCTCTTTACATTTACCTCTCCCCCCTGTCTCCTGTACTGCTGGCAAGGAAACAAGTTGTCAGTTATGTTCAGGTCCAGCATAGAAAAAGCATTATGTATGTGGTTCATTTGCGTTTTATTTCGATGGTGAAACATCTTGGCTGGCCTCTTGTACTGCAGCAGGACAGTTGTTACCAGCGTCTTGTAAAAAGTGAAGAAATTATGATTAAAAGTAATTAACGCTTTTGACCATTCTGTGAAGGTTAAAGATTTGTTTAGGGTAACAGATGTAGCTGTTCTTTTCAGAGCTATAATGAAAAGGGGAGAGGAGGCTGGGATATATTTTGAACTGCTTACTTTTCTACTCTGCATAACAGTGTTTAAAGTTGTTTTATTAAGAGCTATTATATTTTTTGAGTGTTTTTCTTTTTCTCCCTCCCTCCATTTGTAGTTAAGACAAGAGGTAGTAGCCTGCATGCGTCGTGACACAACACTGGAGACAGCACTGAATTCCAAAGCCTACAAACGAAGCAAGCGCCAGACTTTGAGAGAGGCTCGTATGACAGAAAAGCTTGAAAAACAGCAGAAGATAGAACAGGAGAGGAAGCGCAGGCAGAAGCACCAGGTATTTTAACTTAATAGGTGTTTGCCCCATGACAGAAATGCACCTTGCTTTGCTGTGCAGATCTTCTCTTTTACGTGTTTTATGGAGTTTCCTGATTAAAAAACTCCCAGTGGTGTGGTAAGTAATTGGAAGACTTTAAGATTAGAACTCCTACATTCCTGATTTCAAATCTTGCTAGGTCAGAGTGCCTGCACTAACTTGATTCTCTTTCTAGGAATACCTGAACAGCATATTGCAGCATGCTAAAGATTTTAAAGAGTACCACCGGTCAGTCGCTGGGAAAATTCAGAAACTTTCTAAAGCTGTGGCAACTTGGCATGCCAACACTGAACGTGAGCAGAAAAAAGAAACTGAGAGAATTGAGAAAGAAAGAATGAGGAGACTAATGGTAAGAAGTGGAGGAAGGAAGATGGTTATTTTAGTTAGTTATGTACTGTATCCTTTTAATATGCTTATATATTATCTCAGCCACTCCCATGTTTCCTTTGCAAAGTACTCAGTAATGAAAATGGTATAAATCCAAAACTACTACATTTTGTTATGTATGTTTCTGTTAACAGTAGTGTAATACTATTGAATTTAACCTATACCTTTCTTTTTCAAGGTTTTTGTGTAGGAATATTTTGGGGTTTGTTACTAGTGTGAAAACTTAGCACAGCCACTTCTGAATAAGAGCAACTTAATCTTATTAACATCATATATTAACACTTCTGTCTAAGTGCAGGGCTGTTGGTCCATTTTACAAGTAATGGACTTCGGTTTATTTCTAGGTTTATAGTTTTGAAGATTCCAGACTATTAACTTGTTCAAGGCATTACTCCACAATTTTTACATACAGTTGATTCCACATATGAAAGTACCTAACCAATAGCAGTAACGCATGTATATTGAGAATGAATAGCAGTCAGTTCTACCCATTTAATGCTTCAGATCATACTCCTTACCATTTCATGGTTTTTCTTTCCCTATACCCTCACAATATCAGCTGTATCATTCTTAGAACAGAGTAAAATGGATTTATGTATAATCATGTCTCTTCAGAATGCTGTGGAACCAGTCAGGGAGCTGCCTACCTTTCAGAAGTTAAAATAATTCTGGAATTCAACGCATAGACAGATCAGGGCATATGTACAAGTATGTCAGTGACTTGGGGTAGAAAAAATTCTTCAAGATATTGGTTAGCTCTGTCTTAACATTTTATTAACATTTCGCCAACACAGAATGAAAGGAAATTGACAAGCTTACTTTGTAACTTGCTGGCAAAAAGCAGTAAGTATCTAATAGAGGTGCAGATGTAAATGCTAGTTCCTGTCCAGAATCTATCCCCACCATGAATATGGACTGAACAGTTTAGTTTTAATAGTCACAAAATGAACTGCAGAAAAAATTAAATATAACAATGATAGAAACTTGGAAATGAAAGCTTATGTAAAGTGTAAATTAAGAACTTGCATAAGAGAACAACGAATGTGTAGAGCATTTCTTAAAATTATGTAGTAATCAGTATTATACAGCTTTTTTATAACTGGAGATAATCATCAGCAGTTTGTCTAACCTAGCTTGTAAAAATGTTAATTATTAGCAAAAAAGGAGCTGATTTTAAATAAAAGCAATATTAACATTTGGGAAATACTTTTGTGTATTGAGAGGTTCAGCTTATGTCAAGTTGAATATGCGGACTGATAAGTCATGAAGATGTCCACTGCTGAAAAGAACTAATCAGATTTTAATGTCCAGAAATGGAAAAGGATACCAATGTTTCCAGATTATCAATGCTTTCTCCTAAAACTTCTCCAAGACTGGTTAAGCTCTTACCATACATACAGAATTTCATAGGCATTTTCAGTTTAGGGTTTTGCAACTACTGCTCAATTCAATCCTGCAAAACCAGTCTGTGTTTTGTTAGTGGGGTTACTTTGCCTATTTAGTTTTAGTCCATATGTGGTAAATTTGGAATTCGCAGATGTGTACTAGTGGGTTTTTTTTAAAACATCATCTCTCAGATGCTTGCCATGGTCTATGAAAATGTGCTGTTTCTAAAACTTTTTGCATATCTTTTCGGGATTGCTGAATTCATTCCACAAATTTCCCTTCATTTACTATGATTAGAAATGGTGATTGTGTCATCATTAGTAGTACTATATATATATTGTGCAAAAATGGGCATTGGTGTGATTTAAAAAGATATTGTAAAGACAAGTTTAAATGTATAAATGAAGTACCTTGGCTAGATTACATGAACTGTGTATGCAGTAACGTTAGAAGCAATAAAATCAGCAACAACAATCATAATGATTATTTATTTTTCATGAAAGCTTGGGGCTTGAGCATTGTAATTTTGATGAGTCGAACATAACAATGGAATTTTGCAAGCAGTTTTGCAAGCTCAATTTGAACATTATAGCAATTCGTTCTAACTGTATGCCGTTCTGGTGTCTCTAGAAAAGTAGATCTCCCAGAGTGCTGTATTTTAAAGTAATCTACTTTAAGGTGTTTCTTACTCATGTTTGGTTTTTATAAGGCACTGTATACTTCCTTAATTTGTTGTTTCAGCCAAAATTGAGACAGGGACCTCTGCTGCTTTTTTGTATTTTTCTGACATTCTGTATTACATTGTCACAGCACATGAAAATAATATTCGTTGTATGTCCAACACACTTTCACAGTGTGACAAGGATGCAGAAGTTGCCAGGTTGACTCAGACAGGGTTTATCTGGTGAATCCTCTTTCTGATGGTGAACTCCATTAGAGATGAAATAAAACCAGAGTAGAACAGTGGTACATAAACCTAACAAAAAAAAAAAATTTCACATGACATCTAGAAGAAAAGGATCTGTATTCATACTGGAAAAAGGACTAAATGCAATTTTATGTCCAGCTCCTATGTTCTTCCTCTTGGTGAGCTGCCTGCACTTCATGTCTTCAAAAAGTCATCTCTGTAGGAGACCTACCATCTCTGTTTCAGGGCATTCAGTATGCCTAATACAGCATTGATTTTTTTTTTTCCTCCATTGCCGGTCATAAGTACTGCAGATTTTTCCAGTTGTTAGTCCATGAGAGTTGGAAATGTGTAGGATCATGGAATCTCTGTCTCAGAGTCACTCAGCCTGTCAGGGAGCTCTCTAGTTGAACCACCTTCCAGTAGTGTTAACAATGAGCTCAGAACAAGTTGCTCAAGGCTTTTTTCAGTCCTGTCTTGAAAACCTCTAACATCAGAAATGCACAGCTTCTCTGCCTGTTCAGGTCCTTCTGAAGTGCAGCCCAGCCCTTCAGCATATTGACATAATATCATATTGATATTGAGATATCCCATGGTTTCATGACCTCTGTAAACTTGACTGAAGTGCCCTCCATCCCTTCCTCTGTGTCACTGATAGACATGTTGAACACAATATGACGCAGGATAGACTCCTGTGGTATGGCTCATCATACTGTCTTCAGATAAAGCATGACGCCTTGCAGTGAGGGATTTGGGGTGTATTGGGAGATGACAAGGTGAGCAGGACCCAGCAATTTCACTTGCAGACCAGAAAGCCAACTGTATATCATGGACTACATCAAAAGCCGAGGCCAGTGATACAGCAAAGTGCCATTATAAAAAGGCAAAGTACTAGGCCCTGCCCTTAAGTCACAGCAACCCCACTACAGGCTGGGGTAGAGTGGCTGGAAATGTGCAGAGCAGAAAAGGGTGTGGGAGTGTTGGTTGAACAGCAAGCTGAACATGAGCCAGCAGTGCCCAGGTGGCCAAGAAGGCCAGTGGCATCCTAGCCTGTACCAGCAATAGTGTGGCCAGCAGGACCAGGGCAGGGATTGTCCCCCTGTACTCGGTACGGGTGAAGCCCCACCTCAAATCCTCTGCTCAGTTTTGTGACCCCACTCCAAGAAGGATTTTGAGGTGCTGGAGCATGTCCAGAGAAGGGCAGTGGAACTGGGGAAGGGTCTGGAACACAAGTCCTATGAGGAGCAGCTGAGGGACCTGGAGTTGTTTAGCCTGGAGAAGAGGAGGCTCTGTACAGCCATCTGAAAGGGGGTTGTAGCAGAGTGGGGGTTGTTTTCTTTTCCCAGCTAACAAGCAGTAGGACAAGCAGAAATGTTCTCAAGTTGTGTCAGGGAAGGTTTAGATTGGATTTTACATCCAGGAAAGTACTTCACTGAACAGGTTGTCAAGCATTGAAACAGGCTGCCTGGGGAAGCTCAGAAAACATGTTGATGTGGTGCTTGATGACATGGTTTACTGGGGTACCTGGCAGTGTCAAGTTGATGGTTGGACTTGACATCTTTGGGGTCTTCCAATCTTAATAACGATTCTGTGGTTCTAGGAAAGTGTGGTTAGAGTAGGTATTTGGAAGAAGTACCATACTGTGAGAGTGGTGAGACACTAGGATGGGTTGCTCAGAAAAGTTATGGATACCCCATGCCTAGAAGTGTTGGATTGGGTTGGATGTGGTTTTGAGCAATGTGGTCTAGTGGAAGGTATCCCTGCCCATGGCAGGGGAATTTGAACTCAGTGATCTTTAAGGTCCCTGTCAACCCCTATGGTGCTGTGACATGTTGATACAAATACAGGACTGTCTGGGCCTGGTCATCCAACAAGCTCTTTACCCATGTAGCTGTCCTTCTGTGCAGATCATAACGACCTAAGAAAACACTTTATTATTACACATAGGAGTTGGATGGTGCACATTCACCATCATTTCTGTCATGACTGACATCTCTTTTGTGTCACTAGGCTGAAGATGAAGAAGGCTACCGCAAGCTGATTGATCAAAAGAAAGACAGACGCCTGGCCTACCTGTTGCAGCAGACAGATGAGTATGTGGCTAACTTGACTAACCTGGTATGGGAGCATAAACAGGCTCAAGCAGCCAAAGAGAAGAAGAAGCGAAGGAGAAGAAAGAAGGCAAGTAGTTACAGCTGATATTTTTAAGCCATTTTTCCTTCAAATCCAATTTAAATATTGATAAATGCAGTGATACCCAATTGTCATACACATACTAGAGTATCTAAAATCATCTATATCACCAAATTCTTAATGCTGAGGGAACTCGTCTCTCTCAGGTGAAATATATATACGCTTTTATTAACTCAAATGAAGGTGATAAGAAGGCAGGATTATAAAATTCTTAGCTGTTAATCTCCTCATAACACTAATTTGCTCATAAACTTTGTGCAGGTAAAATTGGGATAGATGTGTAAGTTAGGATTAATGTACCCAAAAGGAGTGCAGTATATCAAGAATACATTCGGTGAAGAAGATGGCTAGAGTCTGGTTTGTGTAGCTGTCTCATCCAGGGCACCTATTTTAGACTTCCATATAATACACTTGGCGAAGTCCATTTTGTTAGGACCATTGAAAATGGTTAAGAAACTTGGGTCAGTTTATTGTAGTTAATGGGTATTTTGCCGGTAATATTGTTCATTGTGTATTTTTAACCTGTAATTGAAGTCTTCCAAGATTACTTTTCTTCATATGAAATGTTTCACCCTGCAAGAGAAAGTTGTTGAAATTGAACAGTGAAATTTTCAAAAAAATAATTCCATGTGTGAAATAGTGATTAAGGAGTGATTTGTCATTTTTTACAACCTCAGAGTACCTTTCATCTCTTGCAGAATGTACAAGAGGATTTTTATAATCCATTTCCATGCCTGCTTTGCTACTAATTACAGCTACAAATACAAGCATTATGTTTACAGTACTAACAGTACTGGAAATATTCTAAAAAAAAAGCATAGAAAAAAATACTGATCTTGGACATTTATGGCCTTAAAAACAGCACATGGTTTCTCCTGCTCTCAAAAAAACTTCTGTTCCTGAGAGTATGTTCTTAACATAGGAACAATAACCTGTCTATAGAATGCAGATGTAATGTGGATGAGGTTCTTGGCCTGTATTACCAGTGAGAACAGGCCTGGTTTAATGTATATAATGCACAGTAGAAATAATCATTATTGAGACAGCATGTGGAGTAACTGCATTGCTTTAATAACATAAATAAATACTTATTCCTTTAACTGTTTACATATGTGATATGTTTCTCTTTCTATGTATAAGAAACAATGTTATCTTTTGGCCATGTCAGTAAAGACATAATTTTCTGTCCCTGGAGTTGAAAGGAAATATGTCCTGTAAATACTCAGTGTTTATATATATCCCACCCTACAACCTAAGGGAAGATTAGCAAAAAAAAAAGAAAAAAAAAAACCTTTGCCCTGTCTTGATCATCTGCATCTTTTTGTTTGTAATTAACTTCTTTCCAGCAATCTTTTGCTCATCTGTGAAGGAAGCAGGAGTTCACACAAATATTACCCTTTATTTTAATCTAGAATTCCATGAATTTGTCATTGGATGGCTGTGAAACACATTGCAATTAGTGGGCACTCTGTCTTTTTTCAAGTCATACACTCTCTGTTCTTAGACTTTTATGTTTTGTAATCCATATTAAAGTTTAATCTACTAATACCTGTAGTTAATGTTTTGTACCTATAGAAAAAAGAGAAAAGAGAGTTCTTAGGATTTTCTCCCAGAAATGGCAGTGAGGAAGTAAATAGTGAAGAAATAATCTTTGCCAGACTCATTATAGAATATCCAATTGAACCTTATATTCTTAGTAGAATAAAATTTGGGTTTAGTCCATTCTTTCTCTGGGATACAGTTTCTGTAATCTTCCTGATAGATTTTCCCTGTTTGTTTCTTTCACATTCCTCTATTTCTGTTTTCTGTCTCTAGCTTCCTACTGTAGCCATGGATAAGAAAAAATATTCCATATGAAATTTTCATCTGATAGGCTAGTTCAACTTGCTGTGTAGCTTTTCACTTTATTATTAGTAGTTTTTCATGTCATTATGCAGAGAATTAACAAAATGTGCCTTCCTGCTTTTTAATATTGATATTTCCCAAATTCAAGGATTAAATTGTCAGCATTAAAGATCTGTTTGTATGGTGCAAAATAAAAGTGCAAGATGTCTGTCGTGATTTACATTTATTTTCTTTGGAATATGTTCTTCTTATTTCCAAAACAGTTTTTAACTATAGGTTATGATTTTTGGCACAGTGAACAGCACTGATGCTTACTGCTTTTCTGTTATTTGAGTCGTAAGGTTCTTTTCCATTGCCTGTAGCTAAACTGTAACAATCTTTATGTATTAGACAGCATTCTCTAGTATAAAAGAACAGATCCCAGCCCTGGTTGATCCAGGGCATACAGTCAGTGTAGTGTGTTCAGCCAAGAATAGGTACGTGTTTTCATAACTTATCCTGCCCTTGTATTTATTTAAAATCTTCACTTCTGGTACGGTTCCTTTCTTTGTCAGCAGTCATACTTGCTGCCCAGAAATGCTGAAGCAGGCAGCCTTGAAGCTTGTATTGTTGTTGTTCCACTAAGCATCAGCTGCTGCATTTTCATTTCTAGTACATGCTTTAGATAATGGAATTTAATGGCAAAGAAAAAGGCTGAAGTATGATCTGAAGCAGATATTAAAGACTATATCAATATTGAGAAGTGCAGCTATCCTCAAGTATAGTTCTTAAACAAAAAAATAATAACTTGATGGTCTATATATATATCACACGCTTCAATAATACTTGGAAGTTTTTTATCTCTAAAACACAATTTAAGAGATCACCTCTTGTTGTTAGTCTATTCTCTTTACATTAGTATCCGAAATAATATTTTGCTGTAGTACTATAAACTAAGCATTGTGACATAAGGAGAAGCTGTAAAATGTCCTTTCTTGCTCAGAATTGTTTAGGAAAGTTTGAATGCAGAAGGAACCTATACGTCTTCCATTTTTCTTCATACTGTGCTGACATCTTAAAGTAAGGTAAATGAAGATAAGCCTTAAGGAAGTTACTGCTCATTTCTCAGGTTGGTGCCTGGAGAGAAAAAAAATCTAGCTTTCTCCAGTGAAGAACTCCAGGGTTCCTTTTGTTTCTAATTTGAGTAAGGTCTACACACTACTGGAACATAGTACAAATAACTCCAAAAATACTTCTAGTTAGTTGTCAGACCAAAAACCCTAAATCTATACCCAAGACTGAAGTGCCTTTTATGAATATACTCTCTGTGATGCCTGCTGACACCTTGAAAATGGAGATTAAAGCAGTTTAGAGGAAATTATAGTAAAGTAATAGTAATAATTTAGTATTTTATTTGCATTAGAATAGCCTATAAGCAACTGAGCTTTAGGTCTGAACTGGAAATTGAGTGGGCCAGCCACTTCTTACATGCAGATTTATATCATTGACTGAGGTGAGTAGGTACCCTCCTTACATTAGTAAATGCTTTTTGTGTGTTAATTGCTTTGGGCCTGTCTCTGTCTATATCCATCCACACCGTCAATAACTTGAATCCGAGGCTGTTCAGAAATAATTGAAACATACTCATGATCGAAAATGTTTACATCATATAAAGTATTCTTTCTGTAATTTTAATCTGACCATAGTATTTATCACTTCTTCATTTGTTGTAGAAAGCTGAAGAAAATGCAGAAGGAATGGCATCTGGTCTTGGTCCCGATGGAGAGGTATGAATTTTTACATGGTGTTGGTTTCTTCCTGCTTGTCGGTTTTTGGTTTTAAAAAGAACAACTTTCCAGTGATTATTCTGGATTCTGTGTCATGGCTATAACTTTGAAAAGAGTTATGATGACAGCTGTTTTAGGAGCTGTTGTTTATAAACAGAAATAATAATTACCTAGGTTAACATTTACGCTAGCCTCTCATTACTCCTAAATTGAAAACTAGAATGAAAAGTATATTGAATCTATCACTGAGTGTGATGAAGTCTGCCTCTCAGTTTTGTAATGAGCTTACAAGAAATATTTTTCTTGCAGTCTGTGTATAGACAACTTTCTGGTTTGAGCTCATAAACACCATATAGTCCGTCTTCTCATCTGTATAAAAAATACATTGTTGACACTGCACATAATTACCTTTCAGTCAGAGGACGGAGTACAGTGTTATGATGGATTAAGACATCTGAAAGTTCTTTCTTCCTCAGAAGCAAATGGAAATGAGTAATTTTTCTGTGTCATTCTTCAGATAATATTGTTCATTCAGTAGCAGAGCATATGCTGCCTCATTCAGAGCTCTTCCATTAATGCAATTTTTCTATTCCACTTCATTTTTATATAAAGACTTTAGAATTGTATTTATTGTTTTACCTCTGCTCTCTTTTTATACTTGACAGTGATAGTTCTGCTGATATAGTTAGAGTTATAGCAAAGTACTTTAATAAATTTTTATTTGCACAAGAAAAATGCACGCAACATTCCTATAACTTCAGTATTAAGGGAATTGGCTAAGTTTTGTACTCTTTCAGTCACTGTATTTAGAACTGTTCAGAATAAGTTTCTCTCACTCATATATATCTATTTGGAAAATATTCTTGGATAGAAACAGTATTATAAGGCCAAAGGTTTTTGGAGTAAAAAAATCTGTGATTAAACAGGGCAAAGAAATAACATAAAGTGTGATTATACTATTCTAGTTTTGTTACAACACAGATAAGTAAGACATTTTGTTCTTACATGTGCTTCATCAATTTAGTTGAAGAAGTTAGGACAGCAAATCTTTAAAACAGGCCTTTACTTAGAAAGTTAATTGAACTGTTTGATTCTTTTTTCTCAGAAAAAAAAAGGCCATAAGGTCACTGTATGTTTTTTGTTACAGATGTCTGTTGGTATAAACAACAGGATTAAATGCCTATAAGAATACATACCTTATGTCTTGATTCACAAAAAACAGTAGTGTATTCTTTTCCGTGATGTTCTTGTTAATTTATTTGGGATACTGGGATATATTTGTGGATGTCACATAGGATATGTTAACGCACAGAAATACTGTGACTCAAGTGTTTGCTTAGTGGGAAAGTGTGGCATCTAGTAATAAAACTTCACTAGTTGTTCAGAACTGGAATTTTGATAGCGCTGTTAGTTATTTTTATTTTGTAAGAGAAGTATGAAGTTCAGCTGCCTTATGGTGTAAAATGTCACTTGAATTTTTAGCCCATAGATGAGAGCAGTCAGATGAGTGACCTTCCAGTCAAAGTGACTCACACTGAAACAGGCAAAGTTCTTCTTGGACCAGAAGCACCCAAAGCAAGTCAGCTGGATGCTTGGCTGGAAATGAACCCTGGGTAAGTAGTTAGTGTATGAAGTAGACTGTTTTTTCTCTTTGCATTGATATTTTTCATGTTGTACTTTCTTTCTTGTTTACCAGTTGTATTCTTGTTTTAATTTATTGTATGTAAGCTGAGTAGGAGATGTATTGAACCTATTAGCTCCCCCTTTTAACTGTAATTCACAATCTTTCTGTCATTTTTGTACAGCTATGAAGTTGCTCCCAGATCAGACAGTGAAGATGAAAGTGGCTCTGAATATGAGGAGGAGGTATGTATCTTTAAAAAGAAATAATGTGGCAACACGGTAAAAAACAAGTACTTATTTCATATTTCATTTTCCTCTTCTTCATAATGAAGAGAGGAGAAGTGGTAGCAGATGTGCAGGTGCTTTAAGACTGATATGAACAAGAAAATTAATTGATTCTGTAGTTCTTGATTTATAGCATTTGTTCTTTGGATACACTGTAAATGCTTAACTGGTAATTGTGGGTAGGAAGAGTAAATATTTTACTCTGATTATTAATAGTAATGAACCAGGGAATTAAGCAGGTTCCTGTTTTAAAATATATCTCAGAAAATGCTGCATTGTGGCTTTGTGCTGAATGAAATTAACATCCTCAAGGTTTATGCATTGAAGATTTTATAGGCAGTAAAATAACATGGTTACTACTTATGTATTATGTTTATTAAAACGTTAGGGATTATGCCAGGGATTTATATTCAGACTTTTCAGGGTATGCTTATTTGATTCAGTATGGATGATGATTTAAATACTGTTGTTACAAAGAGTCTAAAAAGAATCTTATTATTAACCCACACAAAGATCCCAGCCTTGCAGGGTCATCATGTTATGTACTATGAATAACAACTAGTGATAATTGCATAGCATTTTCAGATCAGTACTTTCTAAAGGAGAACAGAAGTGAGAAATAGAGAAAGACCATGTTCAATCAACAGCCTGGTAGCAGAACTAGGTATAGTACTCAGATCTCCTAGGTTTAGCAGTCTTGACACTACTAGACAAAAAAACCACTGAAACTTACTGAACCTGTATGATGTTATGGTGTGTCTTTGTAGGAGTAATTTCTGGTAATGTAATTTTACTCGTCTATTAGTATTACGGTAGGAGAGAAGGGCCTGATACCTGTCAGATTTGAGAATCTCACTTAGTGAGATTTTAAGTTGTTTGCTATCTGCTGCAACTGTAGCCAAAAGACAAGTTATTTCAAAAAGAGTTAAAATGACTAGTTTTAAAAAATTAAGAAACTAGAGGCCTAAATCAGTAATACTTGGGAGTTTTTTAAGCCTTATTAATTTATCACACATATCTAGAAATAAACATGGTATTGGAATACTCTCCATGAATATGGTAGTCAGAGAAGGCCTTTGGAAAGTAAGATCATTAAAGGTAAAAATAATTTTTATTTCAAAGTATTACAACTTTCTGCTGGTTAATGCATATCAAAAACTAATCATTTTGTTATGCTGCACTGCAGTTTTGTTGCAGAATAGGTGTAAATTGAACCTTATGATTCGGATGTCTATCACAAAGCACTGACCAATGAAAGCTACCAGTATGAGAATGCCAGTCGAAAGTATGACTGAGAAACACGTTACACTTCCCAGCACTTCTGTTCTCTTTTTGTGTTCTGTAGGATGAGGAAGAAGAATCAAGCAAATTAGAAACAGATGAGAAGATACTCCTGGATCCTAACAGTGAGGAAGTTTCTGAGAAAGATGCAAAGCAAATAATTGAGTGAGTCTTCCTTAAGTGCTGTTTATTAGGAACTGTGATTTCTTACAGTGGCATTCCACAAGAGTAGCTTTCTCTAGATTAGACTGATTTGTTGTACTTCTCTGGTATAAATACCTGCAGGAGAAGGAACATGATCATTTAATTGTATACGCTTTATAATCTTGCAGCCTTTGGTGTGCTCACCTCACTCACAGCTGAGGACTTGAACTGTTTCTTTAGACATATGTATGTAAGCCATGGTCAAAAAAATATTTGTTTGTAGGAATTCACTCAAATTCTTTTTCTGCTTTCCAGGACAGCCAAACAAGATGTGGATGATGAATATAGCATGCAATATAGTGCTAGAGGGTCTCAGTCCTACTACACTGTTGCTCATGCTATCACCGAAAGGGTGGAAAAGCAGTCTTCCCTTCTTATTAATGGCACATTAAAACATTATCAGGTGAGAAATCATTAAAACAATAAAATACCTAAACCTGGGAATTGTGCCCAACATTTCAGTGTGATATTTCAAATGGCAAACTGAAAATTTGTCAACAAATACAAAGGTTTCAGTAGGTTAAAATTTGGAAGTATGGACAAAGCAATGACACCTGCCACAGATAATATTATATACATACTTCTTGAATAATACAAACATTCTACAGCTACCACCAGCTTTTCTTCAATGCAGATGGATAATATTTTGATTTTGGTATCCTTCTCATTGACTTGTAATTTCATTTGTTACTGTTCTAATTTGTGGTGGATTAACAGTATTTTTCTTCTTCCAATAGTTGAAAGTTCAGAATTTTATTTTTTAACTAAAGTCCTAATATTTCGGGGCAGTGGTAGATACAAGTTCAAAATAAGAAAAATATATTGCTGTGGAGGTTGGTATCACATGTTCTTCACAGACTTTCACTGGATTTAGTAACCAAGAACTTTGGTATTTTGGTATAAGCTAGATTCACGTGTGATTGAAAATGTCCTTTATGCATATTTTCTACGCTTCTGCTATCGTACAGCTTTCTAGTTAACTCCAACAACCTGCATCTTTTCTCTAGTCAGAACATTGTTTGTGTGTTTATGTATCTTTCCACATAAAGAATAATGATGCAGACAAAATAGCTTTCCTCTTCTCAATTCTGAAGCAACTTTTTAGGTGGGACATACAGTGACACTACAGATTCCAGTCAGCTCTTGATGACTTAGTAGTAAATATGAATCACTCCACATGTATGTAAAGCCAGTAAATTGGCAGCATTATTTTGGATACTGTCTTGCTGGAAGAACAGATGATTACTTCAGGAGTGTATTGTAGAGTTTTTCCTCTGAACTTTCTCAGGCCACCTAATTTCCTGCTCTCTTCATTCATGAGACACACCAAAACTCTGGATATGAGAAGCAGAAACTTCAAACATCCATCAGTAATGTGATACACACACGTGGAAATCTGTCTGACAAGGGAATAGTGCTTTCTAGCAGTATTCCTTGGAGCGTGAAATTCTGCTATGTAGACATTGCTAAGCTACAGAACTCTGGCTTCCTTCCAGCTCTGGAATTTTACGCACAAGGCATATTTGAACAAAGGTGGCCTACTCTGATGTGGAGTTTTGGATGGCAGATACTAAGTGAACATGTGCTACAAGAGCTTTAGCATAGCAGTGATACAGCTGGCTTTGTTTTGTGTAATTTTGACGAGTTTGGTTTTGAAAGATTTTAACTGACACAGGCAAATCTCATTAAATACAGACAGCAAGTTTCAGCATTTTAGAGTGTTGAAATTGAGGAATAAATACCTGCAGTGGTGTTTATGAGCCTTACTATGAGTGCCTCTGTTGCTTTTTGTGCAGTAGTAAAACCTTTCTGCATGAAATCTGACTTCATCTTACAGAGTGTTTTAAACAGGAATGATGTTTTCTATATAAAGGTAGACAGGAGTCCTCATGCATATAGTATTACTAAAGAAAATCCAACTTGTAAGTAGACAGGGACATCAGAACATTAGTTCCATACTGCTGATTTATTATTAATTATTTTTGTGGGTTTTAAATAACTGAAACTCTTACTCTTCATTTCAGCTCCAGGGACTGGAGTGGATGGTTTCTCTCTATAATAATAATCTGAATGGAATTTTAGCAGATGAAATGGGACTAGGAAAGACAATACAGACTATTGCTCTCATCACCTACCTGATGGAGCACAAAAGACTCAACGGCCCCTATCTCATCATTGTTCCCTTGTCGTAAGTAACGAGTCTCATTCTGGCATTATTGTCCTATGCACTGCAGATTGGTTTATTTGGAGCACAACACACTGGCAAAACCAGAAAGCTGGCAAAACACTTGATTCTGTTAATTTTGGCAAACTGTATTGCATTTACTGTAATTCACTCTCAAGCCAAAAGAGGGAGATGTTTTTTCTTTCCTATTACATGCATGCACTTCACCTTTCAGCTTTTAACTCTGATAATAAAAATCTGTTGCTTAATTCTTTAAGTAGCTGGTGCCTCATCTGATACCATGCAACCATGCTTTAATGAGATTGATCTTTTATGTACTGTATAGGTAGCCCTGGATATATGTAGCCTTGATTGATATACACACTTCTGTCAGGTGTGCAGATTATGTTTGTTTATTCTGCTGCCGCCCTTTTGCTTTTCCTTAGCTTTCCAAGATGCTGCTTGTTTTATAAATTTCTTTTAATGCATTTTCCTTTCTCCAAAGGTCAGATGTGGATTTTAGTGATTTGAATAAGAAATGTCAGTCATTGTAGAAATCTTACAGGATGTTGAGGAGTTGTTTTCTTATTTTTATGCGTAATTGACTTGATTGATGTTGAGACATTCCCTGGTAATTTCATTAGCTAATTTGTCCACCAATTGTGCTGAGCATGAAGATTTGTTTTAGAATTAGGATAAATTTGATTTGTGGTCATCTCTTGATTTCTTTTGAGGTGTCCTGTCTTCTGGTTGTGCTGCAGTAGTAACTGATAAACTAAAATAAATGCCACGGATATGCCTAATTGTATGAATACAAATGATAAGCTTGTTTGAAAAGAAACACCTGGGAGAAGATCTGTAAAGCAAAAATAGTGGGAGTGTTATTAATGCCAATTTTCAAGTGGGCACAGTAAAAAATCTGATTTCTTTTAAGTACTCTAGTGTATTTTTTAAAAAGTGAGAGGAGCTAAAAGTTCTTTCTTATATGCAGTTTAAAAGTTGCCTCTCTCTGCCTTTTCTACATTGCTAGTATTGCTGCCATCACTGGTCCACTAAGAAGGGGGGAAAAAAAAAGGCAGCTGAAAAACCTCAAGGTTATTTTTTTCTGTTGTTTCATGATAGCTTCACTATAGCTACTTTTTTGTTGGGATCAAGCAGCAGAACCAGTGCAAGAATGGATCCTCCTAGTGGCGGCGGTGGCACTATGAGTAGTTCTGCTCAAGTAGAGCACAGATGAAGTCTGTTATCAGTTTCATTGGGCTGTATTTGAAAAGCTGTAGTGTCTATTTTTGGACAATAAATCTAGTGTAGAAGAACTTGCAAATATACTTTTTGTCCAGAGATACTGTTCTTGTTACTATGTTCCAAAGTATAAAGGTGCATGTAAAACACTACTTTTACTGGTTTCAAAAAGGGCCCTGAATATAAGCTGAATGAGTGTCGTAGATTTTTTTCTGATTATTTTGATCTGAGATGTTTGTATTTTATTGCAGTATATAAAGTGCATTTTTAAAATATGTTGTTGTTTACGTGGGTTAATTACAGAAAATGTGTTGAAAAGCTGGCAACCACTTGGAAACACTTAGAAAGTTTGATCTGCAGATGATGAAACATGTTATCTTTTCTCTATAATCTCTATAGGACTTTATCCAATTGGACATATGAATTTGACAAATGGGCTCCTTCTGTGGTGAAGATATCTTACAAGGTTTGATTTGATTTTTCTATGACTGTAGAATTGAAGGAATGAGAACTAGAGAGAGTTTTTCCTCTGTCTGTGCAAGCTTTTAGACTATCTGCTCATCAGGTTTTGTCATGTACTAAGCTGTGTGAGTTAGCCATACTAAGAAGACTGTAGTATACTGTGAAAGACTGTAGAAGTAAAGCAACTGTACAAAATGCAGAATAAAATTGTTAATTATCACATTCGCAAGGCTCCTACTGAGAGTTATGAATAGTAACTAACTAACATTTTATTCCTAGCTAAATACTTTCTTGTGTGGCTACTGTAGTATACAGTATACTGTGATACAGCCCAGCAATTTGTAGGGAGACCAGACAATTGGCTTTATATTTCTGTGTGCCCCATCAGCAGCTTTACAGTCTAGCAGCAGTTTAAGGAAAGCACTCTGAGAAGGTCTGGAATTATGTAAATGTATTATTCACAGTATGGTAGGATTGTAGGTTTGTCTGGTTGCTTATTTTCTGCTCATTCATAAAAACAGTGTTTTTTCTTCATCAAAGTAAAGAATAACAACTCACATGTCTCTCTCTTTTAGGGTACACCTGCAATGCGCCGCTCACTTGTTCCTCAGCTTCGAAGTGGAAAATTTAATGTTCTTTTAACGACTTATGAGTACATAATAAAGGACAAACATATCCTTGCTAAGGTAATTTTAACTATTATCTCTCTACAGCAAGACCCAGACACCTTCAAGTGGTGCATACCACAAAACACATTTTTGTTTTACAAGGAAATTCCAAGTTGTTCAGTCCTTCAGTAGAAGTTATCCCTTTCATTTACATTCCTGTTTGGCAGTTTATGATTGAACTTCTCAGTCACAGCTCTCCCTTCTGTAAACACTAGGATTTTCCCAAATGTCGCTAGGGGACTAATTCCTTTGTGCAGTTCTGTCAGTACTGGATACCTGCCTGTCCTTGGAAGAACATGACTTTTCGCATCTCTGCATAATATTCAGCCTAATCTGCATCAGTGACTTTTAACTTTTTCTGTTATTTCTGTCCTGAAACTCACTCTTACTAGGGCCCTTCCAGCTATGTGGTCACTTTTCCCCACATGACTAAATAATTACTTATATCATGAATTTGGTATCCAGACTAAAGAGTCTGCATGTTGCAGTTCTTAGGGACTCACTGTCTCTCTACAGGTAGGTATCAAATATAACTAATTTAAAGAAACCTACTTTACTGTAAGGCTATTTCATGTGCACACAAAGCAGAGGTATTTTGCTATACAGGGAAACCATATTGGTCCTCCTGTAGTTTTGTTGTTCATTTTCACTTCATTTTCATCTGTCACATACTGCATATTTACTACATATCGCTTGTTTTTCTTCTCTAAAACAAAGCCAGTGCATTTTCTTAGCATCATTCTGAATGCTTGAAAACAGCTTGAGACTACATAATGTTCCTTTTCCTTTATTTTTTCCCACTCTTTCTGAAAGATAGAAGGACAGCACTATGCCACTCATTCTGTCCTGGGAAATGGAATTAGGTAGCACCTGTAAAAGTATGATCTGGGGCCTTCCTAGTCATATGGTCAGTGTGACACTTCTATTGACTGTCCATGTTGTAGTACAGGTGGTAACAGAGAGCTTGAACAACAGCTTTCAGCATCTGCTGTAATTGCTTTTAAGATTTCATATTAAGAAATAAAAACTTTAGTTGAAAATGCAGTAAATGAGATTATCTTAATTATGCTGCTTTCTTCTCAAGTAAAAACGTAGGATTAGCTGAAACAAAATAAAGTTCAGGGTTGCTGTTGTTTATGAGCATACTCAACTTTATCTGAAAATGCTTTTGCATCCTGTCAAGGTTCTTGTTACAGACAGATTTATTTGCAGTTTATGTGGTTTCTTTCTTCCACTGTGAACCATATTCTGGCCTTGAAGAGCCAGTCATTCTAATCTCTTTCCCAAAATTGGAAGGAATCTGCTGTTAGCTGTTTCAATTCCAGTCAGAATTCAGCATCAGATTGAGTGTACCTAGTGTTTGTCTCTCTGTTGCTAGCAAGGACACTGATAGTTGCATAATGCTTGATTTGGCTTTCCTCAAGGTTGAGACTGATTGATGTCTCAGGCTTGAATTATTTTTGTTTTATACTTGTTGGGAGAACCTTGACAAAGTCTGGCCTGTTCTAACTTTGCCAACTTTTCTTCTTTTTCTTTCAGATTCGGTGGAAGTACATGATAGTTGATGAGGGCCATCGAATGAAGAACCATCACTGCAAGCTGACTCAGGTCTTGAATACTCACTATGTGGCCCCTCGGCGAATCCTGCTGACTGGGACTCCTTTGCAGAACAAATTGCCTGAACTTTGGGCTCTTCTCAATTTTCTTCTTCCAACCATTTTCAAGAGCTGCAGCACCTTTGAACAGTGGTTCAATGCTCCATTTGCCATGACTGGAGAAAGGGTACTGTGGCAGTGTTTTTTCAAAAGATCAGAAATAAACCACTTTGATGAAAACAGAAAAGAGCTTACACAGAAGGATTAGTGTTTGAACTTGTGCTGGTACTTAGGGAGTTAAAATAACTAAAAGTCCCCTTTTTTATAGTATCAAAATTTCTATGTTTAAAGTGTATTTTTTGGCTCAGAGTCAGTTTGCTACATTCTTAACTTTTCATAGGAGAGAAGACATTACCTAATATATTTGAGTTGCCTTACAGTGACTTTTATAAACTTCTCTAGGTGGACTTAAATGAGGAAGAAACTATTCTGATCATCCGTCGTCTCCATAAAGTGCTTCGGCCCTTCTTGCTGAGAAGACTGAAGAAGGAGGTTGAGTCTCAACTGCCAGAAAAGGTTTGCAATGAGAGGAGTTTAGGAAGGGGTTTAATATTCTTTCTAAGCATTAAGTAATGTCCCTTTTTCAGATCTGTTTTGAAGAAGAGGACTTCTTTAGTATTTGTTTTTTTACAGCTCTTCAGAGAAAGCTGAGGAAGCCTGAGTAAGCCTGAGTACCCGAAGTGTCTGCATTCTCAGGATTCCTCACCAACTTTAAATTTGTTTGTTGTAATCACTGTAAGATATGCAGCTTCTTTGCATAAGAGTCTGGTTTCAGTTTATGAGTCAGCCATACACTGAGAATAAAATTCTGTCCTGTACCATCCTCCTTGCACTGGGTTGAAGCTAGTTCACTGAAATTTCTGAAGGACTACTGTACTTTGTAAAGCAGGCACAATTTGGTCCTGTATTACCATTCCAGAGTTGTGTGAAGTGTCCTGTTGAAATTGCACAATTATTTTTAAGTAGTGTCATTTTAATTCAGAACATAAAATTATTTTCTGATTTCAGAGATAATTGTTTTTATTTCTGGGTAACTCATCTAGTCCCATTGTGTCCTCGTCTGCAATTCAACATCCCTCTTCCCGGAATAATAGCAGTAACTAAAATTAAAAAAAGTAAATTTGAAGGTGTGATAAGGAAAAGTTGGTTTTAAGGGTAAACTGGATTAAAACCATACAAAACTGAAATATTTGTAAGGTGTGTTATGAGCTGACTGGCTAAATGAATGGAGAACTCTGTGCAGATGCTTAGAGACAAAGAAAGGCATTTTAAAATTATTTTTTATCTTTGTAAGCTTGTCAACACTACTGTTAAAAATTTCTGTTCCTTCGAATGTCAAATTCTCAATATCCACAGAAGCATTTATTTGAGAATAAGAGATGCTTGCATTTGAAAATAATACTGACATGAAGCCAGTGCATTTGATAGATCCAGTAGTAGGCATTGGAGAGGGAAAATTTTCAAGTTGGATACACACTCATACTCAGAAGTCCGTGGGTTTTTTGTTGCCATTATCTTGACAAACGGAGTTTATCCAACCATGAGGATTGAACCCGGGGACTGAACCCTGCTAATCAGGTTCATTTGCTCTTGCAAGTCTTGGTAAAGAAGCCATTGAAGAAAGTCACTTCTTTTTAAGGAGTTTAATCTCCTCTCTTCCTGAGAAGGAAATAGCCTGATAGTTTTCTTCCTGTTTATTTATTAAACATTAGGAATCTTATTGTCTTTTATTCACAGCTTGAAAGATTTCTAGTCACTAGCATGGTTTATTTATGTTACAGTTTTTATTTGACATAACTTACTAAAAACATAGTGACTATAATCTGGACATTGGGCCATTGAAAAAATTACTTAAAATTGGTGTGTGAAGTCTTTCTGTTACTGTTTTTAAATCTAATATGCAGTTAAAAACTAAATATAGATTTACAAAGCTGAACAAGTCAGGCTGAATGTCGCGATTATACAATACTGTATTAATTCCTTGTGTTTTAGTGGCTGTTGAGAAGATGGTGGCAGCCTAGATAAACATTATGCCAGTTAGATTCTATGAGAGATTCTTAATTGCTAGATATACAGTGATGATATTTTTATGATGCTTTGCTTGATATTTTTAAAATACTTAACAGACACAATAAATTCCATTGGTTATTAAACATAAAATACTTTTTTAGTTGCATGTTAATTATAAAATTAATTTTAAATTATTTTTTAGATTTTACAAATTATGGAATGAGAAATAAAGTATGTTTGGTAATTCTGCAGTTGCATCCTTAGGATCCAGCTGTCTCACTGCAGCTGTGACTCACAAATACTCATTTCTGTGCTTGCAGCTGGATTGCTGGTCATTGAAATTTTACGTGGTGATATAGTATAGATAAAAGATTAGTAGGGTTTTTTTTAGTTTTGTTCTAGAATGGCGAGAACCTGCAGTTAGAACCTCCTAACATTATTATGTCAGCGTGTTCATGGTTTTTGGGGTTTTTTTTACACCAGGTGGAATACGTGATCAAATGTGATATGTCAGCTCTTCAAAAGATCCTGTATCGTCACATGCAAGCCAAGGGAATCCTTCTCACAGATGGTTCTGAAAAAGACAAGAAGGTACAAAAGAAAGACTAAAATATGAAGGAAATAATGTATTATGAGTGAACATGTTAACAATATGATTTCTGTTTTATACAATTAATGTGTAGACTCTTACTGCAGGTATCTCCCATGGGAAGAGAAATTTCAGGCATACCTTTCAGTTACAAGCAAGACTGCAGCTATTCACAAGGAGAAGATACTGCTCATATTCAGTGTAGTTGCATTGCCTTTCTGCAAACAGGCAATGTTTGAGAAAAAACTGCGTTTCCCTTGGCTGAGCTTAATTCAGTAATATATCTGAATAGTTTGTGATTGTGGGAGTGATGGCTACAGAAGGTCATTTATTTTGTCTTTCAGAGCTATTAGTTAAGTCTTGTTTCAGTTAGCTAGGACCATATGCTTACAAGGTCTGTTGATGACAAAATTCTTTAACAGATCACTAAAATTCAAAGTCATATAGTCAGATTTAGACTTTGTATTAGTAAATGTTGGTTATGCTGTCATGGGGGTTGATACAGTCAATACTGAGTAAAGAAATTGCCCTTCATCAACTTTGCACATGTTAACAAGTTGGAAATACTGTAGTAAATGTGAAATACTTTGAACAGACACTGCAGAACATCTAGAATGTAAGAATTTCCGTTTGCACCCTCTTGTGTGTGTATATTGCTGATGCAGTGCACATACAGTCTTTCCATTATCCTTTTTCAGGTTGCATTGGTACAGTAGGTGATTTTTCTATGCAGTATCTTATTTTACCTTTCTAGTTCTTTGCAGTCAAATTGTTTTCTTTATTGATGCTTTAATTAAACTCCAGGAAAACGACTTTTTTTCACTGGATATTGAAACTCATCTTCATAGTTTGAACACTTTTTAGACATTAATTCATGTTCCTCAGTTGTATTTTTAATGCAGTTTTTCAGTTTGATGTCTTTATATTTGTCCTAAAAATTTCATTTTGTATCACAGTCTTCTACTTCCTTTTCTGGTCTCTTTCTTTCATCTGCTCAGACGCTTCTATGTATTTTGTCCTACCTGTTTCTCTACCTGGCTTTGTGATTAACTGGTTAAAATTGCTTTTGCTGTCTTCTGAACACTTCCCTTGCCTTCCTCTCTCCCCAAGGGGCTAAAACTTTTCCTTTCTTGCAACCCTCTCTTAATTTATTTTTTTCTTTAAATGTTAAATCAAACTCTGTTATCACTGCTACCTGTTGTCAGCAAAGGGAGGTGGTTGTTAAGACCGCTTGGCTTCAATGATCAAACAACCATGGTGTTGAAAAAAGGCATGGTTTTCTGCAGCTCTGGCCTGGACCCAGCTGAGATTAGAGACAATTCGCTCTGATGGAAAGCTTTAGGAAATTATTTTTATAACAAATATGAACTGCAGTTTGGGGCAAATTTGAGATGATCTTGGAAAGAATAAAACCAAGTTTTAAATATATGGAGTGCCCACTTCAAATGGATAATCTCTGCTCTAGATGAAAGTTACGATTTCAGTGTACTTCCCAGAAAAGACCAGAATATTGCTAGTATATATTATAATTAAGTACTGTATTTTCCCCCAGTTTACAACTCAAAACTATTAATTATTTTGGCAGAGATTTTTTAAATAAATCTGAATTAGTCATATAGTAAGCTTGGAATATTGGTGCTACTCTGATTACATTTTTATAAAATGGCAACAAAACCAAATGGCATTTGCAAGCAACAAGTTTTTGGCAATATTAATGTGATACAATGTTCTCAAACTTAGATTGACCAACTGCAGTTAGTTTTTAACCGTACAGTTTGGTCTGGCACACCTGAGTGTCTGATGAGTGTCCCAGTTCTACAACATTAACTGTAGTGTATGTTACGAGAATATACTTCCTTAAATAATAAGATGACTCATGAATTTGGTGAGCTTTAACATTTTAGTATCTATGGCCCGATGTTTTACTCGGCCTGGACAGAGAAACCCTTATATTGAGTTAACAGGCTGGAGAAGTTACTATGGAATTGAGAAGAATCTGGCTAGAATTACTTCCTGTTTGAGGGTTCAGACACTGTGTAGTTTCTATGGTTTATTAATAAACAGTATAAATAATCAGGACAGTAGATACTCTGCTTCCCACCAAGACTACTGCAGGTAGAAGTGTAGTGCACTTCATGGATTACTTCCAGGTCTTCCTTTTTCATTACAGAGCATCCTTATGACAGAATGAATTTATACAGCAAGACAACTGTACAATAATTTTTGATTTTTGTGGTTTTGGTTTGGCCAGGTTTGTTTTTTTCTTACTGGGGAGTTTTGTTGGTTTTTGGTTTCCTTTTGGGTTTTGTTATTAGTGAGGTAGCATTTGGGTTTGGGATAAAAATATTTTAAAAGCGTATATTCATAAGCTAAGAAATTAATCATATGCTTTGCATTGTTTGTACCCATAGGGAAAAGGTGGAGCAAAAACTCTTATGAACACTATCATGCAATTGAGAAAGATATGCAATCACCCATACATGTTTCAACACATTGAGGTAAGACTGATAGGTTTGATTTTGAGAATTGTTTTTATTCAATAAAATAGGATAGGATATCTGCAGAAAACTGCTGCTGAAGCTTGTGTGTGTGGGAGGGGTCATCTCTGTCCACATAATTCATACTGGAAAGGACAGATTCAAAAAAAACCATGTTATAGTTAACAAGTGCCATCTTTTTATTGATAATCCAAATCTGTTTTTAAAGTAGTTAATTTTATGGAGCAATGTCTTTAAAAAGTGAAGGGTTTCTCATTAGTTTAAGACAACCCAGAGCAACTTGGTATTCACATACACCAAATTCATTATGTATAGACACTGGTTCAAAATGTCATGTATAGAATCTTTGTAGTTAACAGACTGGTAATCTTCTGCAGTCTCAACTACAACTGTTCTATTCCATCCAACTTTTTCTTTCAGCAAAAATGTACTATCTATATAGCATCTCTCAATAGGACCTAAGTATATGAATATATCTGAAAAGATAGAAAATGTCATAGGTATCTGGAATATAGCCAAATTTATGAAAATAATTAAGTACCTAGTGTGATGTATTGTTATTGTTATTATTAATAGTAGTAGTAGTAGTAGTAGTATTGTAGTAGTTTTCACTCTTATGATCTTGTATGCTGAGTAATTAAATTGAGTAATTTGCAGATGGATCTTCTACTGATTAGTATAAATTAATTAGTATTCTATCTTATTTGTAATCTGGTAAAATGTATGGTGCAGAAGTCACTCCTGCGAATCATGAATTTCAAATAATAGTACAGGAAAACACTGAGCAGAGTACTGTTGCCACAAGGTGATTTCCAAGAGTATGAACATCATTGAACTCAAACTGCACTACTCATATATTTAATTCGATTTCTATAAGAATGCGTAGTTTTTGGTTGCTGTGTATTTTGTAATATGTTTATTGCTTATAACTTTGCAGGAGTCCTTCGCTGAACATCTGGGCTACTCAAATGGTGTCATTAATGGGTAACTCTGTTTTTCCTGCTATCCCATAGTGTTGTATTGGAATTAATGGTCACATTCTTTTTCTGGAATCTACATGTTAGGAAACTCAAGCATTTTATACAGAGGCAGAGGAAGTATAGTGCACATATGTAAAGAAAAACCTAATAGTACTAGAAGTGTTGTAAGATCTTTTCATGACTGTCCATCTCTTTCAAGATGGTAGACAGAAAAGACTCATGTCTTCCTTTCCTCTTATTTTGAAATAATATACCATCTGAAATTCATTGGGATGACTCTTTAGAGATATCTGTTAGGATTTTCTTCTCTTTGTTACTTTTGCCTTCCCCTTTCCCTTTTTTACTCTCTCTTTTCCAAATTAAAGTAGCATTTTTTTCTATTATCTGAAATGAAAAAGATTTGCTTTATTTTCCTTGACACTCTGTGCAACTGTCAAGTTAATGGATGCTTTCTAAATAAAAATCATCCACCTAAATCATCCATCTAAATCATCCAAAAATCATCCATCTAAATCATCCACCTTTCTTCCAGTTTGGATGTTAATGATAATTTTTTTTTCCTTATCTAGTATACCAGACTGCTTGTGTCCTTAGATAGTATATCAGAATACTTGTATCCTAAACAGTTTAGTCTTTGGCTGATTACAGGTGTATACTTATCAGAAGGCTATGTATCTTCTGGATTTTGTGCAATTGCTATTTCTGTAAAGTGTATCACTGTGGTGCTGATTTAGACATTCTGTTTACTTCTATTCATTTTCTGGGTTATGGGTTAAATTTCAGTGCTAGGAGTCAGTTTTGTAATTCTTTGCATAGAAGACAAGAGACTAGCTAATGAAAGCAGCTAAACACTGTTTGGGACAACTTAGGTTGTATGGCTAAAGAGTATATCCTGTGTCAGACTCCTGCCACTATTTCCATATATTGGTTCAGTTGGCAGTATTTCACTTCCATGTGTGTAGTAGTTGAGTGGAAAGGGGGTCGTTTCCAATAAATGCCTGATGAATACAATTTGAAACTGCAGTTGCAATTGAAAGTTGTTTTTAATGCCAGTTGAAAACAAAATAGCAGGTGAATATCCTAGCTTATGGAATGCATATCTAGCTGAGAAATAAAATTTGTTTTAATAAATAAGGAAAAAAAAATTGAATTATTGGAAGAAGTCAGCACAGTTTTTGTAATTGAAAAAAATTCAGGAAAACAGGACTTCACATGTGTTTATTTTAATCAATATGTGCAATTTTTAAAGAAAAAAAAGTGCTATTAGTCTTGTTTAGATTAAGTAAATTAGTCTTTTTGTTATACTCTGTTATGGTAATGACCACAGACTTTTAAATGTGGGCTTATTCTGGCATTTACTGTGCTGCTTCTCTCCAACAGAGCTGAACTTTATCGGGCCTCAGGGAAGTTTGAGCTACTCGATCGTATTCTACCAAAGTTACGAGCTACTAACCATCGTGTGCTTCTTTTCTGTCAAATGACATCACTCATGACCATTATGGAAGACTACTTTGCATTTCGAAATTTCCTTTACCTGCGTCTTGATGGTAAGCTAAATGGAAAAAAAGGATAAATACTAAGATAAAAGGTAGTATCCTTCATTAGTTTGGGCATGGGAGCCCCAGGTTCTCCTCCTAGTGTTTTCATACCAGTGCTGTGTTGTGACTATACAAAAGTGAAAACAGGTTCAAAACACTATTTTATAATCCTGCAAGTGTATTTACCATGAAATTATGCCAGTAGACCCTTCAGTGGCAGTTTACTAGAATTTCCCATATTCTTCCGGACAAGGAAAGGTACTGAGAAAGACATACTTTTGCTTCTGCCTGTAGAAGTAATTTTCTCTGTCTCTTTCAGTGCTTTCTTTTATCTGTTTAACCTGCAGACCATTTGGTCAATAGATTCTTTTGATAAACACTTAGGTCTATTCCAGCAATGCAGATTATGTGTAAATTTGCTGCTTGTAGGCTCGTCTCTTTTTCACACAGGGTTTGAAATCCAGGGTCCCAATCAATCATCACTATCTATGTTGCCTGAAAATATTCTCATGGTAAGAGATGATAATGCCAGTGTTAGGCCTATATTCCACTTGAATAAGTTCATTTTTGTCTGTTTAAAATTCAACTGCTATCCTTCACAGGATAGCTGAATTTCAGCATGATGCCTAAATTTCACAAGAAGATCAAAAGCCTCAATTTCTTCATGGTGTAGATGTGCTTTATTACTTTATTATTTATTAAACGATGGTTTAGAAACATTTCAGATACTAATATCTTTATTCTGTTCAGTATCTCTGTTGAGTGTTCAATATCTTTGTGGATGATCTGGATGAGGGGATTGAATTCATAGACTGCCCTTGGGTTACAGCAACCCCAGGCAGTGCCACAGGCTGGGGCAGAGTGGCTGCAAAGCTGACCACAGGAAAGGGACCTGTGGGTGCTGGTGACAGCAGCTGAACATGAGCCAGGTGTGCTGAGGTGGCCAAGAAGGCCAATGGCATCCTGGCCTGTGCCAGCAATAGTGTGGCCAGCAGGACCAGGGCAGGGATTGTCCCCCTGTACTCAATGAGTAGCCACTGGAGAGGCCAGACCGCCAGTTCTGTGTTCAGTTCCTGGTCCCTCACTCCAAGGAGGACATTGAGGTGCTGGAGCATGTCCAGAGAAGGGCAGCAGTGCTGGAGAAGGGTCTGGAGTGCATGTCTGCAAGAAGCAGTTGAGGGAGCTGAGAACGTTTAGCCTGGAGAAGAGGAGGGTCAGGGATGACCTCATTACTCTCTACAATTCCCTGAAAGGAGGGTGTAGCCAGGTGGAGGTCAGTCTCCTCTCCCAGGCAGCCAGTGACAGGACAAGAGGACAGTCTCAAGCTGTACCAGGGGAGGTTCAGGTTGGACATTAGGAGGCATTTCTTCACAGAAAGGGTGATTAGGAATTGGAGTTGCCTGCCCAGGGACAGGGGGAAGTCACTGTCCCTGAAGGTGTTTGAGGAAGGACTGGATGTGGCGCTTAGTGCTGTGATCAAGTTGACAAGGTAGTGTTTGATCAAAGGCTGGACTCAATGATCTTGGAAGTCTTTTCCAATCTGTTTGATTCGCTAATTGATTCCCGCAAGTCTATGAAAGAAAAATTAAAAATAGCGTATCCCACCTGAGTTTTGAACCTGTTTGAAAGAAGTTTCCATTTTGATCTTTTTCCATGTTGATGATCTTCTTCTATGCTGATGATCTCTGCCTCATACTGAGCTTCTTAAATAGTTATCCTTTTTACTTAATTTTTTATCTCATACATTATAGTATTACATAGGATCAGCAGCATTTGTCAGAATACTTTTTAGTAGAGAAGCAATGATTTAAGATAAATGCAGAGAACAGTGTAAGTGAGACTTGAAGTTTCTTCTGAATTTTTTTAGAAGTGTTTTAAATTGACTCAGCTTTATGCTTTATTCAGAAGGTAAAGTATTACTCAGAAGGTAAAGAAATATTCTCATTCTTTACAAATATTAATGAACATGAAGTTGAACCAGTATTATCCTTTAATGTAAAACGGGATTATGAAATGGACACACAAATGAGCTATCTCACTGTGCCAAAACCGTCTGAAGAACATATTAGCATGCTAACAAAGCCTTCTTCATCCCTTTGGCCTCCATGTGTTTTAATACTTCTATTCAAGAGAGATAAATTACATTACATTTTAAATGTTTTAGATTATTTTACATCATGTATTTTTAAATCCTTTTCATGCCAGAATGTTTATGGCAAGACAAAGTGTGGTAAATACACCTCATTGTCTTCTTCAGGTAGTTCGTTAAATTAGATAAACCCTTTTTCTTCTTTTCCAGTTTCATAATGATAGATATCTTCCATACTGGGATGCAATCTATCCAGGTTCTGTGTAGCTGTCTTCTTACATGGAGTGTTTCCTACCCAATTCATGTGCTTATTATGGGGATCACTGTGTCAGCAGTGGGCCAGCAGTTTAGCTGTGTGATTGTGGTGGCTGCAGGTGGATGGAGTTAATTCTCCTCCTAGTAGGCGATGTAATGCTGTGCTTTGCACTTGTGGTTCTGCAGGGTTCGTAGCACCACCAGTGACATCACCCCAGTGTCCGGTTATTGCCGAGCAGCACTTGTAGTGTTGAGGCTTTCTCTGCAAACACTCCTCACCCCCAAGGCCAGTAGGCTGCATTGAACTGGGACCCAGATGAGACAGCTGACCCAGGTTGACCAAAAGGTTATGTACAGTAATAAAACCTGAGGAAAAAGAGGAGGATGCAGGGACATTGCTTGTGATGACATTTGTCTTCCCAATTAGTCATTACAGGTGCTGAGGCCCTGCTTCCCAGGAAGCAGCTGGACACCTGTTTGCTGCTGGGAAGTGTAAATAAATTCCTCGTGTCCTTGCACACACACTTTTCACTTTTATTAAGCTGCCTTTTTCTCAGCACAGGAGCTTTTCTGTCTTACTTCTTCCCCATGTACTGCTGAGTTTGGGGAGGCAGGAGGGTGTATCTGGAAGCCAGCTGGGGAGCAACTGACCATAGTAGTAATAAAAAAAATTCATAATGTCACATATACCACCCTCAAGATGGGACATTTTAAGAATTTGCAGTCTTTTGATATTAACTGTGCCTCTGAAGCCAATTAGTGACATTTTGATAAATCTCTATGTAAGTAGCTTTCAAACATATTTAATGCTGGTCTAGCCAGAAGGCATTAATCAAAACTAGAGCTCTCTTCTGTTTGTATATAGTAGTTTCAGTTGAAATTTATGTGAGTTATAAAAAGGTATAACAGTGTTAGCCAACACTTTAAGATCTACTTTAGAAATGTCAAAACAAATGCATTTAAAGAGACCTTTAGAAGTCCATCTTGTATGTGTGATAGGCAGTTGACCTAAACATTCATGGCCAGTGTTACGGAAAATGTGGCAGAGATGTCAAAAAGCAGTGCACTAAAATAACCCTTTTACATGTACTTTTAGCAATGGACATTGTATTTATATTATTTCAGTTCACATCTTTATTATACAATATTTTTAATTTTTTTTTCAGGCACAACAAAATCAGAGGATCGAGCTGCTCTGTTGAAGAAGTTCAATGAACCTGGATCACAGTACTTTATCTTCTTGCTGAGTACAAGGGCTGGAGGGCTAGGCTTAAATCTCCAGGCTGCTGACACTGTTATAATCTTTGATAGTGACTGGAATCCTCATCAGGTTATGTTTATTTTTTTACCTTTATAAAATACGCAAAGAATCCGTCATGCTTTTTTGAGTTGCTTCTTTAAATAGATAATGTAGGCTGGGATGAAAGGAAAAAATCCAAGTAAGAGATAAAATGCTGCTTTGAGAGGAATTAGCGAGGCAAACTGCCATAATCAGGAAATCTTTTGGTTTGAATCGGTGAGCTAATTCTGTGCCTGCATATCTATTTTATCTGAGTCTTGGGGTATCCTCAGTGCTAGGAGTGTTATAAACCTGCTTCATTTGTATAACTGTACTCATTCTTTTAACTCTTAGGATATAATAACCAGCTCCCTAGCATTTGGTAGGTCGTTTGCAAGACTTTACTGAAGGCTATGCTAAATGCTACCTGTCTCACGAAATTAGGTGACCATGTGAGTGCAGTAGTCTTGGCCTGAGGCACTGAACTTACTCTGTGGTGGTTAGTAGTAAGTAAAGATTACCAGAAAAAGAGGATATCACACCACTTCGGCTTATTTTAAAAAGCCAGAAGGGAACTGAATTATGCCTTTGCCACCTTTTTTTTCTTATTTGTAAGAAAGAAAGTTCAGTATCCCTGGAAGTACGTAGTTGTGCGTGTGTTTTCCACTATTGTGCAAATGTATGCAAATCACATAATACTCAATGGCCACATGTAAAAGTAAGGGACGCGAGACTAAGAAGAGTTTTAATATCTGTGTTCACTCTCTCTGTTAAATTACTCTCTGTGTTCTTTGCCTAATAGGACTTGCAGGCCCAGGATAGAGCTCACCGAATTGGTCAGCAGAATGAAGTTAGAGTCCTGCGACTGTGCACTGTGAACAGTGTGGAAGAGAAGATACTTGCTGCAGCAAAGTATAAGCTGAATGTAGATCAAAAAGTTATTCAGGCAGGAATGTTTGATCAGAAGTCTTCAAGCCATGAAAGGAGAGCATTCCTACAAGCTATATTGGAGCATGAAGAAGAAAATGAGGTAAGGTAATCAGAAATAATTACTCAGGAAGTACTGACTCTTCTTTTATTCATTATTTACAAAGATTGTCATAACTCTTGACATTAAAAGTTTCATTATAATTCCTTACCATGCATTTAGAGAAATAACTTAATTTTTATTTTTTTTATGGTCAGAGTAATAGGTTGTAACCTGGTGGTTATAATGTAATTGTTACGGTTAAATCTTAATGTAGACTTAGGCATTGCAACTTGAAACCCATTCTACCCTTTATAATTTTGGCAAATAATTTTTTTCCAGAATAGATTACAAACCATTTCCTAAGTTCAGTATGTAGGTTCAGCTAGGCAATTTGATTTTCAGACATGCTGAGCAGCTAGTACTACCTAGGTTCAGTTTTGAAGGACCCTGCTTATTGTGCTTCCTTTGGAACCTATTTAAGAGTTAGGATCTGCTTTGATATGCCTTGGGCTTAGGACAATCCAGAAAGTAACTTCCTTTCTGGTACTGTGTCCAGTCTGGACTTCTCACCCCACTTTCTCTTCAAGAAGTAATTAGCTGTTTAAAAAAGAGCTGTCTTGTCTTTTAATAGTGGGAAGTGAGGTTATAGAGTCACTGAGTATCCCTCTCTTTTCATTGTGTTCTTTTATGGTACTGTGAGTGTGGAATGATGAACCTTTTCTTTCACCTGTCACTCCAGACTCTTCTCTTAATTTGAACAAAATTCAGTATTTGGACAAAAGCCCTATTTGGGAGAAATTAAATAAATGTGTCAGTTATACTGATGACACACACACAGAAATTTTTGATCAGCACTGACTTTTTCGCACCTTGAAAATACCCTTTGTACTGGTTAAAGAGCAGAGCTTTTGAGACCAGTGTTGCCTCTGAGTGGGGCTTGTGTGTCTGAATAACGTGCACACTGATAGAAGATTCTACAGCCTGTGTTTCACTGGCATCTTTCATTATATGGAATAAAGTTTCAAAGGTCAAGGAGTTGACTTCTTCAGTCATTAATCTTTTGTGTAAATTCTGCCTTGTGCATTTAGAAAAGCACGATTAAGATTAAATTTTGTATTGTTTTAGTACTTTCCACTGAAATTAAAGAAGAGTGACAAACATTTTTATCATTAGTTGTCTTTAATTTGTGGTGTTAATGCAGAAATTTGGTGATGTACATATGTACCATTTTTGATTAAGTAAACCTGTAGTTCTAAAGCAGACCTCACTTCCTATATGAGTAGATAGATTAACTTGAAACCAGCAGACATTTTCAGTAATCCTGTGAATTTTTTAAAAAATCAGGAGTACATTTGTTTCTGAAGCATTTATCTGACTGTTTCAGAAGTCAGGGCTACCGCTCAGGCCTGTGTGACATGCCTTATTTTGTAGATTACTTCAGAACAATTTGTTTCTTGTGTGTTGTTCAAATATACTTAGTCTGCCATCCTGAAGCAAGCAGATTTAAAAGGGTTTATTTGCCCTAGCCCAGCATCAGTCTTTAAAGCATTGATGTTGCAGTCCGACTCCTAGCTGAAGCTTTCAAGTAATACTTCCTTATGAACAGAGACTATGCAAAATTCTGCCCAAACACTCAACCTCTTGAGGACTAAGAGGAATTGAATTTGCACCATCCTGCACTGGTCAGTCGTTGCTCCTTCTTTGCAGCAGCATTCAGTATCAAGTAGGAGATTGACGGGAAAAAAATAAATCTCTCAATTAAAAGTTAAATTATCAACAATATTGACACAACTTTGACTTACAAATGTGGACTGGCACATCTAAGGAAGATACTGTTTACTGATCATCTGGTTAAATATTCCCATGCTAAGCATGCTTTAAACTGTTCACACTTGTATGTAGAGTACTATGTTCTGTTCATCCTTTTTTAGTAGTTTTTTTTTTAAGTACAGCATCAAGGCTCCCATTATTTTTCTTTCTTCTTTCTTTTTTTTGCATCCATTTTTTTCTTTTAGCAGTTCTAGATAAAGCAGAGAGTCATTTCTGTGTATTTAGAAAGATTCATTAGAATAATGGCAGTGTATGACAACTGCTTAGAGGTTATTTGTTCATAGTGTAATTTTTTGTTGGCACTTGAGTTTATTTATAGTTTTTTCTTCTGCCAAGCCTACCTGTTAGGCAGCAGCATTATTCAGCCTAACTGCTGATAATGCGGATACTGTTGTTACACTGTTGTCACTTCTACTGTGAGATCACTTACTTTTTTCAGGTCAGAAGTTACTCAGATAATAAGGAAGTGGACCTTTCATGATAGTCACATTTATAGAAGAATCTTTTTTTCTCTGTGTGGGTAACCATGTGATTTCCTTTTCATGAACGGTGAAGGAGCAGTGACTAGAAGTGAGAAGAAGCTCTCTTAATCACTTTCCCAGTTTCCTGGTTCATGTTAAAATCTAAATTATATGTTCATTAAGGTACAAAGGTGTTCCTTGAGAATTGCATTAATGAGAACTGGTTTGGGTTTTTTTCTGAGGTGTAGAAATCCAGACACTGGAGGGAAGATGTGTGGGTATATAAATGACTTACTATTTCTGAGAAAAAAAACTACAGGATATTAGCTTTTTGGATGCTACATGCAGCATTCTGTTCTCCCATTAAACTGGATTCAAAACATGAGTTTTTAGGAAGAATTACAGGTCTGTAGCATAGTGTAACATAGGTTCAGAGAGCCCTGTGTAGAGTGACCTGTTGTCTGTGGTTTCAGAATAACTCAGGGAGGAAGACTGACTATTTTGGGCTTTGTTTTAAAGTGGGTATCATAACAGTTTCATTTTTAACATTTTCAATTGAACACAACAGTTCTAAATTGTTTTTCTAGTGTCTGTTTCTGTTTTTATGAAATAATCTATTTTGTCTGCAGTAAAATGTTCACATCTCAATTTGTAAGCAGAAAATGGTCAAGAGAAAGTGATTCAGCAGGTTATTTTCCAGGATAAAAACATGTTATGTTCATCTAATTTAATCAGTAATTTTTTAGTCTCTTTGCTTTGATGGGAGAGACTTCAAAATCTAGAATGATATTTCTGAAGGAGTCTTGTAGAATAGCAGAACGGAAATACATCCATTTTAACCAAAGCACTAACTGTGCTTCTGACCCAGGAAAACCACAACCCAAAATTTCCTGGTTTTGTATTTGGTCATTTCCTCATTCTCAAATTTTGAAGGTAGTAATAGGTGTCATTTGTCATTCTTACCATGTTTTTTGTTACCTCTGAGTAGCTGAACACTTTAAAAGGTTTAGTTTCAGTTTAAGTGCTTCCCACATCTTGTCAGCAAAAGAGGTCAGTGGAGCTCTGAACTGATGGAGGCTGTTAGTTCAAGGTCCATGTGAGTACTTCCTAATAATTTTATCCATCTTTCTAACCAGGAAGAAGATGAAGTTCCTGATGATGAGACACTGAATCAGATGATTGCTCGACGTGAGGAGGAGTTTGATCTCTTTATGGTAAGAATGGTGTAATCATAAAAAAATCATCCTCTCTAGTATTTTTAATAAAGGCCTTAACCTTTTTGTCACTCAAGCTTGTCAAAACTTTACTGGAGAAGTAGGTTTTATTTACTTGCATTGTTCATCTGAGGAAAGAAGTGTAGTCTCCATAAATACAGAGTTGCTCAAATGGCAGAAGGAATTCAGAGATGCTTGCTGTCAGTGAAACAGCAACAATCTGGAGGAAGAGTTTGACACAACCTGAGAAATTTATAGTGCAAAATTGTCAGTCACAGTTTGGCTTGCTAATTCTACAGCATACTTTTACTATTCAACATTTCTTCTTACTTTTGGACTTTGATATTGGCAAGGACAGCTACAGGAACTTAATAAGGTAGTAAATTAGTAGACTAACAAGATGCCGTTTTCTTGGTGAGTTGACTGGGGTATTGTTGATGGTTTTGTCAAGAATCCAGTTAGCTGCATCTCTGCTGCTGTAACTGTTGGAACAGTTACCAAAATAGAGCCAGTGGTTCAAATGTAAGCCACGTCTTTTTGTTAGTACTTCCCTTTTTGTTTATGCTACTGCACCACTGATGAAATAATTACTGAAATGCCTTTGTAGGCATGGCTCTTGCCTTTTAGTGTTTGTACAGTCTGAGGATTGCTAGAGGACCTCTGGGCTTCACTGACACTAGTACAGGTCAGAACCTAAGTACTGAAGGTAAAGCACCATGCCCTCTAATTTTACAGAGGCTGGTTGCTCCTGCAAGGTGGAACAAGACAAGCACTTGTGTGTGCATAAATGGAAGTGTACGTAGTGGTATCCACAGAGACAACTGCTGATAAGTCCAGTGCAAAACCTGTGTACCCAGTACAGGTTTTTAGTCCCTCATTGTCTTCTGCTCAAGAATTCATCTACAAAAATTTGCTGTTACACAAGTGTGCAGGGGCCCTTTTTACATAAGTTACAGTTTTTCACATACACTGTTGGAAAAGGCCATATTCCCCCATATGACTTTTCTTTTGTCATTGCTAATTTGCCAGTTTAGTGCTTTTGTGCTAAGCTTCATTAAGTGTTACCTCAGAACTGAAATCACTAAAGCCAGGTTGCACAGAAAAGCAGTGCTTACAGCCACCTGTCTTTTAAAACTTTACCATCAGTGATTTGAGTGTAAGGAGATTTACATGACACAAACCAAGAGGTGGCCATTTGATCCAAAACTCAAATAATTTCACCGGAGTTATTGACTGAACATACCCTGAGTTTTGTGAAAATGCATTTGCTGCTAGAAAAGAGCTTCTGATTTGTCCTTCAGACCCAGAAGGAAAGAACTAATCCATGGCTGAAAGTAGCTGATGAATTTATGTCTGTTTCAACTTCTAGTATTAAATTTGAAGGCTATTTAATGTAGAACAGTTGAGGAGCCTAGAGTAAAAACAGTTTTCACAGAATGGACTAAGCTGGAAGAGACCCACAAGAGTCGATTCTGACACCTGGCTCTGCACAGGACATGCCAAGAATCACACCGTGTGCCTGAGAGCACTGTCCAAACATTTATTGAATTCTGTCAGGCTTGGTGCTGTGACAGGTTCTCTGGGGAGCCTGTTCCAGTGCTCAGCGACTCTCTGGGTAAAGAACCTTATCCTGATATCCAACTTAAACCCCACCACACAACTTCAGGCCATTCCCTTGGGTCCTGTCACTGATCACTGCAGAAGAGATCAGTGCCTGCCACTCCTCTTCCCCTCACAAGAAGGTTGACTGCAGTGAGTTCTCCTCTCAGTCTTCTCCAGACTGAAAAAACCAGGTGACTTCAGCCACTCCTCATAAGGCCATTCACCACCCTCATGGCCCTCCTTTGGACACTCCCCAATAACTTTATACCTCTCTTTTATTGTGGCACCCAGAACTGCCCCCAGCCCTCGAGGTGAGGCTGCCCCAGTGCAGAGCAGAGCAGGACAATCCCCTCCCTTGCCCGGCTGGCGATGCTGCCCCTGATGCCCCCAGGACACAGGTGGCCCTCCTGGCTGCCAGAGCACTGCTGACTCATGTTCAACTTGCCATTGACCAGGACCCAGTGGTCCCTTTCTGTGGCACTGCTTTCCAGCATCTCATTCCCCAATCTGTCTGTACATCCAGGGGTGCCCCGTCCCAGAAGCAGAATCTGGCTCTCAGCCTTTCTGCACTTCATATGGTTGGTAATTTCCCAGTCCTCTCATTTTTCAAGGTCTCTCTGCAGTCCCTCCCTGCTTTTGAGGGAGTCACCAGCTTCTCTCGCTTTTTTATTGTCAGTGAACTTGCTTAGTATCCCTTGAAGTCCTGCATCCAAGTCATTTATGAAGATATGAGGGCTGAATGTATGTTTTTCACAATAATTTACACAGAAGTTTTTAAGGGAAAGTAAGGAGTTGGTAGTAAAAATTTTAAGAGGCAAAACTACATGCTTTGAAAGTCAGGGGTTTGAAAATAGTAAGACAGAAAGATTGTAGGTAAATATTAGTGGCTAAGAAATAATTTAAATTGTTAATATAAAAAATGGTTTTAAGTTTTATAAACTGTTTCTTTATAAAAGAAAAATCTGAAAAGCAAGTTTGGCAGTCAGAACTATTTGTCTTTTTATCAATATTTTAAGTCTTGCACAGTCAGATAAAGAGCAAAAGAGTCTGTATTTTCCTTACTGTAGTGATACCTGTGCCATCTCATTCCCTTTTTAAGTTGTGCATATATAATCAGAATTCTGGAGTCTGCAATACCCAACAAAAAATGTGTTTGGGTTTGTTCATTTAACTAGTCTTAGGTGTGTAAAAGCATGTATTTTACTTATTTGAAGTGAGCAGTTCCAAAACAATCAACAAGAGAGATCAGTTCCATGAGCATCTCTTCGATAGTCACTTTGCAGGTTAGAAGTGTTGTTTGACAACACTTTGACACAGGACCTGAAATGTAACTGTAGAGCTAAATGCACTATTCAGAGAGAAGGTATTAAAAGTGGACTTTGTTCCTGTGGCTTTTAGAGCCTTCACATAATAAAAAAATTTGGAAAATACTCAGAGAAAAATCAGTGAGTTTATGGGGTCCATACAACTCTTGTCGTTTCATAAGAATGCTTCAATAAGTTACTTTTCTGGAAGACAAATGTTTAGTGTTAAAATTGCTTAAACGAAGTAAAGAAAATATTAAAAGAACATGATTTTTGGTGTAAAAAATGCCTTCCAAGTGGAAGGCCAAATGGGTGCCGAAACTCCAGTTGTGCTAATACAGTTCATCTCCTTGAAGTGAAAATGACAATCTACTTGAACTGGGTGTATAAATTACTGTTTTTACACTGAGTGGCTTGAATGTTTTTTTCAAGGACTCTCGTAGTTATAATTTGGAAAGTTTAAGATAACCACCCAGAATTCACAGGACAGCAGAGCTCTGTGGTTTTTCTAAACTGGAAATTTTAGGCCTTGAGTGTGCCAACATCCAAGTTCTTTGCTAGTTTTTAGTTTAAGTATTGGTAGCATATTATTTTTAGCATTTAAGCCTCATTGAGGACAGTGAACATACAGTTGTTTTATTAGTTATATAAAAATAATGTAGATATCTCTTGGAAACACAGGTTTTGGAAAGGTATGGGAAGATAGAACTGGAGATTTCCCAGATGTAAATATGGTGTGAGTAGTATCCTCAGAAAAAAAATGTCAGTTTGTATCTCTGATTTCTCAGATTAACTGAGATTGTTTTTAATTTTCCTTCCCAAGCACTTTTATATCAGAAAACAGCTATTACAATATCTTAGTGTTTAGTCTTTGTGTTAGACAAAGAAACATAGTCATTGGGAAAAAAATGTGAAGTTTCAGCATTGACTTCATGTTCTTAATGTCATTTGGATATGATTTCTCTTGACTTTACTCAAGTTCTTGGCTAAATAATAGAAATAGAGAAATCTATTTCATTTGTCCCGTTGGAGCTGTCTCTTGGTGCAGCTGTCTGGTTGTCATGTTAGAATAAACCAAGCCACATGTTTTGCTTGAACGAGACAGTTTTTGAAATTAATTCAAATTGAACAAGATGGTCTTTAAAAGGTGAGTTATGGAAGTCTGCTATAAAAAACTAAAGGCTGCACAGCCCATTCACTGTTACTTGAAGTAATGGGGAACAGGAAAAACGTCGATATTTTTTTTTTTATAGTTGCTTCTTGAACATAGTTGGACCTAGACTGAAAACCACATCTTGCTTTCGGCTTTTCACTGAGTTTAGAAATAGGTAGTGCACAAAACAGCATAATGAAGACAAGTTGTAAAATGCACTTCCTGAGGTAATATTTTAGAAATGCTTATGTTTGAAAACTGCCAAGATGAGAGTAGATTCAGCATATTCAATGGTGCCATCACTAAGCCTCAGCTTTTAAATTTGGCTGGGTTTGAGCTGTCCCTCTGAAGAGATAATACCTTTGAATTCATGCATGTCTGTGTTTTGGCTAAGGTTGTAAAAGGATGATATGTCTAGTTGGCATCATGTGTTAAGTGCGGCATCATGTACTCAAGGGAGACATTTGCACATAATTGAGAACGCTTTTTTATGAAGGTTTAGTAGCCAAAGCAGTAGCCTCTTATGGTGCTACAGCCAATTCTGATGCCCATCTATTTACATAATTTTTTTCAAGTACAAAAATGAAATGTTGGTGGCCATCTGGTTGTTTTCTCTGCTTAGCAGCTGATTACTGAGTGTTAAGTACTGTATGACTCTTCAGAAGCCCAATTTGAAATGCCTATTCATACTACCTGATTTGAGTACTTAAGACAATGCAGATGCAATTCATTGGACCATAGGAAGCCAGGTCAGTATGTAGTTGATGGAGGTGGATGCTTCCCCAGGAGGATTATAAAACATCTCTATGATGAGTCTACAGTAGATTATAGGAATGTATCCTCTGTCTCCATGTGTTATCGTTCACCACACTTGAAATGAATAATTATTTAAATTTCAGCTGGAAGTCTTAACATCACCTTATAATGTTTGTAACACTTCACCTAAGCTTATCTGATATTTTTGTGTTTTGTTTTTTGTCTGGTACAGCAATAAATCAGAAAAAAATTCAGGGGTTTAAGCGTGTTGACTTTCTGTCTCTGTGTAAACAAGCTTTTCTCTGAATTTATTAATTCTCCTTTGATTTTTTATTTCTTATACCAACTTCTAAATTTTTTCTGATATTCAGGGTAAGAAAACTAGTGTATTTTTAGTTGCTCTTTTTAGTTATGTAGTAGTAAAACCTTATAGGGATAGCAGTGTTCTTGTGATCTGCTTTTTGTCATTTGGCTATGTGGAGTCTTAGTTTCTTCAGTGAAAGCTAGTTATGAAGTAGTGAATATGACTGGAAATGAACAACTGAGTGTAGCTTCTTTTTACAGCAGCATTTCAGAAGTATTTATGACTATTATGAAAGGGAGATACCTGGGAAGGACTTTGTTTAAAGTTTCAAGAGTTATTAGAGAGGTGGGCATTGACATAGTTCACTTAATAATTGCTTTTAAAACTTTTTTATCCTTTGCCAATTGCCATTGCAGCGCATGGACATGGATCGTCGCAGGGAGGATGCCAGAAACCCTAAACGTAAACCTCGCTTGATGGAGGAGGATGAATTACCATCCTGGATTATTAAGGATGATGCTGAGGTTGAAAGGCTTACATGTGAAGAAGAAGAAGAGAAAATATTTGGAAGAGGATCCCGTCAGCGCAGGGATGTGGACTACAGTGATGCTCTCACAGAGAAACAGTGGCTGCGGGTAGGTTGTTGGTTGATTCGTTGTTTTTTACACTTGAAATTTTCTGGTGGGTTTGTGGTGGGTTTTTCTTTTCATTTTGGAGACTGTACCACGGAGAGCACAATTTGAGGCCTAAAATATCCTCATTATCCAGCTTCTCCTGCTATGTTGAAGATCTAAGTAAGTTTTGAGCTGCATTGCAGAAACTTAAATCAGTGTTGCTAAGTGCTGAGTCGGGACTATGATAGCATTCTGTTGAAACTGTTCTTGTTTCCATGGATCTTACATCTTCAGGTACTTTTGTAAGTGTGGTCTTTCAGATACATGAAGAGTTCTTCAATATTCATGGAAACTACTAGTCAGTGTATATTAAAACTTTCTTGTGCTGCACAAGCTTATTTTGTTTTTAAATACCTGTATTTAATCCTTCTAAGAATTCAGAAATTTTCACTTAAATTTTCTTTCTCTCGGGCTATTTAGTTTTCAAGTATTGAGCATTCGTTGGCTCCACTGAGATCAAAACATTTGATAAATGATTTAAGAATTTAAGACCTGAAAGCAAAGATTCTACACTAAACTAACACCAAATCTGGGATTTTGTCTCTTGCTGTTCTTCGAAATCTACATTCAGTTAATACTAATGCAAGTGTCTTTTCAGTGTGGTAGCAAGAGAATGGTAAAGAGCTGAAGAATAATTGTTGGAAAGGCTTTTCAGAAATTTGATAGTAGTATGATTTCCAAAACTTAAAAATAAAGTATTATAAGTGCAAAACTAATTTACGTGGTTTGACAGAGTAAGTTTTGTTCACAAAACTTGTCTGTTTGATTACAGACAATAGCAACAAGAATATACAGTGTAGGTTTTGTGTATAATTCGCTAAAGATAGGTAAAAATCTTACGTACTTAGTTGAAAATGGGATGTTTGGAAGACTGCATCGTGCAGTACTGTGCTAAGAGCTTAGCCATAATGATTAGGGGAGAAAAGGCCTGAATTACTCACCAGCTGTAAATGTAAGCAAGTCTATGAAACTACAGAGGTTTGATACCTGACATTTTCAAGCAGTCAGTGGAGAAGAAAGATCTAGAAACATAAACTCCTGTTTAGATTCCTGAAGATTTACCTTATCCTACAGTGGAAGTGCTTGTAGTGTAGTGTACTCAGGGTAATTTTAAGCTACTTCTTTTGATGATGGAACACTCTGGATATGGCAGCATAGAAGTTAGCTTTGGCTTTCATGTTTTGTGACTTGAGTTGGCTGTAATACTTGTTTTGAGTGCTTTATTGTCAAAAATGGCAGGCCTAAAAGAAATCCTCTGATCCCTGTCATACTGCAGGCAGAATCATCCAGTCCTGTGTCATTTATAGTAGAAGTTCAGGATCTGACCTCTTCTAGGCATTTCTGAGCAATGAACTTAGAAATCCTCAGTGTAATATTTTCAACTGTTTGGTTTTTTATTATATTTTATTTGAATTCTCCTGTTGGATTTTAAGCTAATTACATTGTCCTAATAATGCTGCTCATGCAGAGCAGCCTGATACCACTCTTTTTTTTTAACATTTCTTTGTGTCATAGGAGAGTTGTCTCCCAGTTGAGTAAATTCCAAAGGTTAACAACCATGCTTATGCAGTCTTTTCCTGTAGTTCCTATTTTCTAGATCTTTTGATTGTTTTCACTGACTTCCCATAGTTGTTCTACATGTGACTGACATCTTTCTAGAAGTTTGATCAAAAGTTAGACATCAGAATTCCAGATGCAGCATCATTTGAATAAGCAGGAGTTCTTTTGCATAACTTCTGTGGTACTTATACCTCACAGTCCAGTAATTCATTTTCTAACATGGAAGGTATTGTCTCATGTTAAATTTTTGATCCACTGTAAGACCTTAATCCTTTTCTGTGGCTCTACTTCCTTGCCAGCTTTTCAAAATCATCTTTCATATAGTTGATCTTTTCTTCCTAAGAGGATTTAGCATAGGCCCTTGTTGAATAATTTTCAAGTTTTTTTCACCGAAGTTGCTCCCAGTTTTAAGCCTATCCTTGGGTGAACTTCTGGTCTGCTTTGGTGTTCTCTTGAGATTTAGTAGGCATACCTTCTATTTTGTCTTTCTAAAAAAACTGAAGTGATTTGATTAAAAGCTATAAAGGGCGACTCTGAAAACAATTTCTTAGCAAGTCCCCATACACTTGATGGTAATTGTTTTCATTGTTTGCTTCTGAGACTTTTGTGAGGCCGAGTTAGAAGCCTTGCTAGGCAAGATGATAGGTATACTACCCCTTTTTCACCATGGCTTATTGTTCTTTTGAGAGAAATTATTCTCTCTTCTCTCTATTATTAGGCATGTTTTCAAATTAGCTAAGTTGCCTTAGGACAGAGTGCTTCATAGTGCACTGCAATTACTACTATAACTCTACTGTATACATAGTTTTACATCTTTCAGGTGCACTTGAGGGTGTGATGAAATAAATGGAAGCATAAGAACTGCTAATACTTTTTGGTCTCTTCAGTGGAATTACATTTATAATGTAACATTGCATACACATTCAGAATAAAACTACCTCATTGGGTATATGATAAAATTTAAGTAAAGTTTTCTGGGTTTTTTTAAATTATCTTATTTTTCATGCGTGTGAAAACAGAGTTCTTTGTCACACCCATTGCTCTCTCAGCAGCAATGTCACTTTTATGTCTTTGAGAATATGTTTGATTTTTCTGCAATGACATCTTCAGAAGATATCATAATAGTAGTGTACAAGATATTCAAGGGAATACTTAACTATATAAACATAAAAAAGGTGGTAGATAGTTTATAAGCATAGAATTCTATCTACTTTATAAGTCACTTGTATCTTGTGGCTGCCTCCCTGTAACCAACAGTAGTGTCATGCATAACACATGAAAACTGTGAAGTAATTGTTTCATGTTAACTTGGATGCAGTAAACTACTCCAGATCCGCTGAACTGAAAAGACAAATTCTGAAGAGTGATACTTTAATTCATAAGACACCCTTTTAGCTATGTTCTGTGTCATACTATTTTCCAAAGGTAACCATGGGCCTATTTTTATTGCAGTATTACAAAAGGAGATTTATTTACCAGCAGTGAGGGACACCACTCACTTTTCTCCTCCTGCTGTGGCTGCTGTTGCAGCTTTATAGCTATCTTCTAATGGGATTTTCTGAATAAAACCTTGCATTTCTGATCAGTAAGTTGGTTTCATAATACTGGTGTGTAGTACTGAGCTGTCTCTTTTATGTCTTGGGGAGTCTACTAGATCTCTGCTTTTCCAAGTTTTGTCTTATTCAGCAGCTCTGATTGTGGAATAGGTGCTGGCTCTTTTTAAGTTAGACCCTGAACTCTCTGCTGATACATGCAACACTGGAGAGCGTAGTCCTGGTCCTGACAAATCCCAACAGGACCTCAAGGACAGTGTACCTCGAGGTCTGCATGCATGCCTGTACACTGACCAAGTATGCCAAGCTCTCTTCTTGCCAGGAGATCAAGTACATGAATTTGGAAGCAAAGGACAAAATAATAACAGAAGCCAAACCTGCGATCATAGGCAGTATTTAGTGAGATTGTGCTGGTGCCCAGAACAGCCTGTAATTCACTGACAATCTCCCAGGAAAACTCTTAAGACAGAAACAGGCTTCATCGCTAGCTGTCGCTGCAGCCCACTGTTCTCTAACCGTTGGCATGACAACCATATTTCCTTTAAAAAAAAAATCTGGAAGGAGGAGTTTGCTTCCTGATCCTACAGAGCATTTATATTCTGGAAGTATTTAATGCTCTAGCAGATTCTGTCCCTGCACCACTTCTAACAGAACTGCAAAATACTTGCTGGTTCTCATGGCGTATTATTTTTGAGAGGGGTGATCTACTAAGAATTTGATTGCCTGAGACAGGCTTCAAGAAACAGAGGATTTGTTTGAGTAGGTAGAAGACCCTTAAGACTGTTGCATCTGGTTTCAGCTTCTCATGCAATTTAATTGCTGGCTAGGTGACATAAATAAAGTTGTAGTCTCTAGTTGTGCTTGTTAGTTTGAAATAGTTTTATATATTGGCTAGGGAAACATATCTGAGTACAAAACTAGCAGCATCTCATTTATGTCATGCAGACATGTAAAAGTCATGCTTGTTTTGCTGATCTGAAAATTTTAAGTGAAATTCATGCATTTGGTTTGTAATTAGTCAATCTTACTTAAACAGTGCTGGCTTTCACTCATACAGAATATCTGGTGAATACTGTTTAACACAGTCACCACATAAATTTTACTTATGTTTACTAAAGTTATGTGGTATAATAAATAAAAAAATTTGGACAAGTTTTTAACTGTTTCCTGATCAACTGGAACTTCAACTTTTTGATTTTACACTCTCTCTAACAGTCTGTTAACAGGTTTGATAGCAGAGATAGTAAATTTGGGTCAACTTGTTGGTACAACTTGGTATAAATTACTAAAAGTTTTCAAGAAGGTTTGTGTTTTCTGAGAGAGCTTCACTTCTATATATAACTTTAGAATCAATACTAGGAAGGTATTTTAAGACATATTTTTGGAATATGGAATGGTGGAATATGATTTTACAGTAGTGTTTTGCTGATGGGTAGGATCAGAGACAGACACAAGCTTAAGAGATAGTGTAATTTACTTTAATGCAAAACTGCAAAGAATCACGAAAGGATAAGCTAAGCAATGCACCTAATTATTACTACAAAAAATGCCTATAGTGATTAAGAAAGGTTACAGTTACCCTACTTGACCCTTCATCTAGATCTACATATCAAACCAGGGAAGGTTTCACAGTGAAGGACTAGAGAACCATGCCCGGCAGCTGGGAAATCCTGTGGTGCATCCACCTTTGCAGGCAACGAGGCTTCTGACTTTGCTGTGAGAGTAGCCCAGCTTTTATAATAAGCAAGCTACCACTACTTCTAATTCAGGAACATCAGGTTTTATCCTCCTATTGGGTTTCTCCCAAATCCTGGCCAGGGCTCAAGGAGGAAGCAAGGGAGTTGTCTTTGATCCTCCGCCCCCAAACAAGGCCAGATGTGGCCTTGTCCGGTTTCTAAATACAGAAAGGTAAATACGTGTTTCACCAATGAGCAGGCACATACATCATATTGCTCATAATACTTCACTAATTAATGGATACATAAAATCTTTGGTTGGAGAGTTCATCTAACTTTGGCACAGGTCCTGTTGTTTAGCCTTACTGCATTAAGTACTGAAATGCCTGTGTGTAGGATTAGCATTACAGTCTGTAGTTGTTTTATTGGAGGCTCCTGTATTGGAGGCTGAAATTCATAGAAGGAGGGAAAAAAAAAATTTTTTTACCCAGTGGATAGTTTATCTGTGTAGCTCATACACATAATACCCCTACGCCCCTGGTTTTCTCTCCTCATTTCTACTCTATAACATTCTTGGTTACAATTGCAAAGTTTCCTGAGTTGCTGCTAAACCTGTTTCACAATCAAGTAAGTGAGTATTTGCGCAGGACATTTGAAGAAAATTGCATTTTGATCTAAACCCTGCTCTGTAGTATTGAATTGCACATACAATTGAATTTGTTAAGCTGTATGGGAAAACAAGTCACATGTAAAAGACTGTTACTGGAAGATTAAAAAGTTCACCATCGTGTTATCTATTTTGTGACCAGCGATCATCAGAATGCCCCAGGTACTATTTTCTAATGTTCAGTGTGAGACTGATAAGTTTTATGCAAGTGGAAGTTGCTTTTTGAAAGGTAATAAAGTTGGACATAACTTCAAGGCCTCATTGAACCAAGCCATTTTTATATTCGGTATACTTACTATCTATCTTTCATGTCCTTTTCATTAAATTCAATTCAGAATCTACTTAAGAAAAGGAAAAAGGGTACTTTCACATTGCAGTGAAATTAAAACTAGTGAAGCAGAAAGGGTATTTTCTTGGTTTTTCATGGATGAGAGGGAATTTAAATGCTATCTACCTGATAGCTTTGGCTCGCTATTTTGGCAGGATGGCTTCATAAGTTTATAAGGGAAAGAGCCTGATCACACTGGGTGACTTCCTCAGAAATCGTCTCGTCTTTTCTCAGAATGTGGAATCAGGGTCAAGAGTATTAATTTTGGAAACTAAAGAAGTACTTAGAAATGCTTCTTAAATATTTCAGAGGTATTCTCCATAGAGAAATTTTTTGTGTTTGATAAATATTTGTTTTTATGAGAAAGACTTCAAGTCAGGAAATCTGAACAGCTGTTTATGAGGAGTACTTATTAGTAGAACAGTGCGATATTTTCATAGGATTCTTTTTATTTCAGTCTTTGATTTTGACTATACAATGTTACATGTAAAGTACTGTAAAACATATTATCGTCCTTTCAAGTGGAATTGTACATCTATTCTCCTCTAGAAAACATCAAATAGTAATGTGAAAAAAGTACTTACTTTTTAAAAAATTGGGGAGTACTATTAGCATTAGAATAAAATGAACTTTATTTTCTTTGAAATGGCTGTATCCTGTGATATACCAAGTTTATATAGCCTGGAAGTTGTGAGTTAAAAATCTTGGTTTCATGTTTTGTTATATCATTACTGTTTCAAGTGCAGAATTTCTCACGAGAAGAATTAGGCCCTGTGGTTAAGATGCCAGAAATACTCTTTATGCAGAAGGTCGAAATTCAGATCAGCTGCCTGGGGGAGACTGAGGGGAGACCTCATTACAGTCTACAACTTCCTCATGAGGGGAAGAGGAGGGGCAGGCACTGATCTCTCTGTGGTGACCAGTGACGGAACCTGAGGGAATGGCCTAAAGTTGTGTCAGGAGAGGTTTAGATTGGGTATTAGGAAAAGGTTCTTCACCCAAAGGGTGTTTGCATATTGGAAGAGGCTCCCCAGGAAAGTGGTTATCAAGCCTGCAGAGTTCAAGCAGCATTTGCCAATGCTTTCAGGCACATGGTGTAATTCTTCTGGTGCTCCTGGACAGAGCCAAGAATTGAACTCTTCCAGCTCAGGATATTCTATGACTCTAAAACTGAAACAAAAACACATACTAAGTAATTCGCAAAAGCCACAGGAACAGTAGTCTGCATTGGAAGTCTAAAGCATTGTTGTTGCTGGGGGCATATGACAATGGAACAAGAAGCAGCAAATATTTTAATATTTGGGTCCACTGCATTAGACATAACTTGACAATAACAATGATAGGTGATAAGCAGCAGCTAACCTTCTGTCACCATCAGTTTTTTTAATAAAGACATCACATTTTCATATGTTGATTTGCATTTGCGATGTGGGTAAGTTACCTATGCCTTTCAAAGTGTGTGTTGTGGCCAAAGTATTTATTCACACTGTGAAAAGGGAGCCATTGAATATTCTGCCTTGTCGTCGGAGGCAAATTGTGAGATCTTTATAGTAAAAGGCCATCTTCTGAAGGTAGACCTCAGCAGGTGATGGAAGGCTGTATGTTGATGGTTTTTATGCAGTAGGCATAGAGGCAAAAGTAATTCATCTGATGGATTGGTGTATGTATGCAGAGCTCTGCTTTTTCTACAGAAACTACTTCTATAGCAATTTAAATGCTAGCAATTTGTCTTATATGTAAACAAGTATGAAAGTACTAACTTAAGAGATATGGAAGAACATGGAGGCTTCAGACTGAATTTCTTAAAAACTATTCAGCCAGTGCTTAGGCATGTTGTGACTGGTAGTTAGCTTCCAGAGTCATCCTGAAGTACCCTGCTTGATGGGTACAGTAGTGTACTTCCTTATTCTAGCAGTAAAATTTTAACCTTAAAAAAAAAATCCTACAAAAACTTGCGAGTAATCACAACCATGTAATTTTGTCCCACGCTCTGAAATTGGCATGTTTAGCAAGTTGCAAATCATGGTTCCATGGCTATTCATTATGTATTCTTTTCAGAGGCATCTGACATTTTTAGCTGGGTTTCAAATGCAGAACCAAGGACTTTGTTGTTGCTTACAGCCTTACTTTAGTTTTCTGTATATGCACCTATACTATACTATACTGTACTGCACTGTACTGCACTGTACTGTACTGTACATTATTTTGTTGAGAAACTTCATGTGCTCTTAAGTCATTGGCTTTTCAAGAATCTTTCTGTTGTTTGTAGGTAATAGTTTGTGCTCGTCAGACTGTGATTTGCATTGCAACTTATCCCAGAAGAGCAAAAAAGCCTGGTAGACAGATACTGGTCATGTTAGATTTTTACTTCTAGGTTGTAATATGCATATTAAAGAGTCAGGCTCTACTCTGAGTCCTGGCATAGTCAGATAACTGCACCTTCAGAAGCATCCTGAAGACATGGAACTCACTGCATTAGTGCTCAAAGGTAGCATCACAACATACCGTTTTGGTATAAAATACGTAAAAGATATATATAATTTGGCTTTCTCAGCAAGTTTTCCAAAGTTTGACTTAGTTTTATTCCATACAGTCTTCCTCCAAATTCTTCTAAGTTATTAAAAAACTATATTGGAATTATCATAAAGGGCTACCTCCTAGTATTTATTATTTAAATACAGTCTATTTCTATAAGCAGTTTTTTTTTCCTTTTGGCACAGGAAGTGAGTATTCTAACCTCTTGCCATATGTTTCTGTCATATCATAACACTCTTAACACTGTGTACTTCCCATTCTTAATTGCCTCAGAGTACTTATATTAATAATAATAGATGTTTAAACCAAATTTCCCATGTTATTGCAAAAATCCTTAAGCTGTTTTCTGTGAATAAGTAGATACAAGAACATCCACTGAAAAATAATTAAACTATAATGGTTTCTGAAACCATTTCTGTTACTTTTTTCTCATGTATTTATTTTTGCGAGATATTTTATCTATTTTGTTTTGAGTTTATTTTTCTCAATTTTGCTCCTATTTAGTTATGTTCCACATTTTAAACTTGGAATAAAAGATTACTGCTTGAGAATATGTGAGTATACTTAAATATGAGCAAGAAGAAGAACATATGAAAGAAAATACTTGATGGTATGACTATTGGCAGTAGCTGAGTTTACTTTGACATATGTAAAAATGCCAGTTTAAGCTTTGTACTAAGGCTTCTCTTGTTACATTATTAAGAGCTGTGGGTTTCAGGGCACAAAAAATTTATGCTCATCTTTAAACTAGAAGCCTTGTGTTAGTCTATTAGTCTGTTAATCAAAAAGAGAGAGACCTTCTGCTGTTTTTCTTGAGCAATTTAGAAGGCACCACTGAATATCTGTTTACTTGAGAGACAAATAGTTCACTTAATTTAACACTACTAATTTATCTCAAAACAAGTGATTCCACACTGGAAATCTGCTAATTATCCCTTTGTGTTTTAGTCCTCACCTGTGTTGTTTCCATAATGGAAGAAAAGACATCCTGTTCTTCATAGGAAACACTCTACAAAGATATGGTATCCTGCTGTTGAGTATGTTGCAGAACAAGAGTTTGTAATGGCTTCTTACCTCTTTCCAGTGCTTAGAACTGTCAGTTTTATCTCTACCACAGAGCAGATGCCTGTTGCTGCAAATATTTGCAACGTTCAGTGGAAGCAAATGTTCTGGAAAGAGCCAAGACTGCAGTTTCTTTGCAAAGAACTGGTCTGATGAGGGTATAAACCCTGTCTTTGTATCAGGCATTTTTCTGATTTAATTAGTAGGGTCTTAGAAGATAAGGGAGACAACTTTTTTTGAATGAAGAAGGGCTAAACGCCTGAAATTTTTTTCAAAAAAATTTTTTAAAAATCCATTAATTCCCATTCTTCAATTGAATTGTAAGAAGTTTTTTCATAAAGAATAAAATCAAACAGAAGAAATCGATCTTTAGATGTTAGCATTATGAGCTCCAAAACATCATCCACACTGCTAGTCTGCCAGTAGGTGACATTACAAAGGAAAGATTTCCTACTTTTTCCACAAAAGAAGAATGTCATGTTTATAAAAAGGTAAATGTCAAGGGAAAAAAGATAAATTAACGTGACTTAGAATTACCCAGAAACCTGGAACAGTAACAGTATTTCATGAAATGTAAGGTAAAACTCAACTGTAAATACGTGCCTCAGAACTTGGAAAAGAAGCCATCCTATATAACTATTTATTTATTAGTAGTCAGATATAAGTGAGTTTCTGATGGGTTTTGTATGCATGATCTCCCTTGGAAAACAAACAACGTCTTAACCTGAGTGGGAGATGATAAGTCCTTGGAATGTGGAATTCCTCTTTGTTCTGGTTTTGGATCTGGTTGTTATTGATGAGTATTTCCATGACTTCATTGCAGCATGTTTCCTCCTCTTCTGTGACATTTGTCTGCGAGCCTGAATGGAATGTAGGTGTTAACAGAAATACTATTAAATTAAACTTTGTTCATAAATTCTAAACTAATTTGTCAACTATTTTAGCAAATCATTAAAAATGAAATTAAAACATTACCTCAGAAGAACAACAGAACAATAAATCCCTTCAGTAAAAAATTTATTTTAGACCAAAGAAGGAAGTTCTGGAAGCAAAACCCTTAGTACAAGCTAAGCTGTTACAACCTTGATACTATTTTCCTTCTAAACTCTTGAGATACCAGGGAAATAAAGAACATCTGTTCTCGGACAGGAATATGTTTAGTGTTGACTAAATTCCAAGCTTATCATTTTAAAGGAATATAAGAAAAAATGAGAAAAGTAATCCCCACCACCACCCCCTGGCACCCACCTTCTGATGCCCATAAGAATAGGTGATTATCTCATTCAATTAACTTTCCTTGCCTCTTGTGTAGGGAAGATTATGTACTTGTTTAAGAAAAAGCGTAGCTCAAGTACCAATTGTCTCGCAATGCCTTTGTCAGTACAGAGTCCTCTACACTCCTGTAGTAGGCTTTCCTGAATCAGAATTCTCAATAAGACAGGGAGAAAAACACTGATAAAAATTAAAAAAGGGGGAAGCCTTCCCCATTCTCATTTCTCACTAAGTAACGCCAGTCACTAAATGCTCCAGAATCTTGTCTATGCAACAAGCATCTGTGTCTCTGACATAGTTAACAACATAAAGGGGAAAAAATGTTGCATCTCTATCATGGCTTAGATTTTACTTCAAGATGGATTGCTTGTGAATCCGAAGCCAGGAAATATGCCTGCAGTATTTTCATTAGTCTTCCAATGTCTTTCTTAAGTTTGTTACATCTCATTCAGTCTCCCTGTTTTATTTCCAATCATACTTCCAAAGATACCTGCAACTGTTTCTAGTAGCAGTCTGTTAATGATATTTAGTCTTTGAGTTACTGGTATGCTGTAAGGTTCTGAGCAATATGAAGGCAATCTGAAATACTCAGGATACCTTGTACTTGCGAAATGCTATTGTAAGATCCCTTTTGGAATATGTTTTCTTTATGATCTGGAAATTTTTCTGCATAATATTTCACAAGTCCATTATAAATTGTCCTCCAGTCACGAAGGAGAGAGTTTTTTTGCCCTGTGTTCAGAAACAGGCTATTATTCTAAGTGACAAGAATTCTTCAGCAGGTTATCTAGCTTTCTAAAATGAAGGGAAAGTGGTTTGGGAAGCACAAACATAATCCACCACCACAAAACAGTTCAATGATAAAGTGTAAGAGGATGATATCAATAGTTTCTGGCACAGAATTATTTTAGATTCCTCTCCTATCTTGCTCCTAGGTGAGGTCGGCTTGGTCAAGAGGTTTTTAAAATTAAGTCTTTTTAGCAAAACATTTTGAAAACTGCAGAAGACAATTACAGACCTGTAGATCTTCTCAGAGTGTGGCTAAATAAATGTAGACCACAGAATAGTGATGATTTTTTGGTAATTTCACATTCAGGGTCTTGACACAGTGAGTAGGAATTTTCTCAGTGCTCTGATTGGTTGAGCAAAATATCTTTATAGTCAGCATGACACAGTTGTTCCTTTCTATAACTCAATCCCTTCCCCCTAACGGAGCACTTCCATTAGAAGTGCTGAGCAGACAAGCAGTGGAGTCCTAGTATCATGAGTAGTTAATTGTGCTCTTCAATTTCTCTGTCCCCAAAGTTTTTGAAAATCTCATTGGTGCAAAATCAGCTTGAGGAGTTCCATTTAAAATCACTGTTTGCCTTTTGGGGGAGGGACAAATGAGACTAATTACAGATTTTTTTTTTCTTTTTAACAAGATTTCGCTTTTGAACAGAAGAAAATTTTATGTGCTTGTCAGTGGGTTTTGTCGTAACTTAGAGTTTATCAGTGCTGGCTTTGTTTTACTTAATGATTATCATGTTAAAGATGAAGTGTCAGCATTAAGATATCTTATATCAAGATTAAAAATTAGGATATTTGACCTGAAAAAAATTTCTCAGATCTGAAAGAAAACACTGACAATATAAGCTTTGATCCTATTAATATTTTAAGTCAATACCTTTTTTTTTTTTTTTTTAATATTATGCTTTGTTGCTTTGGTTGAGACCATTTCTCTTTAAAGATAACTCATATTTTGGCATGGTTATGTCAGGGCATTTTTGGCATCAGTCTTTGAATCAAAATTTAGGAAAAAACTATAATTTACATAATTGTTCTCCTTAATGTCTGATTAAATGTAGGCAGCTGGAGTTTCTGTGGAAATAATTGGGCAACTACTAATAATTTTCAAATGCAAAACAGAAAACAGTCTATCTTCTCCCACTCCTTAAAAAGATGTTTGTTTCAGTGATGTGATGACACAGACTCTTGATTGATGAACATACATCTGAAGAACTAATTTGCCATATTTGGTGGAATTTCAGCCTGTCTGAGAAGACCATGTATTACAATTTGATACGTTTTTGCAATAATTGCATTTTGAGGTTTTAGAAAAAACAATACTTTTATGAAAGCAAGTTAAAACTGGATATAGTCACTAATTCTTTGCCTTTGACAGATTCTGGTCTGTATTCTGTTTTAGTTTAGTCTCAGAAAAACTAGACTGGTGAATCTGTTGTGCAGTAATGTCCAACAAGGAGAGGAAATCGAATTAAAATAACTCTTCATCAACCTTTATAATTATTTTCAGGTATTTATTGATTGCACTTTTGATAGAATATCTTAAGCCCTTTCATCTAATTGTCAAGTGTTAACAGTATTTTTCCTCTCAGTCTTTATCTAGTATACTGACCTCTGTGGTGTTGCATAGCAAGATACAATTATGATGTAAGGAAACTCGCTCTACAGAGCCAAGAAACAGTTCTAACATGAAAATTAGAAGCAGTCTCAGATGTCAGGAATGTTAATGGTAAAAAAATAAGCAAGAAAACTGGATTTTGAAGAGATCTATTTAAGAATGTGAACTGCAATATGAAAAGTTGAAGTCTTCATTGGTTGCCAGATTTAATCTGAAAACAAGTGTAAAATAAAGAATGGTAGGATTTCAAACATAGCAAGACAGAAAAAAAAGAAAAAAAGGCAAAAAAAAAAAACCAAAACAAAACAAAAAACCAGAAGAACTTCTCTTGGAATATAAATACAATATTCCAAGAAGGATCATGTTGAAGAGAGAAATTGGTAAGGCTAGGTACATGTCATATTAGGGCTTTCAGTGTTTTTTGTCAGCTGTCCATAGGGTTCTTCTCTTCCTTTCTTCTCTTCTAATGTGGTAAATGTGAACTTCAGTTTGCAAAGCAGTCTTCTGCTGGTCATTACTGCACTACTGACATGTTTTTTGGTTTTAAGTGCTTAACAGCCCTTAACCTTAGTGCCTTTTGGCCAGTAGTCAGTAAAATGCCCTTTTAAGTTACTTGTTCCCAAAAAAGCTCATTCTTTTGGAAATTTTGTATGATTGGGTTAGTATTTATGTTCAGGGAGTTGGTAAGGTGGTCTGTTTTTTTCTGTTCACCTATGTTTATATACTTTTTCTTGAAATACTGAGTTTAATTAGCATGCTAGGGTATTTCTTCACATGATAATGTTAGCTCTCTTTCAACTTTGCAAGTTGGAGAGGCACAGGGCATTGATGTTAAAGGATGAGGCAAGTTCTCTGAATATTCATCTCGTTAACATAAAATGGGAGAGGGATACATAAAGAGTTTGCACGTCGTGTGCTTGTGTCCCATTTCATCTGAACAGCATCAAGCAGACTTACTACATGGCTCCCTGCCACTTCTGCTCTGTCTGTCCAGTTTTTAGACTATAAGTAGCTTTCATTATGTCTCAATTTTCTAGTTAACTAGTTATCTCCAGTCAAAGGAAAAATAATTATGTACTGCAATGTTTTACCATCTAAACAAGACAGGCCTTAGACACCAGAGCTCATTTTATGATGAGCACCTCCACTGATTAATTCTGTGACCAAGCTTGAGTTACCTGATTCCTGTAAAATTATTTTAAAACATATTAGTTGTGTAAGGCCTACACAATTACTGACTTGCAGAACACAGTCATGAAACAAAACTGAGCTGTTAATACTTAGTCCTTATTTGCATATGTAATTCTGAATTGCAAAGGTGTTGAGTCACAGTACTGTATCATACTTGACAGAAGACTACATGTGTAATATGCTCTTCTTCAAATGGAGAAAAGAAACAGTTTTCATTTTATCCTTACTTTGTTTCTGTTTGGAGCTCATGTATCAATGTTGTATCGATGTTCCCTAAGAATACTTTCACCTCAAAACAGCTCTTTACCTTTAGGAAAGGTGAAAATCTAATTGCAAGCAGCAGGAGGGAAATAGTCTCAGAAGTAACTTCTGCTTGCCTCCTGAAAAATACATTTTTGTTCTTGGAAGGTGGAAGCTTCTTTTTGGAGAAAGACAGCTGGCTTTCTTTAATCCATGATAAGTGTGCTCTTACCTCTTTAGAAATGAAATTGGTTTGTGTACATGGAGTAGGTTACAGCAGTATGAGTCAGAAAAGCAGGAACATTTTGTCAGTACAAAACTTAACACAGAATCCTCATATTTCACTGGCGTATTTCATGAGATGCCTGACAACTTGCAAAATTTGACATTAAATTTTTACAGCTGTCTCTGAAAAAAATTAGGTGTACAGACTTCTTTTGTACTGTTTTGTCCGGTTTCCTTCAGGGAAGGAAAGTGTTAAATTCTTTTAAGTGTACCATTTTCCTTGATTCCACTGCTGTTCACCTCACTAATCCAGAGGCATTTGAGCATGGGAGATGTCTGTTACTTCGCACTCTCACACGGCCCATCATCTGTCAGGAACTGGAGATTTGTGCCTGAGATTTGTATCATTATTGTACTGCTAAAGGTTTGGAAAGGCATTCTCTTCAGTGTGGCACTTAGGGTCTGGAATACTAAGGTTTTCTAACAAAGAGTTCAGTCAGATCAATTAGCTTAATAAATATGTTGCTGCTAATTCCCACATGCATGGATCATATGTGTAGATATATGCACAGAGCATTAACCTATCTGCTGATAATTGATTCATGTGATACAGTTTTAAGCCATCTTTTGAGACAGAATAAAGCATATAGGTTTAGTTTAAAATGTTATTGTTTATGTACAAAATACAAATTTGTCTCTTGAGAACCAGTGTTAAGAGTTATAATAGCAACATTTTTGTACTGCTTGTGTTGTCAGAATGATTTTCAAGTGGGGTCGCTAAGGTCTTAAAGAAAGCTGTCTGAGTTTACATTCATACATAGAAATTTTGGAAGCTTAATTTAGTAATTGATTGATATATTACTGGTTAAGTAGAAAGTTTAACATTTGATGGTAGATTTGTAATTTGCTAAGAATTCCTTTGCTACCTGCTAGTCACTAATTCTAAGAGTGCAAGAGTATATGTTAGTTTACTTGGGTTTTATTTTTATCATTTGTCTTTACTATGTTGCTATATGTAATACTTTAAAAATTCCCAACTTTTCACTTTTATCTTTTCTTTTTTGTTAATATTTATTTCCCAAAATACTGCCTACTCTAAGCAAGAATTTTATGCAGAATTCTAAAGTGAGATGTTATAAACTCTGTGATGACAGGACCACTGTGATATCTTCTTGGTGGTAGAAAATCTGTCAAGCAAGCAAAAATATAAATATGTTGTACTTACGTGAAGTTTTCTGAAGGACAGAAAAATGTTACCAAAGTTATCAGAGTGATAACTTAGTTGTTTTTTTTGGTTTGGTTTTTTTTTTTTTTTTTTAATTTCTTGTAAATCAGAATAGATTATTGTATCAGTTTCAGTAACCAAAACTTGATCTGTTCGCTCCAGAGCAATAGGAATACATTTTCTGTAATGAAAGCATCTTTAAAATACATGTGACCAATTTCAGTTTTAAAATCATACATGAAATTGTCTAATTGTGCTATTATTATTAAAATAATAAGATTCAGCTAAAAATCTAATTTGAATGCTTAGAATAATAGGGGGAGAAATATGATAAGTAGTTGTCAATATTAAAACCAGCTGAAGGAGGAAGGCTTCAGGCCTTGTAGTAGGTAGAATGAAACAGCAGATTTCAGTATCCACAATCCTTTCAGTATTAAATTTTCAGTAAAATAAAATTACTTGTATATGAAAACATAGCCTTTCCCCAGCTCTCTTTTTTTTCCTGATCAGCTGATGAAGAGACTAGCAGCTCGCTGCTTTGCTGGCTTGTTAATTTTATCCCCACTAACTGTGATTTCCGATAGCCGGCCTGCTGATAGTGGTAAGGTAAATATCCTTTTTCATTGCCGTCTTGAAGATTCAGTAGAACTACATCACAGGCATGTGTAGGTGTGTAACACATCAAAAGTCGGTGTTCTCCGTGTTTCAATGTACAACTGAGTGCTTGAGGAGAGCAATGACATTAACTGTTGACAGCCTTGCATGCTGTATTTATTATTAGCTTTTCTAGCTTCCAAGATAGGCAGAGAAATTTCCTTTTCTTAATCTTCATTAGCCTCAGTGATTTATAGCGCGTGTCCTGCGTTAGCCAGATGAATATTAATGAATTTGTGTGCAGATTTTTTTTTCCCTTCTTTTTTCTTCCTAACTCATCAGATCTCGAGCCTCCTTCATAGTGAATATCTGAATGCTGTGGAAGCATGATGTAAATTGTCTTTTGATTATTAAGGCCTAGTTTCAGGCTGTCTCTCAGGATTCTGCTTTTGTGTTTGTCTGTGGATTTGCACATCGGAGGATGCATAGGAAACAGATTTCAAAATCCCACTGTTATTTTAAACATGCCAGGTTATTTTGTGTTGTGCATCAGGTTTTGTTCACAAAATGTTTTTGAAGAGACATTGTACACAATTGAGAAAAATTATGTCTAGTCTGTAATCACTTTTTTATATTGATTGTTATGCTCACATGATCATAAATATTAGCCATGTTTGGTGCTGTGGAGAAATGAAGGTAATTGCCTTAGGATTAGAGCTCTTTCAGCTACGAGAAAGGATTGATTAGCATTTGCATGTACTCAAGGCAATATTGAGAAGCAAAAGCGACAAATATCAACATCAGTTATGTTCTGAGAAAGCATTGATCAGAAAGCCTTAGTTTTAACATTTTTTGTTCTATTTTATTTTTTATTTTTAATTTCAAGGTTTTTATGACCTGGTAATTTTAATTCTTTTCTTTTGTTGGCTTTCTCAAATCACAAAAAGTTCAGCTTTTTGCTTTATGACATGGATCTGATAGTGTGAGTGAACAGGTTCCCTTTATTCCTAGTTTGGTTTTTGTAGCAATTTTTTTATCCCTCTGCACAGAGCTACTGGGTCTGGTTAAAAGTGTACATCCAGGTAATTGAAACAATTGAAATTAGTGTTAATTGTCTGTGACTGTGTTATTGGTTTTTGGGATGGGTTTTTTGCATCCCATGTTACTAGTCCTGTTTACAACAAACCACTATACTGTAAGTGCTTCTGACTACCTCGTGGTTACTATTCTAGAAGAAAATTACACATTTTGAGATGATTTTAGCACTTAGGTGATTTAAAAGTTGCTTATAAGGCTTGCAAGAGGAGTTGTAACTACATGAAGTATCTCTGTTCTGTGTGTATGCACAAAGAACTGTGTGAACTGACCTCAGGAGCTGAGCACAATTAAGACTGTACTGTTTGAAAACATACAGTATCAAAGTCTGTTTTGCATGGAACCATGTAACCCAGAACTGACACTGATGTGAGAAAATGAATGTCTTCTGTACATTTACTGAGACAATACCCCAGGCCATTTTGTGTGAAATGTGATTTGGTGCAGAATTCAAGGTTCAGATAAACAACGCATTTAGGTGATAGTGGGATCCTTAGGAAAAGTTAATGTTTAGTGTCTCTTTGATTGCTAGTAGGTCAGTTTCTTGTACTCTTGCTTATAAATAAACTGAACATTTTGAGTTGAATTATCTGCATCCCATGGAATTGCAGGGAGTTTTTATTGTTGTTTTTAAATATACTTTGCTGTTTCCCTTTGCACTAACTCTTTTGTTTAAAAATAATATTCTTTTAATCCGTGGTTGTCAGGCAATTGAAGACGGCAATTTGGAAGAAATGGAAGAGGAAGTCCGGCTTAAAAAGCGAAAGAGACGAAGAAACGTGGATAAGGATTCTGGAAAGGAGGATGGAGAGAAGGCAAAGAAAAGAAGAGGCAGACCTCCTGCAGAGAAGTTGTCGCCCAATCCACCCAAACTGACAAAACAAATGAATGCTATCATTGATACTGTGATAAACTACAAGGATAGGTGAGCTTGGAGACAGTCTATCTCTATTGCATGTGCTCTCTCCCTCCCTGCTGATATCACTCTCTACATTTTATAACGGCTTCATGTTTTTCAGTCTTTGGGAAGACATGTTGACACTGCTTTTCAGAAGAGTAATTCCTCTTAGGGCCTGATCCTGAAAGTCTCACACTTTGTAGAGTTTTTTTTACACACATATGATAGAAAGTTGTTGAAACACAATTTTAAAAAGTAAGAAAAAAATAAGAATAGAGCTCCTGCCTAGGAATGAAGTCGTTCTGCTCAAGGTGTGTACTTAAGAACATTCAGCTTGAGCAGGATTTTCCTTCAATTTATTGAGCATGTGTTGAAATTAATCTTTTTAAAGACATGGCTACAGATTTACTAATTCAAGTTTACATGAGTCTCACAATGAAAGACTTAAAGACTGCCCAAAATGTGTAGAGCTCATATCATGAGCATCAGAGCTGCCAAAAGAAAAAATAGAGAAATACTGAAACTTCAGAGATGGGAGCCTGTTTGTCAAGAAATCCCCATTTTCAGCATAAAAATATGCTAAATAGTTGGACTTTAGGAAAAAACTATTCCTTCTAATCCGAAATGTCATCTGAAGACTTCTGTTTTGCAGATTTTCAAACTGCAAATCACCTATGCTTCTTGAGCAAGAAATTGAGATTAGTTCATAATGTGTTTGAATCAGACTTGATTGCAAAAGTTGTATTTAAACTCAGTTTGTATCTTCCAAAAATCAGTAAAGCCTTCTTGTGTGCTTATCCCCTCTTTGCTGTACATTGAATTACCTAGATCATATAGCACCTATCATAAACTAAGTTAATATTAAATGCATCCAGAGAAAGTCAAGAAGTATTTGCATTAGGTGACCTGCACCTAGGTGTAGCAATGTATTTTTTGCTTGTAAACAACTTTCAGCCATTGACTTTTAATGGCAGCCTCACTCTGCCATTTTTTGCAGCTACTGTTCTGGCTCTGCCTGTACAAGAGTAGTTTGAGTGGTACTTGGTAAAGCATACGCTGCTGTGATCCGTGACTTTTTTTGGACATAACTGTTAAAATGAACCATTCTGTGTTCTCTGGGCTCTTTCTAGAGTACATCAAAAAGTATTTTATTGTATTGCAGCAGCATTTATAGCAACAAACATAATGAGCAACAAGCTGACTACTATCTCAGTGTATTTAGCTTGCCATGACTCTCAAGTGACAGAATAGCTGAGAAGGGAGAAGTGTTTAAGTTTAGGTATTCCACTCAGGACTGCAAGGAAGCATCTCTGCATTATAGATCCTTGGCCTTGAATCTTCTTTTGAAGCCAAGCAGTTCTGATTAGGATATCTACTTCTCACTTCTAAAATAGCCAGTAAAGTTGCTTCCACTAGCCTTCAGTAGGGGAATAGCTACTGATAGTAACTGATAGCTTCTGGGGAGGTTAAAGATTTTTACCTGATCTTTGTGCCCCAGGAAGCTCCTATCTGATTTCTGTCAAAAAAAGTTAACAACTGAACTATGGTGTAGTGACAAGGTATACTGTTTCCTCTCCCTGGAGCCCCCATTTATGCAAGACAGAATTGCTTCCGATTGAAAAAGTGTACGGAGCTCTATTCTGTAAGGGTTTAAAAATACATCTTAAACTGACCTCTTCAGTGCTGTAAGTTATAAGGAGTAGTTCCAAGCTTCTGCATCCTGATTTTTTTGTGAGCTAGCATCAAACCACCCAATACTATGAAAGAATAGAATTACAAATTTAGGCAGCAGGGAACTTTAATATCTTAAAATATTTGGGGTTAACTTTCTCTACAGTTCAATTAATATTTTCAGGATTTGCAGCTTTAGAATTAAGTGGATTTTAGGCATTGGAACCCTTCAGTTTTGTTGGGGGTTCAGTGTTTGTTCAGCTCTGGGCTTTTGTGAGTGTGAAGGCAATTGGGGCAAGTATAGAGGGACAGGTTAATTGGAAGAAAAGTAGGCCATGAGTTTCATCTGGGGAAAAAAAAAAGGGTTTTCATGTATTTAGTATTTGGAGGCTTGAAATCATCTTTGTCTTTAGCTTAAGTTTTCAGTGCTAGAAGATGTTCATCTTTTCTTTATGGTAAGTCCAGAGGGCTCATCTAGACCATGGAGAACTGATTTCGTCCCGAAAGGTGGTCAGGTGATACCCATCCAAAATCTTACTGACTTAGGCCCGAGTTACTTTGTCAAAGCCAATTCTACAATCTTTAGTAAGTTTTGTGCAATTTAAAGGGCAGCATGAAAAAAAGTAAAAAGAATACATTACTAAGCTAGTAAAGTCTCTGCATGCTTTATCTCATGTTTTCCCTTCCTTTTGAGAAGAGTTGCTTGTAAATACAGAACCACTTCTCTGTTCTTATTAAAGCCTTTTAAAAAAAAAAAAAAAAGAAAGTAGAATCCATGGTGCTGACAAAAATCTGAAATGCTAGTTGGCTGCTTTTCTGTGGTGACACTGTCTAATGTTCATGCAGGGAAGGATTCTCCAAGTGCTTTCCTGACTGTCTAGAACTTGACTTTAGTTGTAAGCATCTGAGGATAAGTACCACCCTTTCCTCCCTTAGTTATAAAACATCCAACAAAGTAGTCTGTCTATGTCAAGGAAAGCTAAAGATTTCAGTAATACAAACAATAAGCTCTAGTAAATAGTAATTGCACAGTCAGACTTAAATGTGAAATTAAAACTAGTTTAAACAGACATATTAACAATATTTTAGATAAATTTTCAGTGTGGATAAATGCAGTGTATGATTCTCAAAAAGGAGAACTGAGAGGTAGTTATACCAGTACTTGTAAACCTCAGATAAAGAACTCTATGCAAGAAAGTGGAAGTTAATATTGAGGTCAATTTGCTCTTCCTGTCATGTCCTCAGTGCAATTTCAGCCTTTTAATTTAGAATTTTTTCTTTTATGCAGTACAGTTTAGCAATCCTCCAATTTCCTTTTATTCCCATTTTGAATCCCAATGTGATGTTGATTTTAATGCAACATTCCATTGGCAATAAGTTTAAGAGAGCAATTTACAAGTAAAAGCTGATTTTCTTTGGATATTTGTAGAGATATAGAGAGACACTGAAGGAGAAAAAACTGCAGTGAGATTTAAATTGACCAGCAGCCAGCATTTGTATCCTGAAATTACGGTATCTAGGATGTGTCCCATATAATAAAGAAAACAGTTTAAAAAATAGAAAAAGGACAAAGATGGAAGACACTGAGAATGTTCAGCTTGGACTGCTTCAATGCCTTCTGTGTGAGAATTGTTGAGGTCTTTGACAATTTGACAGTACTTGATTCATGCAGTCTCTTTTGCATTGGATTCCAGTACTGAGTGATGTACTTCAAGATTTTCTTCATATTGGTAGGCATTTCTTTATTTTGTGTTCATATTTATCTTTGTTAAACTGGAAGCAGATAGCTGATACCTCAGTCTGAAGAACTGTGGGGCACATGCTCCAAATCATTAAGTAGAAATTACTACTGAAGTCACTGCTACCTTTTTAAACTGCACCTGTGGTCTCATTACTCAGCTTTCAGTATCAAACTGTAAAACATGTAGTGCAGATCATTTTTTACTGTTCTACACTGCTTTGACATCATAGAAAAGATGATCAGAATCCTCTGACTTTTAGTCATCTGACCTAGTGAAAGATGTCTCTGCCCACCCACAGCAGAGAAGTTGAACTAGTTTGTCTTCAAAGGTCTTTTCTGACCCAAACCATTCTATGATTCTGTGGTTTTGCTAAAGCATTTTTTTTAGGGTACCACAGGAACATTATAAGCTCATATGAAAGAAAGAGGAGATAAAATGAGTAATCTCATTAATCTGAGTGAAAATAAGTAAAAATACCTAGCTGAAGGCACTGTTTAAAAAGTAACTGATAAACTGGAAAGAAGTTCTTGAAGAATTGGTGTTGGCATAGATCACAATATATTTATGATATGTATTAAAAATGAGGAATGTCCTGGCCAAAATTAAAACATCAGTAGTGGTATGTTAATCACAGCAGACTGGACACAGTTAGGTCTGGAGTAAAAGAAATGGCATGAAGTACAGTATCTCAGAGTCCATTATATGGTGCTGACAGAAGACGAATACCTGGGCAGAGAAATTATTGATCAAAGCCAACTGTGATCCATCAGTATTGTCCAGGCATAAGAAAACAGGAGCCTTATTATGCTGTTGCCTATGTGGATTTGGAAATACTCATTATGGGTGTATGTCACTATATGTGATACTGTTAAAGCTTGTATATAGTACCTGAATGCTTTTCAATTCAAGAAAAATTAGTTTACACTGAGACAAGCGTAAATAATTACTTCAGTGATAAGTAGCATGTGAGAGCCTTAGAAGAGGAGACAGGTTGGTTTGTTTATCCAGTCTTGAGAGAGGAAGATGATTGCTCTCAGTAAATTCACTCGGGAAAGAAGGGAAGCATAAACACAGGGAGTGTAGAAATGTGTAAAAATACAAGATGGTGGTCACAAGGTTATATGACTGGAAGCATTTATTAATTCATGCAAGTTATTAATTAAGAGTTCTGTAATCTTTCCATATGGAATGGTGGGACAGAAATAACTAGATAGATTTGGCCTTTCTTCCTTGATTCAAAAATTTCTATATGATTATTCACAATACCAAGACCCTAGATTCAGGGACCTGGAAACATGTTTCCAGCTACACATTGATCCTGATTCGCCCAAGTAAAGTATATGCATCATCTTTGCAGACTCCATTTGCAATACATATTAATCTGAGATTTTGTCACAGTTATGTTTAAACTAAGATTTAAGTGCCATTACACCCTTTTACCTTGTTCTAACCTTGCAGTATAAAACACCTGTTTAGAAGAGAGCAAGTTGCAGTGCATCAGTCCAACATTATTGTCACATGTTTTTCCAGTTCCCATGCTTTTAATTTGTTTGTCTTTCCCTCTAAAAATAGGATTGCCCATAGAAATCAGTATCATAGAATCATATGTTATGTATGTTATGTTTTCACAACACAAAATCAAAGAACCACAGAATGGGTCAGTTTGGGTGAGACTACAGCAGGTCATGTGGTCCAACCTCCCTGCTCTGACAGGGTCATCCCAAGGCACATGAGGCAGGGTTGGTCCAGACATTTCTTGAATGTCTCCAGTGAGAGAAGCTCCACAGTCTCTCTGGGTGGTCTGTTTCAGTGCATGGTCACATGGTCACCCACACAGTAAAGCAGTTCTTCATGTTAAGGTGAAACTCTCCTGTGCATCAGAACCAGCACATTCCCTCTCATCCTATTGCTTGGCACCACCAAATCAGTTTGGCACACAAAAAGTAGTATGTATGTCCACTTAAAATGCTGTAGCCTTTTGAAGGAAGGGACAGTTTTACTACTGATAGCTTTTCTTTCAGAATAAGGGATTTTTATGGCATATTTGAGCCCCAGCTGCTGATCTGCATCATACACATGCAGGCTTAGTCTCCTCAACTGTATTTTTCCTCTTGTGATGGTTTTCCTCTTTATGGTTTATTTCAGAGGGAGACAGGCTGTTAAGTGTAGTTTTCTTTTCCTGATTAAATAAATAAAAAATAAAGTAGAGAAAATGAATGATACTTTATCCTGGCAGGATTAGGGAAATGCTTGTCCCTCTGTAATTGGCACTAGTGAGGCCACACCTGAAATCCTGTGTTTTGGGCCCCTCACTTCTGGAAGGATACTGAAGTGCTGGAGCGTGTCCAGAGAAGGGTAACAAAGCTGGTGAAGAGTCTGGAGCACAAGTCCTATGAGGAGCAGCTGAGGAAGTTGGGGGGTTCCGCCTGGAGAAAAGCAGGCCCAGGGAACATGCTACTGCTTTCTGCAACTGCTGTCTGAAAGAGGTTCAGCCTCTTCTCCATGGCAGAAAGTAATAGAACAAGAGGAAATGGCCTCAAGTTGCCCTAGGGGAGATTTCAACTGGATATTGGGAGAAGCTTCATTGAAACAGTGCTCAGTCATTGGACCAGGCTGCCAAGGGAAGTGGTAGAATCACTATCCTCAAGGTGTTGAAAAGGTGTGAGGATGTGGCACTTAGTGGTAGATTGGGTGCTGGGTTAATGGTTGGACTGGATGATATTATAGGTCTTCTCCAACGTAAATAATTCTATGATTCTGTCATTCATACCTTGCAATCCTTCAACTTCCTTACAAGTTCACTGTTTTCTTCTGCCTTGCATCAGAATTTAATGTTTCCTGTCTGGGTACCAGTTTGATACACCACTAGTTTGCATTAACTTTGCATAAATAGCAACAGCTGAATTCAAGAGTCTTGGGATGCTGATAGCTCTGTTCCTTACAGTTATTTCATTTGTCCCCCTGTACCTGCCATCTAATCTATTCATAGATTTAAAGTAAGGACTTGCATGGTGTACCAATTAACTTCACAAAATCTCCTCTTGGTATCAGGTAGCTGTTGACCACATTCAAATAAGGGTAGAAAAAAAATTGAATGGTGGAGTTTTTGTGCCTTTTGCCTGCTTGGCAAGAGACTACTCCTGTCTGTGGTGCTCAGCATTTTGATGACACAGCTCAGGGAGAGGGTATTTTCTCTGTATGTGAAATGGATTTTATTCACAGTCTTGTCAGCTGTTTTCATAAGTTGCCAGTTTTTAACTGTTTTAAAATGGAGAGTAACACAGTTAGCCATTACTGGTCTAACTAGTAAATAATTATGCCAACTGGTACTCTTGGGTATTCAAACATACAATGTAAATAATTTTTACTTACACCCAAGCCCAAGTTACGGAGTATGTAGCCATATGTCAGACCCAGGGATTACTTATTTAACTATTTTTACCCACTTCCATTTCAATGATGGGGACAGGTTTACCATGTACTACTGTAGTCAGTTCCAAAAAGGGACCATTAAACACTAATGAAAATTAATCATGTCCCTACATAGCTGGGTTACTGTTGGAAGTCGCTACGTCAGCTCTTGTAATTCTCCTCCCCCGCATTCACTTTTCTTTTAAATAGCATCTTTGTGAGTTGCATTTGATTAAAAGTTCTAGTTTTCAAGCCATGGTTCTGTTTGTGAGTGCTCTGACTTGGGCAAGCATGCAGGACTCTTCATTCTACCTGCTCTAAATTGAATTTCATTATTTGTTAAAAGTTTGAAATTTGCCAGAAATATGAGAACATACTGCAGTTTCAGCTTCATAGTTATCTCTCCTTTTGATTCCAAAGGAGACAGAGTGTTGGTAGTAGTATACTTTTAACAGGCCTGTGGCAGCTTGTTTCTGGCCAAATACTGCCAGGGAAAACAAACAGAAAAGGAGCCTCATACAAATGAAGTTTCTGCATTTCATTTCACTGAAGATGATACTAACTAAAAGGGTGGAATTATATGCTTGTATGCACCTTGTAAGCAGTTTGACAGAAATGAGAGAAAATCAGAAACATTGCACACAAATTTTTTTTTTTTTTCTAAGCAAAAACATTTTCTACATTAGCAGTATTTCTTAATGCTTTTTTAACTTGTGCAGTATGCAAGTGTGAGCACACATGGGACTAGCATGTTGAGCTGATGCAGTAGCAATGAACTGTCACAGTTCTTTTGCAGTCAGATCTTTTAATTTATTCTGGTCCTTCTTCCTTTCAGCACGTAGCCTGCTAGTTGCTAGGCAACCATAAGTGATTTTTTTTTTTTACTGCACATGATTTTTATGTGGTAGTTGTTGTGGTTATTATTTTCTAATTACATAAGTGGGCAAAAGGATTAAAATCAGAGTTGCATTAATAATTACTAATTTTCGCCTACTGTATCCACAACACAGCAATTTGAGATTGTTAGAAAAGATCTCATTCGTTTACAGTATGGATGCACATATACAATGGGAGTGCAAGATAGTACTTCTTTGTGAGAGTAGGTTCTATAAAAATGATAGAATAAGCTGTTACTGATCTGAGTAGACAAAATCAGGCTGTAGTCTTCTGTCATGCCCTTAATGCTTTTTCTTTCATGGCCTTAAATGATTTTCAGTAATTAATTACATCAAGCAAAAGCTTGAGGGTTTTCTATGGCATTCTTAGTTTAATAGAATGTGTGAACAAATCACAGTTGGCTGATTTTGCACCTGGAAATATTTGCTGTTTAATAATTTATGAGTTGTATTTTTAATATAAAATACCATATAAGGATGGGTGTGTGGATGTAAAAAGAGAAAAAAATACAGCCATGAGATTAAAAGCTATAATCATCAGGAGCTATTTCAGTAGGACAAATAGGCTGAACATGCTTTAAAATTTGATCAGAATTAGTTTATTAGTGGCTCTTTCCTTTTCACTGAAGTAATTCTGTTCAGTATTAGACTCTGAAGCACAGTTGAAGAAACGCAGCATCGGTGGTTCAGTAATTTTACTCAAATAGAAATTTCTGTTAAGGCTGCTGAAACAAAACACAGCAACCTTCTGTATAGCTAATACACTCCTACTGTACCAAGGTGCAGGCAGGTAAGTTACAGTGTGCTGCGTAATGGTGCAACAGGATACTGCTTTGTTTCACTTTGCTTTCCTCACAATCAGTGCCTTGCATGTATAAGGTGGGCAGTGATCACTTAATGAATTCCCCCTGGGCTTCTGTATAATGCTCCTAAGGAGTCTGAATGCTTTGCAGATATAGTACTTCTTTCACAGCATTTTATGCTCATTTTATAAACAGGGAATAGAAACTTAAATTTTAAGATACCGTTTGGGCACCAGAGATCCAGTTGCTGGTTTTCATAGTGTTGTGTATGTTCAGAAGAAATTCTGTTGATCTCAGTTGCAGCTGTTACTGCTCAACACTTCCCTCTATAAATAAAAATGCAATCCTCAATTTTCAAAGGAATAGAAACACACATTAATTTAGTCAGTTGTGTACAATGTATATAATGCATTGCTTTTCCTTGTATTGCATCCAGTTTCACTTTGAGAGGGCAGTCTGTGATGAAGACAGGTTCTGTCATGTAGCATGACGTAGACACACAGGTCAAGAACAAGACTGGTGCCTTTAAATCCATTTTATAAACACTTGGACGGGGAAGTATGAAAGTAATGAATTTTTAAGTCCATGCCAAAGGAGATGGCAGGTGCAGTGGCCAGAATTTCACAGTGATTTGATGGCAGGAGAGAAATAAGTAAGACTTGGCTGTGACAGTTACCTGGCCATTTTATGCTTTTGTCTCTTTCAGTAACAGAGTTCTTCCGAAATAAATTAGATCTGTTGTGTGAAGTTGCTGGTCGCTGCTATTGAGGTGCCACTGGTCTCTGTGAGAATCTCTCCCAACTGCTGTATGGAGACAGATTTCACTGTCCTCTCCTGGCACAGAGGTGCACCATACACCCACTGCCTTGTCTCACCTGTAGTGGCCACGCCCAGGAGCGTGCTCAGGTGTGTGCCAAAACCTTGCTGAGACCCAGGAGGCAGCTTGGCAGCTGCTGCTGAGCAGGCAAGGGCTGCTGCTGCTGCTGCTGCCACTGCCGCTGCCGCTGCCGCTGCTGCTGCAAGTCAGACACAACTGTACAGGATGAGACAGAGGCTTTTGGTTTCTAGATCTGCGTTGAACGAAAAAATACTCTAGCTGCCTGTTGGTACCAAGATTTCAGTAGAACAATCCTGATTAGCAGTCTGCAGTTAGAGTATTTACATTATTGTCCTCTGTCATGGAAGGAGCAGCAGGACCAAACTCAGGACCAAACTGAGAACAATAAAAAATCGTGGATTAGGTGAGCACCAGATAGTTAGAAAATGAGGAAAATCTGTTTATTCCTTCTTGTTCATTAATCTATCAGGTCCATAAGAAAAATAGTACCTTCTCAAATTCTGATGTTACCTTAGGTATTTAGAAAATGCTTACTGTATAGTAAGCATTCATGACTTCCATAAAGGGCAGACCTGTTGCCAGCTTTGTGCTTTTTATCATCCTTATTCTCCATTGCAGAATTGCTTCAGTTAACCTTTGGTTCAGTTTTATTTTGATGTCTGATAAGATCGTACACCACTCTGGAGGGTGGTTGCAAGAGAAAGCCCAGGGGAAAACCAGTACTTGGTAGCCTTCTTGCCCAGCTCCTGTGGAGTTTTATGTTCCTGAGATACTATCTGAAAATTCAGCTGAGAAAACAGGGCCTTTCTGAAGTAGCTGGGAGAGAAGGAAGCATGTGAATGTGAACTGGGAAATGCTTGTGAATGCTGTGGGCAGTTCTTCACAGAATGCTTTTTTCTGCTACTCTGTGAAAATTACATGCACGTGGGGAGAAAAAACCCAACGAAAAACAACACAAAACCAACTAAATCCGTGTCATCAGCACATTTCCTCTCAAGGTGACTTACAGCCATGCATTATTTGGAAAATGACAAATACGAAGATTAAAAAAAGATCCTCAATACAAAAGTGTTCAAATAGCTATTAAAAGAGGATAAACAACGGGAAGTACGGGAATCTTGGAAAATTTGGACACCTCTAACTTACAGGCAATGTTCCAACAGTATAAAACTTTCATGGAAAATCTATCACTTTATTTCAAATGAATGAAGCAGTACAAATGGCAGTAGTGATTTTCAGTATAGTTGGAATGATCTTCCCAGAAACCCAACACTCATTAATAGAAGTTATTAATTTTTTTGTTCTTGTAACATCAAGTTAGTCTAATAGCAATCAGCATATAGTATAATGGAAATCAGTATGGTTTGCTGTAATGAGGAGTTACAGGACTAACTATATAGTGATCAAGAAGAATACAAACTTAAGAGTGACAGAAGGGAAAAATTGCTAAAAATTACTGAAAACCAAGAAAACAGTAAGAGTGTACTCAGCAAAAGACTGTGGAATTCAGATGCAAATCCTGATCCTTCTTTCATAAAGCCTCTTATACATATTCACCTCTAATGATGTTAGATGTTAATGACATTTTAATGATACGTTAGGACAACAGTTTCAAATTTCAAATTGTAAGGTAATGATCTGTACCAAATTTAAAAATCAGGGATCAGTTTCTAATTCTTTGAAAGAAAAACTGATTTTGTTCCATTATTTTATTTCTTTTTCTTGCTATTAGATTGTGTGTGTGTGTGTGTTTTGTGAGAAAGTTGTTGTAATTCTTTTCAGTATGGCTTTGTTTTTCTCAACAGTTCAGGACGGCAGCTAAGTGAAGTCTTCATTCAGCTCCCATCTAGGAAGGAGCTACCGGAGTACTATGAATTGATTAGGAAACCAGTGGACTTCAAAAAGATAAAGGTAAGGAACGGAGGAATTTTGGAAGTGGAGATTCCTCCATTTCTTTTCATTTTACAGAAGGGTGAGCATAAAGTTGTTTTTAAAATAACAATATTAATATTTCATGCCACCTGTATTGGTGGATTAGATTTTAAACATTGTCACATACCTTGTTAGTAATTTTATTTAGTGTATATTGCAGTGTATCACTGTAATTTCAAGTTCAAATCAAACTAATGTAGTGTGACATGGATAACATCTCAGTGCCTTTTTTGCAAAGACCTAATTGTTAATCTGTCAACAGATTTGGTAAAAAACACACTGTTGACAAAGATTTAATAGTTCTAGGAGAATATACTTATCCCTACGTTTAAAATCATAGAACCATAAATATCCTGAGTTGAAGGGACAGACACATATCATCAAGACCAACTCCTGGCCCTGCACAAGACACCCCAGGAATCACACCATGTGCCTGAGAGCACTGTCCAAATGCATTTGGAACTGTCTGGCTCAGTGACCACTGAGCTGGGGAGCCTGTTCCACTGCCCAGCCACACTCTGGGTGAAGAACCTTTCCCCTATACCCAGCTTCAGGCCGTTCCCTCAGGTCTAATATACTGGTCACCATAGAGAAGAGATGAGTGCCTGCTCCTCCTCTTCTCCTCATGAGGAAGTTGTAACTGCAATGAGGCCTCCCCTCAGTCTCCTCCTCTCCAGACTGAACAGAACAAATGACCTCAGCTGTTCCTCCTAGGGCTTCCCCTTCTAGACCCCAGCCTCACACCCTGGAAGAGCCAGGTCAGATCTAAACAGGGTTTGGTAGATGGGGTCTAGGTGGCATGTTGCACCTTGGGTGATGTCATAATTCTGTATCTTTGACTTGTGTTACAGTTACTGGGTTTCTTTGCTAGAAAGACAAAACTGGAACTTCTTTTACTAGAAGAGCTCCATTTCTCTTGCTTCTAACTCTTACAGTTCACAAAGAAGTTGCTTAATTTTGCTCTTTTACCTTGATGCATTTTTTGAGTAATATGCTAACAACATGGTGGAACAGATTCTATGTTTTAAACAGATACTTACCTTGATGCTTAGGTAAATTTTTTTAAGAGAAAGCTTTTAATGTGTTGAATCAAATATTAATTCAGTTTCCTCTCTGCTATTCTTCTTTCTGCACCACTGCCCATCAATACTTCATTTCCTTCATGTCCTCATTTCCATTTGTCTTCATTTCCTCAACAAATGCAACAGGAAAGAATTCGCAACCATAAATATCGGAGTCTTGGGGATTTGGAAAAAGATGTCATGTTGCTGTGTCACAATGCACAGACATTCAACTTGGAGGGATCTCAGGTCTGAATGAGTTCATTTATGTTAAACATACAGGTTTCCCCTATCTAATGTGCTTGTTGAATACTATTTTTGTATATAAACTCTCTGTTTCAATTCTTTCTTTGAGTAGAGAAAAATGTCCACATTTTTAGAATCTAGAATTCACTGGACACTGCTGTAGTGTGTATTCTCACAAAATATGTTTTTAGGACTAATTCTGGGATCAGTTTTTTTGATCTGTGTGTACTTTAAAGCTGCAGTAAGACTGTTTGAGTCTGTGGTAAAAGGCAGTGTGTGGAGTGAGACATCAGTTTAGATTTTCCACAGTGGATCACAGAAGTAGCAGATCTAACATTACAACTCTAGGACAAGATGTTGAGGAAATACATCACAGAAAGCTTTTCAGTTCCGCTAATGGAAGATAAAAATTCAAGATTGTCCATTAGTAAAGATGTATATATGAAGCTTTTCACCCTCTGAAGCCTCTGTTTTTAATTTTTTTTTTATTATCAAAAGAAGAATCTCAGATTTAGAAGGCAAACTCATCTCAAACAGGTATTTCTGTTTGAAAATACACTTGAATGGGCTCAAAATTCGGAACAGGGTTCTGGTACAAAAGGAAAGACTATGATATCTGGATGGCAGATTCAAAAGACAAACAGATAAGAAAGTTGTCTTACAATACAGTGAAGCAGTGTCTTGGATGATAATTTTTATAGATGAGATACAAAAAATGTGATGCAAACACAATATTCGCTTGAAGCAGAGACCATGAAGACAGTTTCCATAACATGCAAGAGATAAAAAAAGATGTTATTTGAAGCCTAAATAAAAGTAAGCTTAAAGCTTAATAAATGAAGCTTAATAAAAGTAAGTTGAAGGATGATGCTGCCAATAACGAATGTTTTCTTAAAATTTCTAAACATTAGTGATAACCTTTAGCTGAATTGTGGAGTTTATGTTAAATTTTGAGAACTAAAAGTGAGTATGGAATTTATTATGAAGAATTGTTGGATTCAGTTCATCATTTAGTGACTATTTTTGATATCAAGAGACAGAAGAAATTATTTCTGTAATATGTACATGGGATTTTTTTTACTGTCTTCAGTTACATGGAAGCAGCTACAAATAAAACAACTGAAAATATTTTTTAAAGTAAATTAATTATTATGGAATTACTGGGACAAAATTTTGCTACATGTTCAGATGTAGATTTTCAGTTTACTGCTTATTCATATAGCAGTAAAATGGCTATAAGTATCTAATTATAACAAGAGGAGGAAAAAGGTGAAGGAAAGTTAAAAAGTATGACTGAAACCTCAGAAAATGGTAAAAGTTGGTAGAAGAGATAAAAAGAGGTAAAGAAAAACCAGTAGTGAAATGGGAAAAATAACAAAATTATTCACATCAGAATGACTCAGCCTGCTTATGGAAAACTGGTCTCTTCTTAGGCAGAGATGGTAGAATTGAGAGGAGTAATCCTGAGCGGATAGAAGTGTTAGTAGATATTGCTACTCTGTTTGGAAGTAACATGTATCAATGTTGTAGTACTATTTTCTGTTTCAATGAACTAATATTAATTACCAGACCTAATAATACTTTTTATATCATGAAGCCAAAATAATGTGTATCTATGGTTTTTTTTCTTTTTTTTTTTTTTTCTTTAAAGTTCTCACACCATTCATTTTGATTTCCCCTGAGTTGCAGGAAACTTCTGCAGTAGTCCTCCAGTATTCCAGGCTTCCTCCAGTACTCCAGGCTTCCATGATTCCTTGTGTTCTTTGTTATAGTTTTGGTCTACCTTTGCTCTACATAACAATTGACTTCAGTAAATTTAGATTATTTTTGTATGCACTCAAAATAAAAGGGCTAATTCAAGTAGTTGTTTAAACACACAGTGAACTTCAAGTGTTCTGTTACTGTGGTGCATGCTGCTTTTCCTTGGAGTAAAGCAGTTCCATCTGAGATGGAAGCTTATTCAAGGTTTTCATGGATAGAATGACTTGGTGTGTTAAGGCTTTTGTCCTCAATGAAACCTCAGTGTTTTGAAAAGCTTTTTATGTTATAATAGTCAAATGACACACAGATGTGTATGGGGTTAAAAATGCTTGTGTGTCTCTTCAAACAGAAGATTTCTCATGAATGTTGTAATTAGTTGTGAAGTTATTTTGTCGTTACTTCTCAATTTTGAAGGAAGTTCTACTGTCGTTGTTGCTTGATTTTTTTTGAAACCTGTTGGAATTGTGTTTCTGTCAAAATAATAACATTTCTATTTGCACAGCTTTTCATGAAGCAGCCCCATGGGGGTTTTTGTGTATCAAAATAGATAGGAATATTACAAGTAATTCCACATAAATAAGGTTAAAATAATTTTTGAAACCCCTGTATTTCATTTGGAAACTGTTTGACAGTCTGGGTCACATTCATGCCCTAAATATGTAGTGGCCAGCATTAAAAAAATAAAATGTTGTACAGGTCTTTAATTCTTATTGTCTTAGAAAAGTGTTCTTGTGAGGAAGAACAGAAGGTTAGTTGAAAGAGCCATTCCTAAGAACAACTGAATATTCTAGGCTTATGTATATGAAAAATAAATAGTTCTCAAGAGGAATTTGGCAGATTCTATCAATACCTGACTTGAAAAGAAGTAGGTATAAGAGAAAGTCAATTGTTATTTGACTTTAAGGAAAGAAGTTCTGGAGTCTCACAGGTCACTAATGTCTAAGACAGGAGAGCAGCCTTCTCAAAACATTCATGACTGTTTTTTGTAGATAATAGAGATGTAAAAATTTTACCATGGTTGAGAGCAGTCAAACATCTCAAAACAAAAAGCATGAAGGATCTTAAAGAATGGGGAACAATCCACAGTGAAAGGCAGTTTTTCAAAAGAAGTACTTGGTGTTCAAGTGAAAAAAGCAGGAATTGGATATTTCATGTTAAGTATTCTGAACAAATGTTTTCTTATTCAGCTTGTTGAACCCACAAATTATAAGAGCACTTCTATCATGTTTAGCATACAGACTGCATAATGGCAGCCAAAAATCTTTCCATTATCTTTTTCACAAATACCTAGTGTCCCTTTATACAAGAATGTATGTCATTTAGCCGGAGGAGTAGAATGACAGACAGCCAAGGCAGATGACGATGATGATGATAAAATCAAATGCAGTCTGTGACTCTCTACTCCTCTAGTAATTATTCTTAATTGTTCAGTGCTGAATTGTGCAGTTCTTGCCTTCTGACATTTTACAAAACAAACCACAGAAGGTCATTTGTCCAGGTGATGACAAAGAATCAGATACTCAGCAACACAACAGGATTTTTACTGTGTTAATCTAAGGAATGTGTTACAAGCCAAAAGTAGTCACTCTTGAGAGTTCCCTTATGCTGGAGGTTAAAGGGAAAATCTGATGTACCGAAGATACTTTGGATACTACAGAATGTTTGAGAACACATGATCAATTTAGAGCAAGCCTTAATTTTTTTTTCAGTCTTTTTAGATCTGGGAGGAAGGAAGGGATGAGCTGCTTGGGATAAATTATTTTCCTTATAGACTCTCTGGATTTCAGAAAAAACCTAAAGATAATTAAATGAGGGTTACCCATTTGTCATTATTAACTGTATTGCCAGTCAATAACTCATGTTTTAGTTAAGGTGCTTACTGCTGAAGTCTGTTACTTTGGCAGGTTTTCAAGGGTGTTATGATCTGATGAAAACGCACAATAGTTCCTATGGTAGTAGAAATAATAAGAAAAACATTTACTAGACATTCTAGATGTAATACATTGTAAGAGTTGTTTCTTTGCAGCTCACTGCTGACAAATTTCTTCATTTAGAGCATGAAGAATGAATGTTGGCATTTCTTGTACAATTCATGCAACAGACATTATTAAATGGTATTTGAAAAGGCCATTTACTCTGTAGACTTGCACTGGAAATTTAGGTCTGTGCTATGACTTTCTGATTCTGCTTGACTTCATGGTTCTGAGAGAGTTTGTATCTGTACTGTAGATCTATGAGGATTCCATTGTTCTTCAGTCTGTGTTCAAAAGTGCACGACAGAAGATAGCCAAAGAAGAAGAAAGCGAGGATGAAAGCAATGATGATGAAGAAGAAGATGAAGAAGAAGAATCGGAATCAGAATGTGAGTCCCTGGCTAGATACTGACAAGGAGATATATCTGGGGATAGAAGAGCAGGTTTTGCTGCTTCTGCATGGAGACTGATCTTAAGGTTCTATTTTCCATTGGTGGAAGTAGTTTCTTACTAAGGTTGCTTGGGTGTAACATTGTTTTGGTCTTCCAACTGAGTGTTCTGGCTAACTTCTATTTAAATTATTCTTAAGCCAGAAGCAAATCGTGGAGGTGCTTTGTGGGCAGCCATAATTGTTTATAAGCCCTCCAGGGCCCGTTCATGCCGTTTGTAAATGGAAGTGCCTGGAAAGACTATAGATGGTCTTTATCGGCAAGTGGTCAACCATCAGGCATGAGTTCATCAAAGTTCATCACATGGTTAAGAAACAGATGATGTTGAAAATACTCTTCAGTGTGACAAGGACTAAGGGAAACTCTGATAGTTTCAGAACGCTTATTAAGTCCCTGCACATTTGGAAACATGATGAAGTGGAAAAGGATGGATTGCTTCATTGCGCTTTGTGCCATTCAGTACATCTGTCCAAATCCCAGCTACCCCTTTTCTCTGGTTACAGAAGCTGTAGTACTTGGCCCTGAGCTACCCTTCCAAGTGTGTCACACGTGTGCTAAGCATGCAACTTCAGTCGCTCATTTGGAAATGAGTGGAAATTCTGGAATCAGAATAACATGTTCTTTAGAAACATGTCAACTCAAAATTCAACAGTAACCTCCACATAGCATATCTGTAATAATACTTTAAAACATGTAATATTTCTTTAAAATACATAAAAAAATCTGTTTATACAAAGGCTAAACATTTCTATGGTAAGGAAGAAAATATTTTTAAATGTTTATCTTCTCACAGGACCATATACTACCTGTACACACCATACATTCTGAGGATCAAAAGAAGATGGATATGGTCAACTTAAAGTTAGACTTTATAGTTTAATATATATTATTGTCATAACTATTAAAAACAAGAGAAATAAAAGAAAATACCTCTTCCTTTGTTGTTCCACAGTCCATGTAAAGTCAGAGGAGAATGCCCTTTCAGGCTACTACCAGAGGTGAATTTCTGTGAACAAGAGACAGCATTTAAAGTTCATAAGTGAATGTTACATTAATGTACACTGTTAAACTTTTTGCAGCAAAATCAGTGAAAGTCAAAATCAAGTTAAATAAGAAGGATGAAAAAAGTCGGGAGAAAGGAAAAGGCAAGAAGAGGCAAAGCAGAGCAAAAGCCAAGCCTGTCGTGAGTGATGATGATAGTGATGAGGATCAAGATGAAAATGTAAGTTTTGTTCAGTGAGACTGTGGAAGTGGTTGCAGTGATTGCGTCTCTGCCCTGTCCTGCTTGCTGTCAGAATTCTCAACTATTCATGCTTAAGCACATATTTAACTTGTAGTGATCATCCTGAGAGAATTGGGTGGGGGTGTTAACTGTATCTGAGTGTGATTATGAGATCTGGTCCCAGTGCTGGAAGACAAGAAGTCTAAGAAGTTTGGATCTTATTTCTTCGAGCTGTTCCTACATTCATTGAACCTTTAAGTCTCATGGTCTGTTTGCTTTTGTCCACAGATGAAAAACTTACAGCTTGGTATTTTTTACCTTTTTTTTAGTGGGTGCTTCTATTATTGCAACAAATGAAAACAGATGTCTTCCCAGTTGTTTTTAAATGTCTGGATAGAAGGAAAGAGCTGGTGTTTCCTGACTCTCTGTCTTTCCTCTCTAAAGAAGTCTACAGCAATTAGATGAAATTTCATGAACAAGAAATACTAGATAACACAGTACCTTTCTCCAGGCTATCTTGATTTGTCAGTTTAATTGTCATATTTCTTCCTCGTACTTCCTTTTATTTTTCCTTCTTTAACAAATTCCACAGAAGAGCTGGAAAGAATTTCTGACTTGTCTTGTGTCTCTTACCTCTAGGACCAGTCGGAAGCAAGCGGAAGTGATGATGAGTGATCCATAGGGTTTATTTTCTTGGCAGAACTGACCCCTTCCCCTTCTCTTCTCTTTTCTCCTATTTTACACCCAGTGAATTCTTTTTGTCAAATAGACATCGGGTTGTTTCTGTATTCTCATTCTCTATAAATTAGCTTTAGGATAGTGCCAGACAAACATATGATATCATGGTGTAAAAAGGCAAAAAAATGTAACATATTGTGACCAAATGGGCTTCAAAAAACAACAGAGAAACCTTTTGAGGAAAACTGTGGGTTGATAGTATATTTCTATGGGCTGGTTTTGACTTGGTAATGGTTTGATTGTGCCTGGTTTTATCATTTGATAAGGCTTTTTTCAGTGGCATCAGAAAGGCAACAAAAAAATGTCTTTTGTAGCATTGATAACCAGGAGAAGTCATTAAAAGCCACTGGTTATTTTATTTTTCATCAGGCAGTTTTCAAATTTTTTATTTGTCTGTATTGGTTTTTTACACTGTGGTACATATATGCAACTTTGTTTAATAGCTTATAAATGTTCAGTAGTTAGCTTTCATACACCTTGCCCCATATACGTTTTTCCACTTAACGCTTGATGATCTTCAGAAAAAGGCTTTTTGAATTGTATCAAATTTATGTCTACTGTAAACTTTGCTTAACTTTTTTTTTTCTCTATTAAAGAAGTTGGTTTAAAAATGCTATTGAATATTGCAATCTATATAGTGTAACGTATGGCTTCTTTCATCAGACTGATCTTCTATGTTACCAATGTGGATTATCACCTTTTCCCTAAAGTGTACTTAATCTTTGCTTTCTTTGCACAATGTCTTTGGTTGCAAGTCATAAGCCTGAGGCAAATAAAATTCCAATAATTTTGAAGAATGTGGTGTTGGTGTTTTCCTAATAAAGAGATAATTTAGTTCAATAGATGTGGCTTTGTGTTACAAGTTCTACAAAAATATTTTTATAGTAGCAACAAGAGGGCAGGAGTGTCTCCTGTAGAGAGGTCCACTTTGGTCCTTCCTGGATGTAAAAATCAAATGTCATAGAAGTGTCTTCTGAGATGGAGAGAAGATACACAATACATGTTAAAGAATAATACAATTGAAGTAGTAGACTGATATCTTGAAAAAAAAGCATAATTCATTACTTGATTACAATTGAAGTGATAAAGCAATAATTTTTTTTTCTTTCTTTCAGAAGACGTATGTCCATATGCCTTAGTGGGCATGAATACAATTAGTTATGCAGGCAGTCAGCCCACCCATAAGTCAGTTTATTTGAAGTCTTACCTTGAGATATCACAGTGGTGATGCAGTAAGATGTGGTAGTGTAAACATTTGAACTATATATTTGCAGTTAACATTGCTACACTACAAAATCAAAACTTAGATTTGAACATATATTGTGTAAAAAATGTAAAATCTTAGAAGCCTCTTTGTAAACAGAACATTTCTTTGTTACATGAACTTCTGAGAGTGTGTCTCCAATAAATCTCTTCATGCTGCCTTGCAGTATGTTAACTGCTTCAGATTTTTGCAGCTCATTTGAAAAGTGATCAGTAAGTTGGACTGGTGCCCATTTGTTTATATTAGCCCTGCACTGAAAGAAGTCAGCTTTGCTTAGCTTCAACAATTTCAAACATCTTATTCCTAGTGTGTGCCTTACCTGAATGGAAGACCCAGTATTTCACACAGAGGTATCATTGATCTCAGAGGCTCACATTGATGGTACCAGTGTCTGAAGCAGCATTGCAAAGGACAAAGTCCTGGTGGACACCGACTTGAACGTGAGCCAGCAATGCATTATTTTGGCAAAGAAGTATCCTGGAATGTATTAGGAGGAATGTTGCCAGCAGGTCCAGAGAGGTGATCCTTGCCCTCACCTAAGCACTGGTGAGATATATCTGGAGTGCTTTGTCCAGTAGTAGACTCCAGCTGAAGAGAAGACACGGACATACTGAAGAAAGTCCAGCAAAGGGCCACTGACGTAGTTAAAGAACTGGAGCATATGACATACACAGGGAGTCTGAGAAAGCTGGCACTGTTCAGCATAAAGAAGAGTGGGCTCAAAGGCACCTTGTTGGTGTGAATTAGTATTGGGAAAAGGAAGGTGCCTAGAAGGCAAAGCCAGGATTTTTTCAGGACAGGACCAAGAGGCAATGGGCACACACTGAAATCACAGGCAGTCCCTATGAATATCATGAAACTTTTACTGTTAAGGTGGCTGAGCCCTGGCACAAATTGCCGGTAGGGCTTTTGAAGTCTCCCTTGGAGATACTTAAAAGCCACCTGGACATGGCCCTACTTGAGCAGAGGGATTGGACCAGGTGACCTCTAGAGCTGCCTGCGAATAGTCCTGTGATTCTGTGGTGCAGGATAGTTTAGTTTTCAGTAACAGTTTCATGAGACCATAGAGAAATGTTATTTTTTCACTGTAAAATGAACCAAGTCTGCTAATCTGTTACACATGACAAAAAGCATGTGGCAGTAGGCTTCAGTCAGTGCTGGCCTAGACTGGATTTAAACTGCCAACTTGGATATAAAAGGCACAGAATTACATTACCCATCCCCAGAGTCACTGATGACTTTGCAGTGACCCAGTTTCATTTATTTTTCAAGAACTCATTATTTGCAGATGAGCATTTAGCTGGATAAGAAAAATTAACTAAGAAGATACAGCATTTCTGCAGAAATTGAAAGTAGCTTTGGGTTTGGTCAATAACTGTAAGTCATATGATGATATCAGTTTGCATGAAGAAATACAATTGAATTCTTAACTGCAGTTTCTTTTATCAGGTTTAAGTAATTTCAAAATATTTTCAATTTCCTCTCTGAGTTTCAGAAACCTCCCAAAAGACCTGCAAATATTTTTTAACATTAAAATAAAGTAGATTTAGGATGTAAGTCATGCTTATGCCTCCACTGCAGTTGGTCCTGTTAGTTTGCTTAGGATTTGAATTCATTTCTACCAGAGTAGAATTTTCATTATCTTGCTGTTTCTCTGTATGAATTTACTGTATTTTTCAAGATGAGTTGTTTTCCTGGCAATCTTAGCACATTACTACACGAAAAAAAAGGTACTGGGAAATTTGTTGTCATGTATAACTTTCCAAATTGTTTACCAAAAAAAGGAGAAAATCTTTACTTAAGGAACGTACAAATCTGTGTTTAAGATGGAATTATTTTCTCTTTGACAGAATTCTCTCTCTAGTATAACGTGATGAGCAAAACACTTGAAATACCTTTTGGACTGTACCCTAGAAAAAGCACAATGCTACAGTCCATACTGAGGAAATTTAGCTCATTTCCTGCCTTAATTTCATAAGTAGTGTAATAAAATTGGAAATGGTGTAGCTTGGGCTCTGCTGAAGACAAGCAAAGTGAAGTAAACAGCAAGATGTTTTCTTGATGCATCAGTTTCTCCTGGGAAGTAGGCAGCAGTGTAAGTGGACCAGATGAAAAACATTTAACATCTTTTATACATTTCAGATGCTATTAATAATATTTCTTTTCCCCTCACATCTTCTGAAAGAAACAGAGAAAATACAGAATCTTTTACTCGTTGATATAAATGGCTTCCTCCTTAAATGTGTCTGGTCCTCAGTGCAAAGTATTTTTCACTCCCTCAGCTCATGAATGAAGCTGGCAACTCAGTGATTGTGGAGGCATAAAAACACAGCAAATCCTACCACAGCCTCTGTGCACACCGAGACAAAGGCAGAGCTGATGCAGTGGTAAGCCTCAAAGTTGTGTGTAGTTATTGAGCTGTTGATACATGCTCAGTCCTGTCAACTACCTAAGCATTAATAGTTATGTTAATAATGCCCAACCTACTGTCACTTCTTCATGAGTGCTTGGATGATCAGGTTTACCAAACACAAAGTCTAGCTAGAAAACAGGACACAGAATATTAAAAACAAAATTGGTTTTTTATAAAAGGATTTTTGGGCTGGTGTCTTGCTTTCCCCTCTGTTCATCCCCTGAAAAACTTCTGAAATATTAAGTTCCTGCAGTTTTTGAATAGGGACTTCAACTGTATGCTGAAACATAGGTTCACAAAAGGAGCTAGCAAAATTAGTTTATGTGGTTGTTTTGACCTTAAAGAAGAAGAGGAAGTAGGTTCAGGGTAGGCAAAGAGGTGAGTGATACACAATTTTGACTTCTTTGCAGTTGACTTGTATATCATTGAGCAGTCATCCCTAATCTTTCTGTGCTGAAAAAAGGTGTAGAAGGTAGGTGAGAAAAAAGCAATAAGCAAAGGGTGTGAAACAAGTCACCAGTCAGCATTTACCTAATTCTGTTTTGATGAAATTGAACATTCCATTCAGTGGGGACAGAACTGTAGGACTGTGCAGCCATATGAGTGTTTAAACAGCAAGGGCCATGTTTGCACAGGGGGTAACTTTGTTAATTACATTGAAATGAAAATGCCATGAAGGATTATCCAGAGGCAGCCTGCCTGTTCTCTGTGAGGAAAGTGAGAAAGTATATTTTATTCAACAGTTATTTAAGCATGATATGAAAAAAAAGTTAACTGGAAGTTGGTGCATCACTCTCTTATTTCCCCTTAACAACCAAGAGCTCGTGAGAGTAGGTGAGTGCAGACACACCAGTACTTCTTTCTCATGCAAAAGTCACATTTGCTTTCCAGATGCTAGTCCTTGTCTATCCATTAGCTTGATGGAGATTGTCAGTGTGGCAGTGTTTACCGTATTTTTGGCTCTATGTTCACACAGAGATGGGTATACTGAAGAACATATTGAAGTCAGCACCTTGATCAGACACTGACACATACTCTCCTGTCTATTACAAAGAGCTTCTATTTCAATCTGTATGGTGTTTTTCCTTCCTGGTTATATTTGTGACCACAGCAGACACAGTAAGAACAAAATTCATATCCAATTAGATGGTGACAACTTCTGTTTTCTTCCCCTGTATGCCAAGTTGCTGTCAGAAAGGCTGAATCACAAAAAATTACTGCAACATGAAGTTACTATGTTTTCAGAGGGACCAGAAAACTTGTACTGGAGATTTATACACAAGACAAGGACCATTTTCATGACAACTTCCGATTTAGACAGCTGTTTGCTGGGTTTGTTCTTGGTATTCAGTTTTATGTTTTCATGCACAATCCATTGTTTTGGTGACATATACATGAATATATGTGATGTTTCGTTACATTTGTCACTTTTGGTGACATAAAGGGTTTAATCTATGCATTGCATCACCTGCAAATACAAACCTTACGTCAGCTATTCTCACACCAAGAGATGGAAATAAAATCAAGAGAGGACCCCAATATTAAGACATGAATCCATTCCATGTGAAAGAGAACTACTTATATGCCAAATGTAATTTTTTTTCTCTGAAACAGACATAGCTTCTGGTAGAGAATTCATATCCACTTGTATTATTTGTATTATGGTTTATACTCCATTTTACAGTACTGCTATCTGTTATGTGCATTCTCCCCTTGGGCTTCCAGCATAGCTTCTCTTCTCTCCATCACATTCCATTGAAATAAATTTTGTATGTACTTGAATGCCTTACAGACTTAAAGAAGTTAGTACTTAATTGTGCAGCATTGCTTCCCATCTCCTTTGTCATTCTAACATGAAATGAGAAAGAGAAGAAGGAGGAAAAAGGCATTGCCCGACAATTCACTTAGAATTTTGCTTTTTCTGAGACCAGGACACATTGTTTCTAATAATGCTGTTGTCTGGTGGCATAACCCTAGGGACATGTCAGTGCTCCTGCACTTCTAGAAGTTTCTTTGAGCCATTCTTATGATCAAGGAAGAAAACAATGAAGCTGAGCACGTCTGACATTCTGCTGATGCACAAAAGATGGTAAGTGTTCCATGTCAGTGCACTTAAGCACTCAGAAGAAGTAAATAGGTATTTAAAACTTTGCAGTTAATTTCAACTGCATAAGGGGCAGTCTTACCAAAACAAGAACATTATGCTTCCGCTTTAGAAAACCTTACTAGACCAATTTCCACTGCTGTATCACTTCACTGAATGTAACTTTTTGTTCAGTTTCTTCATGCCATCTTCTATCCTACTGTTTCTGTGTCATAGTAAAGATTTATGTCATAGTCATTTTGAATCATTACAGGAAAATTATTCATCCTTGAGGTTGGACAATGTGATACCCATCTTCAAGAAGGGCCAAAGAAAGATCAGAGAGCTACAGGCCTGCCAGTCTGACCTCAGTGCTGTGGAGGGTTATGGAGCAGATTGTCTTGAGTGCTGTCACACAGCATGTACAGGACAACCAGGGGATCAGGCCCAGCCAGGAGGGGTTTGTGAAAAGCATGTCCGGCTTCAACAACTTGATCTCCTTCTCTGACAGGGTGACCCACCTAGCGGATAAGGGAAAGGCTGTGGATGTCACCTACCTGGACTTAAAGCCTTTGATAATGACTCCCACAACATTCTCCAGGAGAAGCTGTCAGCCCATGGCTTGGACAGGTGTATTCTGTGCTGGGTGAAAACCTGGCTGTATGGCCAGAACCAGAGAGTGGTGGTGCATGGAGTTACATCCAGCTGGTGGCCGGTCACCAGTGGTGTTCCCCAGAGCTCAGTACTGGGGCCAGTTCTGTTTAATATCTTCATCAGTGATGTGGATGAGGGGATTCAGTGCAGCCTCAGTCATTTTGCAGATGACACCAAGCTAGGTGGGAGTGCTGATCTGCTGGAGGGCAGGAAGGCTCTGCAGAGGGATCTGGGCAGGCTGGATCACTGGGCCAAGGCCAGTGGTGTGAGGTTCAACAAGGCCCAGTGCTGGGTCCTGCCCTTGGGTCACAACAACCCCGGGCAGTGCCACAGGCTGGGGCAGAGTGGCTGCAAAGCTGCCCACAGGAAAAGGAGCTGGGGGTGCTGGTGACAGCAGCTCAGAACCAGCAGTGTCCAGGTGGCCAAG